>CAMZMU010000113.1:16594177-16882056 GCA_947311845.1 Poa pratensis
TCCGGTTTTATAGAAGAAGAGACAAGAGGCCAGGGCCAGAGAGGTGTTTTCATAGTCATCTCCGAATATTTTCGATTTCATTTTTCCATGATATATCTATTTATATGAAAATTGGTTTCCTTACGATTTATGATGATCCAGGTAAATCCATTATGAATAAAAGGAAATTAAAATAGTATATAAAATTCATGACCTTTCGAAAAGAATGGTTTCGGTCTTATACATACACTAAGAAGGCCCGGGAATGTACAGGGAGTCAATTGCCCCATGATGCTGACGTTGGTTATGATGCAGCTTAAGTAGTCCGATGGAGGTATGTTTGTCGTGGTGGCACGGGCCTAGAAAACGGTGGGAGGAGCTGACATGCGGCGGCGCAGGCCGGGAAACCAAGAGTCGGGGAAAACCAAGAGAAGCGGACACGTGGACTGTCAGATCGGGCAACGGACACCGTTCGTCTCACACCAAATTTAGAGCAGGGGTCAAAATGGGGTGAAACGGATAGCCTTGTGCATTTGGATGTGTTGTTGGGTTGTAACGATGTAAGTGGCGTGGGATTGGGCTGCCCGCCTCCGCTTAATGGTGCATGCCGGGACTAAAGGGATAAGCTGGATATTAATATTTGGGTCCACAGGACCCGGTACTGAACCTACTGCCGGTTAGCATGACCAAACACGCGTATGGCTCGTCGCATGGCACTTGCTAGGTGGCCCTCTTGGTATACTAGTCTAGTACATGGCGGTACAAATTGGGATATGTGGTGGCGGGCTGAGTGGGAGGTTCTGTGCCACTTGCATTTTGTCTAACGGATATGAAACCGATAAAAGAGGACAAAATGGGGTACTAGGCCCTGGTGTCCGTGCTTATTGTTGCTTGGCGAGCGTCGAACATATACTCCCCCGGATCAAGCTCCGGCGCTAGTCAATCCGTCATGGCCTACTACGGCGGCAGCTCACCAGCGTGGCACTATCACAGTTACTGATCACCCAGTCCGCCCGCACATTGCGGTTTTGGACAGTAACGACGATGAGATGTATCATCTTGCTACCGTAGATTAGTATTTTTTTGTTGATTAATACTAAGTAGTAATGTTTAGTACTGCTCCAGAGTACTAATGCCTGGTCGATCGTCAGATGGTGATGCACTTCTAATCTATACTCTTTTGGAAATATTTGCTCTCCGATGATCAATATTTGTAACTACAATTACATTGCGGTACAGTCGTCCTCCAATCACTTGGAGGCAGCAGCGCATGCGCTGCTTCTCCTCAGCCACCAGCTTCTTCAGGTAAAATGTATCCACGCAGTTTCATGGGCTGTAGGCTCCCGCATTGCCCGCATAAACGACTGGCACGCCTTCCGGAAATACCAACTTAACATTGTCAGTCAACATTGGTCAAACACACGACGCCCGCATCCAGTCCCACTTACACCTGGATCCTGACACCTGCCATTCTCAAAGTATTTTATTCTTGCTCATCAAAATATGGTTCATAATAGCACGAGTAATCTTGCAAGTAGAAAGTTCTAAGACAATCAAACACAGTAAGGAAAAATATGGTCCTTCGTGTCTAATTATTGTAGATACAGTAGAAACATTTGTAGTTGTTACGCTTCCAGGTAAGAAGTACTTTTGGGTCCTATTTATATAGCTGCTTGATCCACACTGCTTGTTTTTATCAAGATGTAGCAAGTGTTAGCTGACTAGAGTAGTAGAGTTTATATGGTTCATAATAACACGAGTAAAGAATGGTAAACTTGACCACCTATTATTTAGCTGATCTTTTTCTTAATGTACTCTGTAGGAGATTTTGATTTTCTTCCCCCCTGATTTTTTGGCCGAGTGCTGACTTGTAAGTCCCCATTATTTTCATTTAATATAAAATCTATACCGTAGGGATTTTCCCTTACGGTCTCTTGGTCAAAAAAAAAAAGATTGCGGGAAAAATAATTGGCACATCGAAAAAAGTTAGTGCTTTGTAACCTCCAGCCATAGCCGTTTATACATGCAAGGTATAATTAAGCAAAAAAAAAAAAACACTATTATGGAGCGATACAGAAAAATATGTGTGGGGCTATAGATATTCATACTCGCATCAAAACAACAGAAAACAAGACTGAATATTTCTTTTAGTTTGACAAATTCCTTTTCAGGTACTCTAGTAGTACAGACTCCAATCATGTCTCAGCAGGTACAGATAAATCGACCTTCATGTGTCCACATAAACCGTAAGGATCTTCTGCTCGATATGTTGACGTTTTACCTAGACTTCCGGAATGAGGAGTGCTTGATGAAGCATATAAACAACAATGGCCAACACAAAATACTTACTGATGCGAGATAGGCATGCTGGCTATAGCTCGATCATCTCCCTCTAACATTTGTTTTCATCTGAGGGGTATCTTGATATCATGTAGATTGTTCTCAACACATCTTACGGGTTGCTAACAAGGAAAAAAGGTCAATTTTTTGTTATTGCTAAAATTTAGTAATTCTATTAACCAGCTTCCAAACAATGTTACTATGGAAATGTCGAAACCCTTCCCAGAACAACCACATTTTTTCTCACTCTTAAACCTATGGTCCGAGTGTGCGGTGAAAATCCTGTGTGGTGCTACCTAAGAACGCGTGCATGGTATGAAACAAGAGAAAACATACAAACTTTGAACTATTAATTTGTTGTATTTCCTTGCTCGACGGACGGATGAAGAATAGACATGTGGATTAATTAGGACCATGTGTGTTGCGATACATAGCCTCCTTACCAATTTCTCTTCTACCACGACTAAGATACTTTTAATTGTATTCCTTTCTCATTTCTTTTCTCTCCATCCTCACTGAATGGGTCGAAGCAAATCTCCTTGTCATCCCCCTTCCTTCTTGTTTCAGTTTTGGATCGAATTAGGCTTGGCCAAATACCACCAGTTCTAGCCAAAACTACACATATCTTGCTTCTTTGTCTGTATTTTCATTTCTCCACACATTTCGATCCAGCGGCCCATATCGTTTAACTTTACCCTTAACCTTTTATGTTATCTTTTGCACTATGATGCAACCATAACGATATATAGATCAATCTGCTGTTTTTCAGAATAAATAGCGGAAATTAGGTTTGGTAGTCTGGGTTGGGCCTAAAGTTCATGTGGTTAACTGGGTTTTCAAAGTCGGAGAGCGGCAAAGTGTAATGTGGCACACGCTGCCACCAACTCTGTTCAATAGTGAAGATTCTAGGACAGGTTGGAGTAGTTCGATTAATAAAACAAATTGTGCACATCCTAGTATTAAAACAGAACACGTACATCTATGAAGCTAAAAATATGATGGAGGCAGAGCATTACAATTTTGCAATAGAGTATGGTTTTTCAAAATACATCGACACAAAAGCCCACAAAACATCCTAGACCAAAAATAATGCCCACAAAATCTTGCAGCAGCAGGTAGGAGACGAATGATTGCGCCACCTCGCCACTCCTGGCCGTAATGAAGGCCCGGAACTTATCATCGGTGGCGCCGTACCCTTGTTAACATTGTGGAGCGCACAATCTGAGACAGCAAGTTGGAATGTTGGATGTTGGCCTTGCTTATCATGTCGGTGAAGGTCACATCCTCTTTAGCCGCGAGGCGGTTGCTGTGCTAAATCTGGCATGTGGAATCACGCAGATTCTTGGTACCCACGTGTAACTTGCGCAATTGGTCCTCACGAGACATACCTTGGGCAGAGGCAGCCGGGCTTTAAATTTTTTTTTAGCGTGGAGCAAAAGCTTTGCCCCTTATATTAATTTAGGAGAAATTTGCAAAAAAGCAAGTTTGTGACCCAAGAAATACAAGCGAACGACTTTCGCGGCATCAAATTGCCCAAACATTTAGCGCCCGCGAGAACCCAAATGCGAGCCTCAATCTTAATTCTATCTAAAATAACAAGGGGCGGCGCACTCTTATTGTGAAAGACTGTTGCGTTGCGCTCATTCCAAATCTTCCAAGTGGTGAGCAAGGTTAGGGAGGCGACACATTCCCGATTGGGAGGAGTGCTTGTCATCCGAAGCCACCAGGCATTGAAATTGAGGTTGACCCAATCCGCCGTGATCACATTAATTGTGGAGACCTAACCAATCTTTTATATGGTCCCATAGTCTTCTTGTGAAGAGACAATGAAAAAAGAGGTGCGTGGTAGACTCTGTTGTTTGCTTGCAAAATGAGCATAGCCCGCAATTGAGCTATCCTCTTTTTGCCAACCGGTCCGCCGTCCAAATCCTATTTTGGTTTGCAAGCCAAGCAAAAAAGTTGGTCTTAGGAGGAGCCTAAGTCTTCCAAACCGAATGGTCCATGTAGGAGGAGATAGTTCCCATGCATCTTGTAAGCCGATTTCGCGGAGAATTCAGAGGCAAGTGAGAATTCGGAGTCGAAGGGCTTAGCGGAGATAGGAATGGGATACAGAGAAGGTGAGGTCGTTGATCAGCGTCAACTGGCCCGATAACCACCACTGAAACTGCTGCATCTTCGGCATGTATTTCGCAATTGATATGATGTCCTCTTTTGCGAAGATGGGTGCAGCTTACTACAGCAGGTGGGCTGGCTAGTAATCTACAGCAGACTGGTCGCCAGTTCGTGGCCTCGGCCGCGTCGCGAGAAGGTCAGTCCGCTATTGGAACGGTAGCGAGTATCAATAAGAAAAGGCGAGCATTCCAAAATCCTTTTTTGAGGAGGATCCGACGCATATATTCAGATGCCCAGTACAAATTACAACCAGGTCCGAAAAGAAAAGAAAAATACAAAAGGGCCCAGAAATTTGCACAAAGCACCTGGAAGCACCTGAAGGAATCACAATCGGATCCCTAAACTTCACCCAAAGCATCTAGGCGGCGCCGGAGACGCCGTACCTCCATCCACCGGCGAGACGAAGCCACCACACTTTGTAGACAGCTGCAAAATCCATCCGCCGCGAGCGACGGAATCTGTCGAACTCACTGAACGAGTACAGCCTCAGCGACGACTCCCCGCATCCACCTTTCTTCCAGCCGTCCCGCCACCGCCTAGAACCGCCACCACCAACACCGCGCCTTCTCCAGCCACAGCACCCCAAACCACCATGGCCAGCAGGAACCGAAGCAGCGAAGAAGACAACCACCAGAACCTGCAGCAAAAACGGAACAGCGACGACCACCAGCTCTTCTCCTCGCCACCACGGCCGGCCAGAAGAGCAGAGAAGGAAGACCGCGCCCGACACCAACTCCACATCCTCACCAGCGACGAAGCCGGAACGGGAAGAGGGGGAGTACACAACCCAAAACAGCGCCACCGCCACCGTCATCAGAGGCGCCAGAGGGTACTCACACCTAAAACTATAGGTCCTAACTACACGCACAGCGGAGCCGAGGGTCCCCCCCCCCCCCCCCCCCCCCCCCTCACGGCGCCGAGACGGCCGCCGGAGGCGGAGGGGAGCGACAGATCCGGCCGGCGAAGCTCGGGACCTGGAAGTCGCCTTTCGCCGCTCTCAAACAGTGACCCTGACCTTATCCTTTCACTCACACCGGTATTGGAAGAGTACAGTTATTGGAACGGTAGCGAGTATCAATAAGAAAAGGCGAGCATTCCAAAATCCTGATACCCACCATTCTCGAACTACTTTCTTATTCATCTAGTTGCGTGGTACGTAATTCTGTTACCGGAAATTTTTAGAACTGTCAAACACCTAACCAAGACTACAGTTCCTTGTCTCAGATTCTTTGTCAGAATCATTTGTAGTTTGCCGATACTCTCCTATGCTTATAGAGAAGAGGTGCTCTTTTGTGTTGTTTATATAGCCGTTGGATCTAGTCTACTTGTATTGATAAGTATGCACCCAAAGTTGGAAGAGAAGAGTTTCTTTGGTTAGTACTCTGGCTAGAGTAAAGAGTGGTAGACTTCTCCACCTACTTTTCGTCTCCTTCGTACGCATGAAATAAGATGATACCGACGAATAACTCGCACTGTCGCACAGCGACCCATCTTATCTGTTTATAACCTCTAGACACAGCTATTCGCACAAGAAGGTACGGACTAGATCTTAACCACTATATAAGGGAAGCGTTCTAAACTGAAGTGTGAACTGGCTCATGGTTTTATGTGTTCCATTCGACCTGGCATATATTGTCTACAACGTCCTATGTTTCCAGCAGCAACAACGTGGCTATTCATATTTATCATCCTTAAACTTGTCGTATTGAGCAAGTATCCGATGTTTCATGTATACTAGTCAACTCCATCGTGATTTTTAGTATTACTAGACTTAGGAAAGCAGAATACAGTAACAAGGGCCAGCACAATTGTACTTTGTAGAAGTGAATTCAAAAGAACAAACACACACCAAAGTTGCATAAAAGGTTTTGCAAAGTATCTTTCAGTGGCATAGCCGTGTAGCCGAATAATTATGAGATGAGATTAGCCTTGTGCTGGCCCTTGGCAGTCATGGACTAGAAAATCTGCAGCTTCTTTAGTTCTTCCATGCTTGCAAAGGGAGGCCATGAAGGAGTGCCCAGTAGATATTTTTGATGCAAAACCCTGGCTTGTCATTTCTCTGAATATTTTAGTTGCCTCCTTTCACCTGTCCAATGTGGAATATCCATGGATCGTGCTATATTGCTATTATATGTCATTTTATCCAGTCGAACACCATTATCTACCATCTGCCAAAGGAACAACTCCGCCTTGTCCATTGCTCTAGCCTTGCATAGCGCATGAATAATCGAGTTATATGTCACCACTGGCACATCCCATGCCTCGTCATGTCATGGAATAAACTTGCATGACTGGCCTATTTCGCCTTCCTTAAAGAATCCATAGATGACCATGTTATATGCCGAGCAGGCACCTCCCTCTTTTGCCATCATCTGGAGCAGATCGAGCGCTCTCTGGCTCCTGCTATCGTCGCACAAGCCCTTCTGAACTGTGTTGTATGAGATGGAATCAGGCACACACTCTATCCTATGGAGCAGCATGTTGACAGCCTCGTTCGTGCGTTTATTGTAGGAGAGGCACTTGAGTAGGGTGTTGGCGGTGATCTCGTCTATCTTCAGGCCCGCCTTTAGGAGCCGACTGATAAGGAAAGCTCTGGGCGACGCTTGCGGCAGCAGCAGTTCATGAGGATGTCGTACGTGAAGATTGTGCATGGCGCCACCCGCAGGCGGCAGGCCGGCTTCTTCCCGGCAGACACGGTTGAAGAGGGAGAGGGCGAGTGTGGGGCCATCTCTGCAGGCTGCGGAGCCCGGCGCACGGGCGAGAGCGAGGAAGCTGTCTAGGGAGTGGTCGGGGACCAGAGTGGCCTGCCGTGACAATTCATCGTACAGCTGGTGTGCGTTTTCCCGGCTGAACGTCCCAGCGCAGACGAGCTCCGTGGCTGCAGCAAAGGTGGCGCGAGGAGGCCAGCAGCGTGAGGGAGAACCGGAGAAGAGGTGGAGGGCAGGCGGCGGCAGAGGCGGACGCGGAACATCGGCGTGATGGAGAGGCCGAGGCATATCCGTGTGATCTCCGCAGGAGGCGCATACCACCACCCCGGTGCGGAGTGGCGAGACACCTACCGGTTACCTTCGTAACTATACCAAAGTAGCTACAACAGAATGCCCTTCGCCTTTAGTACTTTTTTCTTATATATATTATGTTATATACTAAATGTGTCAAAGCAATAGAACTTATTGAAAGAAAAAACCCATCTTTCTCAAAAAGGAAGAGAGGGTGCGCCCCAGAGAGAACCCCATTCTTTTCGTAAAGTTATAATTAATTATGTCGAAAAAGAAATAAGGAAAATAGGAGTAAGCGAGTAGGGTCAACAAGATTCTAAACGAATACCACAAGTGACGGAACCGACGATGATGAAGAGATAAGGGGCAAATGATATTTGTTTCTATTATTCAAATTATTATTTATTGATTGATTATCAAATTTATTTAGATCCATATTCATTTTCATTTGCAAATACAAACTCTATTGCATTTTCTTATTACGTTTGCGCTAAGGATAAGTGAACCGAGAAAAAAAAAGCTGGCTTGGCCCATGAGTGGTATGGCAATCTATATTTCCGGCTGAGGGGGAGTGCGACGATGGCGAGTCCGCGCTCAGTTACTCCAGCCGCATCAGGATCCTGCCTGCTCCATCCTCACCCTGGGCGGATTTGCGCGCGTAATTTCTTCAAAGAATCTGGCTGGAATCCCGCTGGAGATTAGGGCGGAGAAGGTGCATTGTGTTGCAGTCGACAAGTTCAGTTTGTGCCGGGATTTTATTTTTTTCGGCATACTTGTGTTGTGTTCACAGGTTCAGTGTCCATCTCATTTCCCTTTTTCTTTTTTGCAAATTTTCTGACTGAGAATGGCAATGAGACATACTCTGCCAAAAAAAAGTGATACAGCTATCTGAGCATAGAAGTGTACATGAATGTTACCAGGAAAAACACAAATAATTAAAAGTAAAATTTGTTTTTTACCTTGACATATTACACTGTAATTCCTTATAATTCAGTTTTTGTTTAACCCAGATGGTCGCATGTCCCTTCCTCCTTTGGAACAACGAGAAGTGTGTTCCGCGGTCGCCGCACGGGCGCTGGCTCAAGCTTGGAGTCTAACATAGTCGGCGGTTGGAATCAGAGCCACGGAGAGAGGCTCAGATAGGAATCGAGCGTTCTGACCTGATACCTGCCATTCTCAAACTAGTGCTATTTCTTTTGGAGAAAATAATGTCCTTCTTGTCCATCTAGTTACGAGCTCGGTATACACTAATACACCGTTAGCAAAACTAGGGTTCGTACTTTTGTTAGAATTATTTGTACTTGCTAGATGATCTCCTATGTTTCCAGGGAGGACATGCATTTGGGTGCATGCTACTATATGTTGCTGCTGGATAGATCCAGCCTTCTTGTTTTGATCAGGACGCAACCATAGTTTGGTGCTTGGTGGAGAGTTTTATGCTACTTTACTCTAGCAAAATATTAACTAGCTGAATCGGTTATTTATCGCGTGCAGGTGACACCAATTGACCTCACGTGATCGTCCGTCAGGCGCTAGACACGAGATTCATTTCTTCGAAAATGAGAACATCCCCAGCCTCTACATCAGATTTATTGCAAAAGTTTTCAAGAGTTTTAAGTATCGAATACAACTCAAGGGTCGCAAAACGTTGCAGCAAAGACAAGCCACCAAAAAAATAAAAATAAAGCATCTATATGCTTTGAATTCTATTAGCATGACATCAGCAACCCTAACCTACTTGAAGATAGTCTGAACGAACGCCATCAACGGACTAGATTCATAGTGCATAAGACCTCGCTGATCCACCGACATGAGGATCACATGTGAATGCAATAAGTTGCCCTGTTGATAACCTCCAAGAGAAAAGCACCTCCAATCTTGTTAAAAACAACACTATATACACTTTTTTACATCCGGTTCAACGTCTCTTAGCGAGATTATCTTTTGTGAGCAAGATTTTTGTATATAAAAGAACCACATACAAAAAGTTATATTCAAGGAGACTTTCAATCTCCACAAGTAGTTATGTAAAATTCTAGTCTGTCCATGCATAAGGCCAACATATATGGATTTATCCGAGAATTTCCCATGACGTGTGAGATTCCATTTAAATTTATCGTTTGCTTCCCGGAGAGACACTCCCATCGACCGATCTACTAAGTTTAGCAAAGCATTCCACTTATCATCGGTCAAAGTCCGCCTAAACGTTATGGTAAGCGGAACCTCCAATAAAACATTTGCAATAGAAACATATTTTTATGTCGCACAATATTATATAGAGAAGGATATTAGGTAGAAAGAGATGTTGGACATAATCAAGATCTTCTCAAAACCGAGTTTCCTGCCCATCATCAAGAGCAAAAAAACCACGCGCAAAAACAAATGTTTAACTCACAAAATACCTTTCCAAAAAGGTGAATCTGTGGGCTTAATTATACCTGAGGTAACGTTTTATGCCTTAGATATTTATTATACATCCTGCCATACTCCATCTTTATGGAGTAACATGAAAAGCCACTTGCTAAGAAAATATTTGTTCTTTATATCAAGATGCTAAATACCTAAAAAAAACTCTAGCCTTAGGCTGGCAAATACTGTTCCATTCCGTTAGTCGGTATATATTTTGTCTATAGAAGCGTATCTTGCTAGAAAAAACGAGATCGAAAAAAGACTAATCTCTTCCTTACCCCTGTAGGTACTGTAGACAGATAATATAAAATTAGCAAGATAGATAAAAGGGAATTAACTAGGACAAAACGATCCCCATATGAAAGCATCTTGCCAGCCCAATTTCCGCTCAAAGCGGCCTTCTACGGGTTTCCATTCCTTATTTAACAAATTCCGGTGATTAATATGAATGCCTAAATATTTTGAAGCAGCGCCCCAATTTCACATCCAAAGATGTGTCCATAGTGATCATGCATCTCCTTTGCATTGCCAAAGCTGAATATCTCACTTTTTGGGGAAAATTAATTTTTAGCCTCGATGATTGCTCAGAAAAAACTTCATATTAACTACGTTTTCTGATCATGCTCTAGAAACAAAATTGCATTGTTAATATGTTGTAAATGGATACCCCCTTCAACAAGATGAGGCACTAGACCTCCTCCCTGACCATCCTCCATAGCTCTAGATATAAGAACGGCCAGCATGTCAGCAACAACATAGAAGAACAAAGAGGATAACAGATCCCCTTTTTGTGTTTGAAAATAATGGCCAATATCATCATTCGTTCTAATTCTGACACTGATCCAACCCTGAATAAACCTCACAACACTTTGGTGAACACGTGCCCAAAACCAATGATGTGTCTGTGTCTATAGCTTTCACATGACACTTTCAGCCAAGATACATAACTATTACTCCCTCTGTTTTTTAATATAAGAAGTTTTAGTTATCCAACATGTTGACTAGGTGCACACCCAAATAAATGTGCATACACACTAAAATATGTCTACATACATGTTGACACATGTGAATATGGACAGAAGCTAAAACTTCTTATATTTATGAACGGATGGAGTAGAACTTTTTAGTAGAGAAACATTTTTTTACCATACAAGCTAGACACTATCTCTCAAAACAATTACGTTCCTTTCATATCACATTAATGCCAACAATTATATTTTGTAGTACTAGCCAACGAATCGTTTTTCCATTGGGTCTACTCTCATTTGAGCTTGTTCCCAAGTTCAGACAGAATTAGAGTTCTGTCAGTAAAACAAATCAAACACGAAAAATAAAGATACGGAACATTATCCTCTCGAGTCTGTAATAAGAATGCTCAGTTTATACCGGTTGAACCATTTTGAATCTTTAAAATACTAATTCCTCACACATGGATCCCAATTTTGTCCAAATCAATTAATGTTAGAATCTTTAAGCAAGGACTACTCTTCTGGCAACTTCGAAAGCACAAGTGAAATACAACACAAAAGAGACTGGGGAAACCAACTTATTCATCTAAACAACTGTGTTAAGCGAACGAATGTATTTGCAAGTACCGACTCACAATCGCGATGTACAGTTTTAGTTTAAATTGTCAAACCCGAGAACTTTGGTTGTCACTACGATACTCCGACACTAGAAACACGTTACATCCTTAAAACATATGAATTCCTCATACCTTCTATCCCTATAACTCCCCGTCTGCTTACTATAACAAACTCTACTACGACAAACTTTACACTACTCTGGTGAGAGAGGGGTGAGGACGACGGCGCGCCTTTGTCTCGCTTCAGTGTTTGTAGTTACAAGATTTAGGGGTGCGCCTTGGCGCACGACCCCCCGAGCCCTATTTTGACGACACGACATACACGATGCTAATAATCAACGGGTATAAACAAATATATCCATATGTAAGACCAGAGACCAAATTAGACAAATAATAGACATAAAACAAATTGGAACAACTGAATGGTATGCAAGCACCAATGAACTCGTGATGATGCCTCCTACCGATCAAGTGGATATATTTTACCCCTCTCTTTAAACCGCTAACCCAACCGCGTGACGACAAAATTCACTCATCTGACTGATAAGATTATGTACAGACCCTCGCGACGGATACCTCGGGAAGGAACCAAGATCATCAGAAAGGGCGGCCTCTCACAAACCGAGCACAGAGACCATAGCATTAAACAGAGCGCCAGCCGGCTCGCCAAACACTTCCAAGTCAGGAAATTTATTACTACACAGACAGAAGATCCTACACATGTTACGGTAGACGGCTCAATAGTAACAACCATTTCCATCATATCACAAAACAGTCTCATAAAGAACTACATGCCCTTGCTCTGTTCCATTGTTGGTTTAAAGCAGCACATAAATGTCTTCTATCTAAAAATAAACAACCTCTCTGCCCTTCACAGCCTCAGCAATTCAACGATGTCCAAGGTCTTCCATAAGTTTATGTTCGACACCCTCAGCGCCGTGTATGCAACGATGGCCTTTTTTAGATACTGGATGATGTTCGCCTCGGCTTCAACCTTCTCAACCTGGAGACGGCTATACTCGAACAAAAGCCCCTTCTTCTCAGATATCAACTCCACGATATAAATTCGGTGACGCTCCATCGATTGAACGGTTTTTTGCTGGAGCTTCGACCACCGAATGTTCTCCGAACGCAGCTGGTCGCGTTCTGCGTGAAGCTCAGTCACCATATTCGCTAACCCCTGGTAAAAAGATATACAATTCTCCATCAATTAACGGTGAAAATCGAAAGGGAGGATTACATAATATAGAAAAAAAATTCAGTAATAGGCCACGGAAAACCTCCACGGCCGGCCGTCGATTTGGTGCATCCATCTCGGCGGAGAGTACAGATTTGGGGCATTCCTTGCTCGACCGACTGAAACAGAGGAAAAGAAGAGATCAACACCGGAGCACGGGAAAGAAATGAAAAAACATGTAAGGAATTAGATTTACCCTGAGACCACGCCCTCAAGCCGACCATGTTTTCGCGCTGGACCGGCCGAGGAGGACTAGCCATCGATGCGCGGCACACCTTCCCTAAGCGATACAAGCGGCGTAGCACGTAGCGGAGGGCCGTTGGCCGCCGCCAGGCTCAAAACCACGTCAGGACGAGTAACTTCTGGATTGGACGCGCCACTACTCCACTGGTATCTCCTCGCCGAAACCATGATGGGCAGAGAGGGAAAAGGAAATTGGTAGGCGCAGAAAAAAGAAAGCCCTCGCAGCAGATCCTTCGTAAGGAAACAGAGGAAGGAGATGGTGAATAGTAAGGCGGGGAGATCAAAGCCCTAGTCCACTGCTATACATACATTACGCGTCTGTCTCCTCGCCTCCCTAAAAAGAATCTACACTGTTCATTCATGATTAGCAGACAAGAAAAAAAGCCAACACTTGGTGTAGAAGACAAGGAAGCAAGTCGGTAAAAAAGTGACACGGAAAATGGTGTAGGGAAATAAATTTTGCGATACTCGGTTCACCGCCGAAAGAAAGCGACTCGAACGTTCCTAGGTACAATTAAGCCGGCATGAACAGACGCACGGTTTTGACCACCCACTAACCGTACGCGTGGAGAAGAGCGGGAGGCGCCTCAATACCTCCAATCTACCAACCTACCGCACCCATTATCTCTACACCGAACCTCTCACTCTCCCTCTGAAAGTGCATGAGCCCTCATGTGGGTTTTGGTAATTAATGACAATCTCCAAGGACTAATGGTTGCATTGAGCTATCCTTGTAGGGTTTGTCCATTGGCAATGCTTGAACACCATGTGTTGGTATCAAGATTGAAATAATAAGATAAAGTGATGACCAAAGCAATATCCAAGTCATCATATATATTAAGAGAACAAGTTGAAGTGCAAGTTCAAGAGAAGCATCTCAAAGAAATCCTATACTTGAAGCTTGTCACCCTTTTGGAGATATTGGTCAAGTGAAGATGTGCCTTATAGAGGCTCTCCCATATTAGTGTATGGGGGAGCGATATGTGAGTCTTCACCAAGCAAAGCGCAATCAAGAAAAGTGTTGACACACGAACACGTCACGTGTACCCGCGGCGCCGAGGGAGATGCTCCGCAACTCACTCCGCGGGAGGCTCACCGGATGCGCGATACGCAAGACAATCCGGCGGGCGCTTTCGTAGACCCGAAACCCCGCTCGCCCGGGAGGGACCCCGTCAGGGCTTGCGGCGGCAATGGGTTGCCCTCGGTCGGCCTGACCGCCCCTAGAGTCTCGTGGATTCGCAACCCTTCAATGTTGAAGAACGACGAAGAACGAGAAGAAAGATACAAGGAGAGAGGGATAAAAGTAGATGAACACAAAAAAGTAGTAGATGTGTTTGTTCGATTGGTGTTGGATCAATCGGCCGTCACCCCTCATGTATATAGGAGGCGGTTGGACTTCCCGTGCAAGAAAACGACTTGGATCCACGACAAAAACCCTAATTTGGGTCCAATTCGGATGGTTTGGTCCAAACTTTCCAAAACTGTTCGGTCTAAAACATGGCTGTACCTTGCAGGTCGCTTTTAAGGCAGTTGCCGACCTCGGATCAAAATCTCGTAGAAGACAAAGTTGTTCGTCTTGAAAAAACGAAGAACTGTCCTTTTATGTGTTTCTTCATCCGACTCCATATTGACCACTCATCTGGGCTCCTAGATAAAACTGTTCGGATTGGACCCGAATCATAGAAATTTGATACGTCCGTAATTTCCAGATTTGGCCTAGTAGAAGAGCTTAAATCAAAAACTCATAAACAGAAAAGTTGTTCGTTTCGTAAAAACGAAGAACTTTCCTTTTATGCGTTTTTCCATTTGATGCCATCTGAACCCCTTAAATTCAATCGGAAGCAATTCGATACGTTTTCAGCCTTTCTAAATTGCTCGCACCCGAGGGCAGATGGTGTCTGTGGTAGGGCGAACGCCCAGTACCCCTGCGCGCGCCCGAGGACAGACGATGTCTAGGGTAAGGCGACGATGTCTAGGGTAAGACGGCCACAGTATTTTGGCTCCACAAGTTGCATATGATCCCGGATGAAGATGAGTCCAAAATCAATATTGTACGTCGTGAGCATACGCACAACTTTTTCATATGAGGTCATTTTCACGGTGAAATAGTGCAATTTTCTGTATGCTGCCACGACAACCACTCCACCGATTTCTCTGCCGTGGCTTGCCCGTGCACCCGATGTTGCCGAGTTGTCGTGGCACCGTTTCAGTCCATTCTTCCGCTTCGATACATTTGCATCCTGTCGTGGGTTTGTCATGTCAGCTGTTGAAAGGACAATGATGTCGCCTAGAGGGGGGTGAATAGGCGATTAAAACTTTTTCGGTTTAGGCTTGCTAATTGCGGAATAAAACTAGGTGTTTCAATTAACAAGCCAACAACCTAAATAAACTAGGTTCACCTATGTGCACCAACAACTTATGCTAAGCAAGACAAGCAACAAGGTGATAGCAAAAGAGAATACTTCAAGCACGAAGGCTATCACAATGTAAAGTGCATAAGTAAAAAAGCTCGGGTATAGAAATAACCGAAGCGCGCGGAGACGAGGATGTATTCCCGAGTTCCTCCTTGAAAGGGAGTACGTCTCGTTGGAGAGGTGTGAACCGACACAACGGTTCAACAACCACAAAGGTTTCACCCTCTTCTCCGATGAACCGCACCACAAAGGTTTGGTTCACCTTCCACTATCGGTATTCCTTCGAGGCGGAATCCGGAGCCTTTCAACAACAATCCGGGGCACAACCCACAACTGGATTGGGGGCTCCCGAACGGCTTTCAACAACAATCTGAGGCACAACCCACAATGGATTGGGGGCTCCCGAACGGCTTCAAGTGACCACACAAGGGTCCAACCACCACAAAGGCATCTAGGGCCCGAAGACCCAAGAGTAACAAGTTCACAAGATTTCAACTTCCACGAATCCTTGTGGAGAGCACACCGATGCACCAAATGCAAAAGGCAAGAGCACAAGTGCTCAAATCCTTCACTCTCAAATCCCACCACAAGCAACTAATGCTTATGGGGGGAGAAGAGAGGAAGAACAAAGAAGAGAACCACACAAGAACTCCAAGAACTAGATCCACTATGTTCCCCTCACTTAGAGGAGAGATTGATTGGTGGAAATGTAGATATAGGTCACCTCTCTCAAATCCCTCAAAGATATGCAAGAATCATGGGAGGAATTGGGAGAGGGGCAAGCTTTCCAAGGTCAACAATGGAGGTGAGAGAGGGGGAAAAACGTGCTTGGAAAAGCTAGGGAACCATTGGGGAAGAGGACCCCTTAAATAGGTTCCCTGGAAATCTGACCGTTATGCCCAGTTTTCGTACCCAGCGGTACTACCGCTGGGGCAGCGGTACTACCGCTGCTGGTCTCACTGCGGTACCCAGTGTACTGCACAACCCAGCTGCAGCGGTACCTCGGAGAAGTATCGTAGCTGCCAGGCACAGCGGTACTACCGCGGAACTGCCGGTAGTACCGCTGGGATCCTTCGAATAAAATAGAAGGAAACCAGCGGTAGTACGAGGCAACTACCGCTGGGTACCGTAGCGAGTCCAGAGAGCAAAACCGGCCTAGCGGTACCCCTGGCGGTACCACCAGCGGTAGTACCGCTGGCTGAAACCAGCGGTACCACACGGTACCACCGCCAGGAGGAGTACCAGCTGTGCTGCAGGAGTCCCACTCCAGGTGGAGCGGTACTACCGCCAGACACAGAAAAGCTCTTCCCGAAATGCAATAACTTACTCGTATGAACTCCAAAACAGGTGAATCCAATTGCGTTGGAAAGGTAACGACGAGAGCTTTGCCACAAAAATGGAAATATTAAGGGTCACAAATATAGAGGGGATACCACACATGGAGAGTTGTGGACCCTATCTCGAAGGAGGACCGATAATATTTCCAACACGAAAACGCAACAAGTTTTCCATAAGAAATCCGTTTTCGAAGAACATGGGCTTGTCATGAAGATCATGACAAGCACCAAGACCCAACAAGGAGAAAAGCCAAATAAGAACCAAGAAAGATGATATGCCAAGTATGCAAAGGTATGAGCTCTCCACAAAGATGCGATCAAGTTACTCACTTGAGAACCCCTCTTGATAGTACGCCGTCTATCCTAAAACCCGGTCTCCCACTAACAACATGAGACCGGTAAAATAGAAAACCTATCAAGATCATACATTTGCCTTGCGCATTCCACTTGAGCTCGATGATGACGATCTTGACTCTCTCAAGTTGGAACACCTTTCTTGATTGTGCTTGCTAGCACATGCTTGATGAAGACTTCTCCAAATGCTCCCCCATACTCCATTATGGGAGGGCATCGCAAAGCTCCGTCTTCATGACTCCTTTGCAAGCATCAATCAAATGATATCTTTCGAGATGGATCATATTGACCTTGCACTTCATCTTCTCTACTCATGACCAATCTTCATATAAACCCTTGAGTAGAGCATTGATCATCATGTAATCTTCTAGAGTCCAACACATGAACTCCAATCATTCCATATGGACAAGATCTACAAGTATATCTCAATGCAAACATTAGTCCATAAGGATTGTCATTAATTACCAAAACCACGCATGGGGCAACACGTGCACTTTCAATCTCCCCCATTTTGGTAATTGATGACAATCCGTTTTACGAGGGTTTATATAAGAAATTATGCAACCATGCAACACAAAGAGCAAGGATGCAAGAAAGGCAAATGCTTAAGAACGAAACTAAAGCATAAAACCAAATTTTCTTAAACCAACTAAACTTCTCCCCCATTGGCATCGATTGCCGAAATGGGAAGAAAAAATTTAGAAGGCCAATATAGTAAGAGCTCCCCTAAAATGTGTGCACTTCTCTTAATATGAGTGAAATCAAATGCACATATCCAATGATGAATAGTAGGGAAGGAGATCAAACTATATAGAGGATCCAAAGATTGCAAAAGAAAATCAAATTAAAAAATACTTCGACAAAAGAAGCAAGCAATCGAAAGGATCCGAAAACATGTTCTCAAAATCAAGAGGAACTCCCCAAGGTACGTGCACAATGTAGGATATGCATTTTAATATTGTGTGCACAACATGGAATCCTCACTCCCTCCTAGAAATTTTGAACACAAACCATGGAACATCTAGCAAATAGGTCCACAAGCTTATTAAGATGCAAAAGCATAACAAATAAAACAAAGCTTGTGCCATTTAGAAACCAACAAATAATCAAGAAGGAACAAAGGGTGGTCACTAAAGAATTGGAATACCAAATAAAGATGTAACTATTCTCATGTGTATAAGTTTCTAAGTAGACACCAATCACGAAGATATAAGTCCACAAATAAACATGTACACACAAAATAGGTACAAAGCTAGAGAACATGATATCCAAGGGAAGTCATAAATACACCGTTAAGAACTTTGCTTAAAAGCATAGCACAAAGCTCAAATTTATGTTAAAGGGATATAGATGAACTTCAAACACACACTCATCATAGCATCAAACGTATCCACAAGGGATACGGTGATAAAAGGAATGCTCCGAGTAAGATAACAAGTATCGCAAAAGACAAGTGATTTTGAAAAGCATCAATATTGCAAATGCGAGACATAGAGTAGAAAGTGCTAGATTAACATATATGGGATTGATGAATCATGAAAATGACGATATGTATTCCCATTGATATGTAATCATCCCGGCTTGCCCACATTTGCAACAAGGTTGAACCAAATAAATTGCAACAAAAGAGATTCATGCCATGAAACAACCTACACAAGGTTGGAAGCTAGAAAAGTATGCATGAGGTAGATACTTGTTACCGCGATAGCATTGGTGATGTAGAAGATAAGAGTTCATGATCATCCGAGCTTGGCTCCAATAAGCACATGGTGATAACACCTTCCTTGTAAATGAGACAAGCTTCCAATGCATCTCCAATATACCTAAAACAAATTCAGGTACAACATGGTACCCAAACTAATTGGGTCCAAAGTAGTTAGAGCACTACCATACATAGGACAAACTCCACATAAATATGTGCATATTGATATGAAATTGAATTTCATGCACATCTTAGCCATTTAGGATTTGATGGAGTTTATCCTATATATTGGATCAACGAAAGTAAGCATGCCATAAGATATACATATAGTAAATATGCATGCACAAGACTTTCAAGAACCAAACGAGATACAATTTGGACGAAACACCAAGTAAACCAACAAAGCACACACAACTGTGACAAGAAAACAAATTGCCCAAATTATATCAAAGACCCAAATCAACACATGATTGAAGGTACCACTTTGAAAAGATACCAATGAAAGCAAGAAACCAATTGATGAAAATATCATCAAGGAATAGACCAAACCCTCCACACTTTTCATGATGGCACAAGTACCAAGATGAAAAATGTGTGTCTTCCAAAGAGACACGTCATCGGGATCAAATACCAAATGAAGACCACTAATGTTCAAATACCAAATGTGTGTCTTCCAAAATAAGATCATTGTGATTATTACAAATTTACCAGAGTAAGATAAACATCCATCATAATTCATGCTTTTGTATTCTTATAAATCCCATTAAACTATGTACCAAACATAATAGAAACACTAATGGGTGGGGTGATATTAAAATGTTAAAATGAACCACTATCACAATTAAGGAACAAGATATAAAGAAATGTTCTACAGATTCCTATACTGCAATACATACTTTTTCACATCCGGCCCAACGTATGTTAGCGAGATTATGTCTTGTGAGCAATACTTTTTTATGAAGGAAGCATATAAAAAATATCTTCAAGTGGACTTTCAATCTCCACAAGTACTTATGCTAAAATTTAGTGTGTTCATGCAAAAGGTCAACATGCATGGATTTAACCGAGAACTTTCCATTATGTGTGTGATTCCATTTAAATTCATCTTTTGCTTCCGAGAGAGACACTCCCATCAGTCATTCTCCTAATTTTAGCCAAGCATTCCACTTATCACTATTAAAAGTCCTCCTAAACATAATATTAAGTGGAACCTCCAATAAAACATTCCCAAGAGTAAAGTTTTCACATTGCACAATATTATATAGAGAAGGATATCCCATAGTAAGAGAAGTCTCACCTAACAAAGATCTTCTCAAAATCGAATTTCCCGCGCCTCATCAATAACAAAAGAGCCACGCCCAAAGAACCAACGTTTAGCTCGCAAAATGCCTTTCGAAAAAGGTGAATCCGTGGGCTTAACTTCTACCGGAGATGTCGTTTTATCCCTTAGATATTTATTGGACAGTAGTTCCCGTCATACTCACTCTTCATGGAGTAACTTGAAAAGCCACTTACTAAGAATTGTTTTATTACTTATATCAAGAACATCAATACTTAAGCCCCCTTGATCCTTTGGCTGGCAAATAATGTTTTGTTTCGTTATTAAGTATTTTCCTTTTAGATGAGTACTTTGCATGAAAATGCAAGAGATCGATAAATACCAATCTCGTACTTACCCCTATAGGTATTTCAAAGAAAGATAATATAAATATTGGCAAGCATGAGAACAAAATTAACTAGGGCGGGAAAATCCTCATATGAAGGCATCCTTCCAGCCCAATTGCCCAATGTCTGCTCAAAGCGGTCTTCGGCGGGCTTTCATTTCTTATTTAACAAACTGCGATAATGAATAGGAATGTCTAGATATTTGAAAGGCAGGGACCCAACTTCACATTCAAATATGTGTCGATAGTGATCCTACATCTCCTTTTCCTTGCCAAAGCAGAATATCATGCTTTTGTGAAAATTAATCTTAAGCCCGATAATTGCTCAAAAATACAAAGAATAAGCTTCATGTAACTGCTTTTTCCAAATCATGTAGTGGAAACAAAATTGTGTTATCAACATACTGTACAATGGACACCCCCTGCAACAAGATGAGGCACAAAACCTACTACCTGATCACCCTCCTTACCTCTAGAGATAAGAACGTCTAGCATGTCGGCAAAAATATAGAAAAGCAAAGAGGATAACAAATCTCCTTTCCACGTTTGAAAATAATGACCAATGTCATCATTTACTCTAGAAACAAAATCGTGTCATCAATATATTGTAGAATGGATAGCCCCTTCAACAAGATGAGACACTAAACCACCTAACCATCCTCCTAAGCTCTAGAGATAAGAATGGCCATCATGCCAGCAACAATATAAAAAAGAAAAGGGGATAAGCCCTCTTCGTGTTCGAAAATAATGACCAATGCCATCATTCACTCGATAATAATTATTACTAATTCCTCTTGCATGGATCCCAAACCCATTAATGTTGGAATCGCAAAAATCACGTATAAAAGTTCTAAAAATTCTCAAGAAAATGCATTATGCTGGGAAGATGTCTAGAGGCATGTAAATGTGCAAGTTTAAACTCGAAATTGTTTAGGAGCTATAAAAATGACAAATTCAGCAATAAATAGTAACTTGTGGACCTACTATTCGTTGCTAAATTTATCATTTTCATAATTTCTAAACGATTTACATTTCCAACATAATGTATTTTTGCTGAGAATTTTTTTTAACTTTTAAACTTGATTTATTTGTGGTTTTTACCTGTTTCCACGAATAATTGGTTTTCACCGGATACTTTCTCGTAGATGGTTGGGTGGGCACGGGGGTTGCCTAATCGGGGCAGAAGGGGGCTCTGAGAGAACAAGAAAAAAATGAAGAGAATGAGATAAAAGAAGAGGGACAGTGATCACGCTCACGGTCACTGGCGATAGAGTGATTGCTCGTGTATAGTACCGTTGCATTATAGACTTGTGTTGATCGGTGATTACGTATCTACAGATTCCCTTGTTTTCTCTCTCCTCATCCAGCCCCCTGAGAGTCTTTGTTCCCCATCCAAGGCTTCTCCTCCTGTCTCGCCGCGGCTCCACCGTCCGGTGCCCATGGTGGAAGGAGGCCGGCCTTATGTACAGGTTTTGGTCCCATGTGGCGAATGGTGCTATGCCATTTAGCCTCGATTTTTCTGGTGCATACAAACGGCTCTGGTGATGTGCCTCTCCTCTCTAGTGGCGGCGGTCCATGGTGGAAAACAATGTTTGGTACGCGATATGGCAGGGGCTTCTCCAATAAGCTTCCTTTCGGCAGATCTGGCGGTAGCGTCTGGATTTAAGCTTCTTCTTCGATACTCGTCCTGGTAACGGGGATGAGAGAGATCTCCAAATTCCTGGACTATGGTGTTCGGTTTTGTAGCAGGTGAGCATCAGTGCTTCTCCTGGGAGCTCTCCCACGGTGGCGTTCTTGTTGGCGTTCCCTTTGGTTGAAAGGGCGACCGCTCCCGCCTCCGATGCCGGTGACGGCCTCTTCTGGCTATCATCCGAAGGTCAATCTCAACCTCCAGGCTTTCGTGCTGATATGGAGGCCTTTCAACTACGGCTTAGCAGGCTCCCCCTCCCCTTCCCAAGTGGTCAGGTCCCTTGTGGCGTCTAGGTTGGCTGCGTCGAGTTTGTCCGTCGCGCTGGAGAAGGAGCATGAACGGATTGCGTTTCTCGGTTTTTTCTTCAGGTGCTTGGTGCAAATTGTAAGGGCTTGTGTGTAACTTTCAGTTTCCTTATGGCCTTATATGTAGGTCCTCGTTTGATTGTAGGATTTTTGTAGAAATTTTGGAGGGTTCGAAACCAATGGATTTTCTCTTACGGAAGCCCTTTGGGTCATATGATTGGTGCCATCAAATTCCTATGGAATCCATTCCTATGGCCCCAATTCCATATGATTTCAACATGAGCTCAAACCTCTTTTTAATTTTCCAACGCGAAGTCCAATGCAGTTTCACTCAATCTCTCTCTACTCCCTCTCCTCGATCTTTCAAAATTCCTGTGTTCAATTCATGTGCATCATCCAAAGGCACCTGCTACAAAATTCCCGCTTTTCAGAATCCTGTGTGAATCCACTTCATATGACATCTCAATCCTGTGTTTTTCTTGTTCCTAAGTTTTTTAAAATTCTGCAATCCATAGAAGCCCATAAAATGTAACTCTAGCTTTGACTATGAATGTAGAGAAGGACCGACCCCTGTAAAAAAAGAAGTATCTACATATTTTTGTTCGAAATGGAGGTTGAGAACACCAGCCTTTGCATCCAGAGGATGCACACAGCCATTTTTATTATATTATTTAACAAAACCTTACAAGAGGAATACAAAGATCGACCTGAACCCACCAAACTAGTGACAACTCACTACACCTAAAAGACTGATGAAGGGGGTGTTCATAAACGGAGCCATGTGCCCTGACATCACACCTACACGCATCATCTAAAAACCGAAGGCCTCACCAAGCCACCCGTCAGCGAGCAAGGGGCACAATCGGTCCAGCAGACCCTCGACGCGCACCGACATACACACTCTAGGAGTCGCCATCGCCGTCTTCGGCTAACCGAACTTCAGGAAAGTGATCCAAGGATTCACCTTGCCAGGACTATCGTCGACGCCGCCACGATGCTAGAAAGCTCCTCCACCCTGCGTGTGACACCATCACGCGATCTACGTCGAGGCCCCGCGACACCATGCCACCGAGGCTCGTCGTCGATGATGCGCTCGAAGCAGCACCGCTCCACCTTCAAACCACTCCAGTCAGTATATGAACTCCAAAAACGCTGGCCTCAAGAGGGATAACGATACCGGAAGTGTCGTCAACGTCCGACCCAGAAAGCCCAGATCGAGGGTTTCCCCCGGAGTATCCCGAGCAAAGAAGTTGCAACTGCAAAGACGATGCCTTTGCCAGGGAACGACGCCAATATGCGCCGCCATTGTCCACATCGGTTTTCACCGGCAGCGGCGCAAATCCAAGCCCAACACTAATTGGACCGCGATGAGCAGCCGGCGACGAGCAGGACGGATTGGCCACAGCCCCGCCGCCACAGATCGTCGCTGCCGCCCATCAGATCGTGTAGCCGCAGCCACACAACCGCCCGCCCCCTTGCCGATCTTGCAGATCGCAGTCCTCCATACCGCCGGCCATCGCACCACTGCTGCTCCGGACAGCCGCCGCCACCGCTGTCGTGGGTTTGTCACGTCAGGTGTCATGATGACTTCGTAGGTGTGGGATTACGCGAGTCAAGCATCTCCGAGCTTGGGATCGATGAACAAAGATCAACACAGATTTACCCAGGTTCGGCCCCCTCAATGTGAGGCAAAAGACCTACTTCCTGTCTACCCTAGATTGGTATTGATATGATAATCGAGGTGTTACAATGGAGGCGACCCGATCTGGTACTCGCCGTATGAGCTAGGGTTTAGGGCTTGATAGCTTGACCCTCTAAGTCCTGCGAGTCCTCTTTATAAACACAGAGGCTCGCCAGGTTACAAAGGAAACTTTCCCCACAAGGAACACGTCCCCAGAGGCCTACTCGAAGACTACTTGGTCTTCACGTCCTCCGGGATATGTCTTCTAGATCCTTCCCCTTATGGCGGTTCAATACTGGGCTCGCTCCCAAGTGGGCTTTTGTTCATGCTAGTAAGTCGCATTGGGCCGCGGGTTAATCCACAAAGTATTCCCCCGACATTAGCCCCCAAGTTTAGCTTGGATTTCGAGTGAAGGCTTCTTCGTCTTAACAAACCCCTGAGCCGTGCACATGAATTATCCCTGCTGAACTCCAACCTTCATATCTACGACTTATAACTCTTCTCGGCGGCTCAAAAGTGCGACTTAACCTGCCTCGACGGTTGATTTTCAGATCTAAACGTCTTCCGCGCCTGGGCTATTTATCCCGGCCCATCGTTTTTCCCAGCGTTCTGCGTCAAGACTTGCATTACGCATCCGCTGCTCCTTTCCGCCGCCTCCAATCCCACTTCTCGTATTCCAAATCCTTTGGTGAAGATCTCCATCAATCTGAGAAAATGTCTCGCCGCAAGTGCAACTGGGAAGGCTCGTGGATCGACGAGGATTTCTTGGAATCCCTAACTGCACGCGGCCTTCTTCCACCAAAAGATCAATGCGAATGGCAAGCAGCTGGCGAGGAGGTAATTCCCAACCCTCGACTAGGAGAAGTAGTGATATTCGCGGAGCATGTTGAGCGCGGGTTCAAGCCCCCGGGCTCTCTCTTCTTCCGCTCCTTGATGCAGCGGTTGGGTCTCTGCTTCCATGATATTGGCCCTAATTCGATGTTGCAAGTGAGCAACTTCCACGTCCTCTGCGAAGATTATTTGGGTATCCCGCCTTCAATAGATTTCTGGCTTGCTCTTTTCAATTGCAACTAGCTGGGTGGCCCGCGCATTTGCGCGGCTAGATTTTTTCTTGTGAAAAAACTTTACCTTCAAATATATGCTCTTCCGACTATATGACCTCACACTGAACTATAAGTTTTAAATTCAGAATAATTATACATATAAATAGACTAAAAATTGCAAGTTTCGAGGAACAAAGACTTGATAAAAAAAGTTACTTTTGATGCCATGGTATGTGACGTAAAAGATGGATGCCACAGTATATACAGACTTTCATGGAAATCTTCATATTTTCCTTCTTTGGTCCACTTCTCTTCTCTTCGTGTTGTATCCTTAAACAAATATTTAGTTGAGAAATCGCCGACTAAGAATTAGATCTAATCATCATTGGCTTGTATATAAACCATTTATTATATTCATCGATGCTTGTTAATTCTTAATTCGTAATGACCTAGAGATGTGTCTACTATGGATTTTTATAGAAGAAAATTAAAGCCACGCGACTCTCGCGCATATTCTTGAAAAAAATTTAGACTGGACAGATGGTTAAAATAGTTGTAGCACGCGCGCGCCTCTAGCTCTCTTAAGTGCATAGAAGCATCATATAATGTCAAGATTTGAGTACATAGGAATTAGAAGAGTAATACCTGCCAATTCAAGTATGGACTATTACATATTGGCCGATAGTTCTACGTTCCTAAAGAACTGGGGCAGTATGATAAGCAGAATCCATACTGCACTGTGTGTAGTTATTCCGATAAGTTCCTTTTGAGCTTGAGAATATTTAAAGATATTTGATGTTTTAAATATTAGGGAAATTAAAATAATTGTTATATTTTGATGGAAGGTTGTACTTTCTGCATTATAGTCATAATTTTCAGTCTTGTCGGTTAAGCATACTAATGGTACATAATGAAGTTCTCTCTAGCAAACTGAAATGACAATATATACAACACACTGCAGGGAAAATATTAAATCATATGCTGTTATATTTACAACTCGAAATATATGATATAGTGCATAAAATGAGAATCTAGTAATATGATGCAGCTTACATGAATTGGAACCCTTATTCACATAATCTAATTCACCAACTGTACATAAATTAACACTGACGCATAAAAAGTCAGTAATTTTTTTAGGGAAATCAAAGAAAAAATTATAGTACTCACTGCCTACAATTTTCATGCTTAAAATTTTTATTTCCATGAATTCTGAATGATTATCTTTTGTACACAGAAGTCATTACCGAGGATCCCCTGCATAGAACAAAATTGCGCGCTGGCAAGTCTCTGAAGTAAAATAAGGCATCAATTATACTTGCAGCGATATAATTTCGATCATTCTTGCACAGCTTGGATAGGATACCACATCCTTTTGTCCTTCATACTGCAGTCACACGTTGACCAATCCTAGTACGTAGATGAGAGTTAAGCTAAATGAAACAACTGGAAAAAACGAAGCCGTGGAGGTAAATAAATGTAATGACAAATGCTATGCCAAATTACGCGTGAACATGATTTCCCAAAAACACATATGAATAAGTCTAGGAATCTGAGAGTTCAAATCTATGACCCTAGGTCCATTAGAGTGATATGAATTGAATATACAAAAATAGTAGAGGATCATTAACCTTCCCTAAATCTGCAATAGCAGGTTATACAATACTGAAACCTAAGTTCTATAAGATAAAGCATATATCATGATATAACTTTCCTTATTCATTCTCGCAACCGTGGCATATAACACTGTATATTTGTTTGAACACTTCAAAACGTAAAGCTAAAGTAGCTAGCTATGTTCGCACAAATCAATACAATTTGAATTAGCTTCGTAGTGAGAACTGTATGTCTATCTGGTCAACTATTAGATGTCTGACGCAAACCAAAATCATAAAGCACGATGCAAACTATACCCGTCGAGCAGATCAATATGTACTCTGATGTGCCATCCTTGCTCACACATCTTTTGTTCACATGCTCGAGGCGCCGAGTACTCGTGACATAACTTTTCCAATATGTTCTCGCAATTGTGGCATATACCACGGTGTATTTATTTGAACCCTTCAAATTGCAGATCTGCAGTTGATATATTAGTCAAAGTATAATTCAATTTGGATCAGCTCTGTGGTGAGATTTGCACACCGAACTGACAATTATTAAATGGCTAGATGCAAATCGAAATAGTAATGGAGATAACTATTCATCCCTGCAAAAATCACAGGAAAAACAATACATATTGTTTCCAGTTCTTGTGACGAACAGGGCGACCATAATACGACAGTTTACTGTGCACCAATTTTGCATTGGGATTTACATCAAAGATCAAAACCTGCATATACATCCATGTGCTAATTATTTGCGCCCATTTTCAGTTTTTCTTTCTATCAGTCAAGTTCAACTAAAGGCCAATAGCATTAAGGCCCGCTTGCACCAATTGCACCACATTAACGACTGAGTGTTCATAGATTGTCTACCAATATTTCTCCTTCATATACTTCATCATCAGTATACATTTAGACATGAGAAATGAGATTACCTCGCTTTGATGCTTCGTCGTGCATTGTGCACTTCCATTAAAGGTGTAGCGCAGTATATCGAATGAATTTAATTGATCCACTAATAAACCTAGTATACTTTAGCTTGAAGATCTGCAACATCCATGTACGGAGGAGTCCAATCATCCATGGCAACAAATTGACGCTGGACAATATGAAAGATTATGCATGCATGCGAGCTGGCCTGCACGGACATACAGCAGAGTAGCTAGCCACTGGGAGATTTTTGTACCGAGTGTGTACGATCATTTTTTGCAAGTTGGGGACCCAAACCTTTAGGTTGCCCTATTTCATCCAAACTATCAGCATATTAGATCAAGTAGAGAAGAGAAATTTATCCTGAAAGTTGAGCTGGGCTGCACGGACATACTCCCTCTGTCCACAAATAACAGTCTTAGATTTGTCAAAAAGTGGATGTATCTAGACTTGAAACATATATAGATACATCCACTTTTGTACAAATTTAAGACACTTATTTTGGTACGGAGAGAGTACATCAGAGTTGGCAGATTTTTCAACCGAGTGTGTATATGTACCACCAGTTTTTTGCATGACGAATTTCTCGTTGAACTTGAGCTGGGCTGCACGGACAAACCTGTAGGTCGCCCTGTTTCCCAGTGTCGGCTTTTCATGATCAAATCAGTATACCGAGCTGATCTGGGACTGGACATATTGCCTGAGATCTGGGATAACGGGTGAGCTGAGTAGAGGGCAGCAAAGAATACACATCAGCGGATGGCTGCATGATCTCGGCAACTTTGCATCGGCCGGGGATTCCGCAAACTGCATGACGGCGGAGATGCACGATCATATCCAGCTTGCATAGGCTTTTTTGGAACTGCAGCTTGCATAGGCTAATATGAATCAATCGGGACCAAATCAGGAGGATGGCTGCCGGCCGGATCGATCTCGATCGTCCCGGTCAGATCAAGCAGCTAGCCGGCAGCGATTAGATATCTCTGGGTAAATTTCGACATGTTGCTATGTGCAGATCCAACCCAGCGTTTCTGCGGCTACAAAATAGGCAAATAAAACGCCGGGACACTTTGCCACCTGTCGCGCCATGAGATTCCACCATATTCACTCTTGCGATCTCGCTCCCAAGCTGCAATTGTTGCCGTAGGTTTTTCATCCGCGCCAGGACCATCGTGAGGGTGACTTCTGTGGAGAACTCGAACAATATCGATCTGTCTAGGGTTTTCCTGCTGCATTGGAGAATTAGCAATCGTTGTGGGAAGGGGTGAGCTATATGCGGATCTTTTGTATTAGCCCTAGGACTCTACGGTTATTTTTAAAATCCCAGCCGTTCCTTTCTAGCGTTAAATAATGTCAAATCTTAGCCGTTAATTGTTTGTTATCTTAATAATATAATAGATAGCCAAAGGGAAACCACAGATGGTCCCTTTCTCCAATGCGGCGCCATTTCCTTCCAACGCCGTAGGGGTAGTATTTTCCCAAAACTAACCCTTGCCAAGAAAATTAAGGATTGGCAAAAACATTCTTCTATTGCAAAAACACTTCTCCTGAGGGTGAAATTCCTCTTCCTCTTTGGTCTCCTCTTCCCTTCGAGGCTACCGATGCTCTGTCTTCTAAATCTGATCCTTCTTCGTTGCCCTTTATTGAATCCCTTTTGGATAAGGTGAGGGCGCTGACACTCCACGGCCTCACTGGATTAGATCTCATATCTTGCTGGACTAAGTGGCGAATTCAGCCTGTGAGTCGCCGCTCGCGACTTATAATGGATTTCACTTGTCACGCAAACGACGTCGACCGTACTTGCCCTGAAGATTGGGACAAAGGGGAATGGATAAATTTCATTCGCCGAGTGACGGACGAGGATATCGACTCGTATGATAACGTCGGGCTTGCTCCCTTCTGGGCTGAGCACAAGCCTTTTGTGGTAATTTTACTTGTCACCTGTTTCCTCGAAAATTCCTTCTCCAAAATTAATTATTTCTGACCGAGCTCCTTTTCAGATCGACCCTATTTCTGGGTTCTTCCCTCAGAGGACGCCGACTTGAACCAAGAAACCGCGGCTGAGTCGTCAAAGCAAGCCGCAGCCTTTGGCGAAGATACAGTTATGCACGATATTGTCTGAGCCCGAGGGTAGCGCTTCTGAAGAGGAGCAACAAATGGCCGACGCTCTTCTGTCCTCGACTCCAAATACACCTTTCTTGGAACTTCCTGAGGTGCCTCGCAGGTCCTCGAAGCGTATTTTATGCAAGAGCTCAGAAGACCCCGCGCAGCCTGAGAAACGCCGCAAAGCCTTGGCGCTACTGGTAGAAACAAGAACTGCCAAATCTTTAAAACTTGCTGATCCCAACAAGGCTGCTTTCTCTTCCGAGGCTGTTGCAAAGGACTGCTTCTCAATAAGCTCGGGTAATTGTTTGCGACTCTCTCCTTTTCCTTTTGTGCTTGCGTATTTTTGGCAAGGAATTGCTGATCACCACTTCTTTTCATACTCTGTAGGTTCAGATTTGCAAGGTTTATCTTCTCCTTCCTCTGGTTGCCTGATGAAGAGTATCCGTGTCGCCTCTGGGTATGGTTCGCCTTCTTTTCAATGTTGCGGCTCTGCTAGGTCAGCTTATTAACCCATCAATGTTTTGCAGGGCCATGCCTGAAGAGGATACCAAGTCTAATTCTCATCCCACTTCTTCTCAGCCAGCTATGAGCGAGGATGATGCTGCTGATGAAAACGTGGGAAACAGTAATGGTGCGACTCATCCAAGGCCCTCCCTGGAGGAAGGTATTGCTGATGCGGCTCCTGCCACGACCCAGTCGCAGCTCCATCCGCAACTCCTACTGTTGGTAGGGTATCCACTGAAGATAGAATTCCAGCTCCAGGAAATAGTTCCAAGTCAATTGCGGATGCCATAATTGCTGCTGGAGATAAGCATGCTGCTCTGCTGCGCGGCCTAGTTGAGCAATTTTCTTCAAGTCGCCAGGTACATATACCGTAGCCCCCAAGGATCAAAACCTTGTGTCATCGCACGGGGTGTTGATTCTTTTCCTGGCTCCAAATCTCGAGCCCCCAAGTTCCTGGATAGTTTACCCATGCATTTTGCTCTGTTTATTTTCAGCTTGAACTGTCCTTGCTTGATGCTTCTGGCTCAATAAAGGGTAAAGGCATTTCCATAGATCATCCTGAAATGATGCAGTCTCCCTGGAGCAGCATAATGAGGTCATTAGGGACCAAGATCAGGAAATAAAATCTCTCAAAGGTCAACTCGACTCCTGTGAAGAGCAATTTAAAGAACTTGAAGCCGATATGCAGCAGCGACTCATGGAGAAAGACGAAGTCATTAGATCTTTGCGAGAAGGGCTGACTCTTAAATCTGAATTGATTGATCGTCTGAAGGGAGACCACGCAAAGGAACTCGCCGCGCGAGATGAAAAATATAACTCGCTGTTCAAAGCCTTTGAGGGTTTTGGCTCCATTGTCAAATCAGCCATCCTGCAGCTTGCTGGTTCGTCTTTTATTCCTTTAATCATATATATTTTGGGTAACCAACGTGAGTCTCTGACTTGTTTCTTGCCTTTTCTTTCTTGACATAGGGCCTGAGGCCCCAGTGTCCCGCTCCAACTTGAAGGATCAACTGGTATATCTGTCTGACTTCAGCCAGCGCTTCTTAAAGGTTACCAAGGAAGTTATGACGGTAATCTCTCCTGCGACTGATGGCCCAACATCTTGCGAGTATTGGATAAATAAACTGCTCAAGGCTCCGCATTATGTCTCTGATTGGAAACGATCCTCTGCTCGCACCGGAGCCGCGCATGTCTTGACATTGCTCCGAGCATATTATCCAGAAATAGATGTTGGCAAGGTTGCTCGCCACGGCCTGGCGATGAGCGCGGATGATACTGAACTGCCAATAAGCGAGTACTTCGATATCTGGAAAGGGATGCGCGGCTATGCCACAAAATTTGTTGATAATTTAGACTTGGGCACTTATCTCGAAAAATTCAATCTTGATGGGAGCAAGGTGCCAAAGGAAAAGTCCACAGGAGCTGAGTCATCCGGGCTACTACTCCATCAACAGTATCTGGTGGCCCTTCTGCCTCGTCTGGTGGCGCCCTGATTATTAGGCACCTGCGACTAACCGCGAGACAAGCCGCGCCAATTCCCACTCCTGTAGCTCGGAAGAAGAAAAATAAATAATGTGGGACATGCCCGTTAGTCTGTAAGACATTCATGTATTATAAACAGTATTTTGGTGACCTATAAGCAGGTTCTTTTCATGATAATTCCATTAAGTAGACGCTCGCGCGGCTCAGTATTTCCTAGGAACATGTGTGTTCAGGGTCGAGAGCGGCCATGATAGGCAATCAAGCTCGATTGACGCCACACCCCAGTACTTTGGCCGCATAATGCAAGACGCTTCTAGCTTAAGGATTGCCACTAGTTTGGCAAAATTTGAGGTGCGATTGGTACTCGCGATGCTCGTAAGGAGCCCTCAAGGGTCAGTGATATATGAAATTCAAAAGACTCAGCGACTCAATGATAGTTGAGGCGAAACGACAAGCCCTTGAATGTCAAGGGTGCCGGCTTTATTTCATAATCACTCGATGTTTTACAGGGTGTTACAGGATGATGCAGGCCCTTTAATGCGGGTTTTCTATTCCCCGCAGGCCATGCATACTTGATACTCATCGCACTTAGTTGCGAATTAATACTCCTAACGGAGTGGGTTGAACACCTGATTGGTTCAATTTTGAGTCGCTAAAAGCGACTCGGGTCGAGCATGATAGCTCCGATGTATGTCTCATGTTGAAGCAGAGAGCAATTTGTTAGGCGATTAGCCGCACTGAGCTGCGACTTATGTCGAGTTGAGTTTGCTTTGTAAGGACTCACGATAACTGAGCCTCTTTGGCTGGGGTTGTTGATCGAGGCTGGGTCTATGCACATGCGCCATCTCTTGTCTTCTTTTTGTATCAAAGCGACCTCTGGGGCATTATCTTGCTGATGCGCGACTTCTCGGTGGGTATTTACCATCCGGTGGCTGCATCCTGTTGGCCGCTCCCGGTACCTCCAACGCGACTCGTTTTGAGCTGCGATTACCGATCTGCGACTGATATCCGTGTGAGGAGTTGGCGATGCAAGCTTCTTCTGCGAGTACTGAGCCTGCGTTCTCGCATTCTAACGCTTCTGCCTGTCTCCATATATTGTAATAACACCGTTTGGTCCTGGTATCTTTAACTGTAGGTAGACGTAGCAGGGGCGGCGGTAAATTTGACATAGGCTTCTCTTCCAAAGATCGCATGATATGAGCTTTTGACTGCTACAACCTCAAAGTCTAGGAGCTCTGTGCGGAAGTTCCGCTCTGTTCCAAAGCTAACTTCAAGTGTTATCTTTCCGATTGGTCGCGTAACAGCTCCTGGGATTATGCCTTGAATTTCTTTCCTGGATGGTCGCAGCCTCGTCTCGGGTATATTCATTCTTCGGAGCGTGTCTTGATATAGGATGTTACTCTTCCTCCTCCGTCCATTAGGACCTTACTTAACTTGTATCCCGCGACTTCAGGCGTGACCACAAGAGCTGGCTGTCCTGGATCTCTTACTTCTGGGGGGTGATCGCCGCGACTCCAAATAACCGATTGCTCTGTCCAGCGACGATACCTTTCTGGCGTTGAAATCTGACCGCTCTTCCGGCTTCCATCCGTTGTTTGTACTTCCACTGTATGAAACTGTCCTATGTTTCTTCTAGGTAAAACGTCAGGCCTTGATGAGAGCTAGATTTATTCTTGTGCTGCATTGATCCGCTGCGAGCCGCATCTGGCGTGTCGCCTTCTTTCCACCTCCGGTAATAATGACATTGCGCCTTTGTGTGACTCGCTGGCCTGCCATCTCTCCTGCGATGTAAGTCGCAAGGCACGTCGAAGATCCCCTTGCAGTTATTAGGGAGTAAGGCCTTATCACTCCCTTGCTCCTTCATCTGGTGTGCGCGATGTTCAGTTTGCGCGACTTGCAATTTCCCTGTTGGGTTCTGTGATAAGCCGCCTGTCCCTTATCTGTCTTTGCGTACTTGTCAGCTGTTGCCAAAAGCTGGTCGAAACTATCAATCTTGTGCTCAGCGCGACTTAATTTGTGCACCAGCGGCTCAAATCTACAGTTCTTCCTCATAGCTTGTATTGCAGCTGTACTGTTAAGTTTTGGCGGAGCCAAGGATCTCCGCGATTCTCTTGATCCAGTCACCGCTTGATTCGTCCTCTTTTTGAATGCATTGTCTAAGGTTTTTCATGTCTTCTGTTTGGAATCTGTTGATGAACTTGTCCTTCAAGTCTTCCCATGTGCTTATTGATTTTGATGGCAGCCTTAACAGCCAATCCCTGGCTTCTCCCTGTATTGCCAAGTGGAAATATTTCGCACGTACTTCCTGAGTTACATCAGTCCCTGTCATGCTTGCCTCGTATCTTCTATCCATAAGGCAGGGTCTTGGTCACTGCGATAGGTGGTGACTCGCTGCGACTCACCGAAGTTCGGGGGGAAACGAGTGAGCCGTATTTCCTCTCCAAAACATGCTGGTCCTTTCAATAATGAATAGGAGTTTACTGGCGCTGAATCTTCATCTGAATCAGTTTCAATCTGGGATGGCTGAGTCGCTCCGGACGTCTGTGACTCGCCTTCTATCTTCTTTTCTTTTTCCAATGATACCTGCAAACCTGCTAGCTGGTTGACCACTTCTTCGACGCTGTACTTTTCTCCTCCCCATGATACCTCGTTTTGCGGCTCATTGGGCGTGACTCCATACATATTTGCTTGTTGTAAGGCAGCGGTTTGCAGTAGGTCGATCGCACGGCGAGCTTCCTTATCAGCTCGCGTGTCTCCAACCGTGTTATCTGACAATATTCCTATCGCGGCATACATGTTGCTCTCTGGGTCGCCGTGGAACTGTGTTTCATCTCTCCTCTGTCCATCTTGATCTGATGCTTTTGCTGCCAACGACGGAGTCGCCAATCTTCTTCTTGGAGTTTCTTGCGCTCAGATGTCGTCTTGGTTCGGACCGCCTGGTGCTTTGGCTGCCAGCGACGGAGTCGTCGACCTTCTTCTTGGAGTTTTTCGCGCTCAGCCGCGAGTCTTTGTGCCTCTTCACAGAGTTCCGTCCTGATAGCTTCAATCTTGAGGTTCCTTCCTGATTTGGTAGAGATCCCCAAACAGGTCTTGACGGGACGGGGATGGGTAGTTTGCTGTAGCTTGTTGTAGCTCCTCCAACACGCGGACCCTGACCGGCCGCAGTTCCTCCACCGACTCGCTTCCTTGAGTCGTATCTATAGTCTGCGACTGACGGATCCGACGAAAACTTTTACTGATCCGATGGGAACAATGTATCCAAACTCGATGCGATCTGCCTCGGGTCCCCACTCTGAGTCGTCGATGAAGGGGACCCATTGATGTCTTCAACTTGGCCGATGGCGATGTCCTTGAAGCCTGATTTCGATCCTGCGCGGAACGTGACGCTTTTGACCGCAGGCCCCACGGTGGGCGCCAACTGTCGTGGGTTTGTCACGTCAGGTGTCATGGATGACTTCGTAGGTGTGGGATTACGCGAGTCAAGCATCTCCGAGCTTGGGATCGCAGGAACAAAGATCAACACAGATTTACAGGTTCGGCCCCCTCAATGTGAGGTAAAAGACCTACTTCCTGCCTACCCTAGATTGGTATTGATATGATAATCGAGGTGTTACAATGGAGGCGATCCGATCTGGTACTCGCCGTATGAGCTAGGGTTTAGGGCTTGATAGCTTGACCCTCTCTAAGTCCTGCGAGTCCTCTTTATATACACAGAGGCTCGCCGGGTTACAAAGGAAACTTTCCCCACAAGGAACACGTCCCCAGAGGCCTACTCGGAGACTACTTGGTCTTCACGTCCTCCGGGATATGTCTTCTAGATCCTTCCCCTTATGGCGGTTCAATACTGGGCTCGCTCCCAAGTGGGCTTTTGTTCATGCGAGTAAGTCGCATTGGGCCGCGGGTTAATCCAGAAAGTATTCCCCCGACAACCGCCGAAGAGCCGCGCCGCCGAGGTGCTTGGTTTGCACCACGACCAGGCGAAAGGGCGAAGGTGACCCGCGCCGCCGCACCCTTCCGCGAGGATGGCAGGGAATTCCCCCACCGCTGGCGACGACCAAGCTTTGCTCGGCCGTGCCCTTGGTGGCGGCGGGAGATTAATGGAGGGGGTAGGGGCGGTGAGGTTTGGCGGTGCGATTGGATCGCCCTACGGGAGGGTTACGCGATGTTTCCTTCTTAATTAGTCGTGTAACGTGGTGTTCTGAGTAAGGTTGCCTTGTTGTGGACGTGTGTATCATGTAGGGTTTGCCATAACCTGTGTCATGGAACGAGAGCTTGCCGACGGAGCGTTCTCGCCGGCATTCCCTATGGTTCAAAGGCGACCGCTCCGCCTCCGAGGCCGGTGACGGCCTCTTCCGGCTGGCATCCGATGGTCAATCTCAAGCTCCAGGCTTTCGTGCCGAAATGGACGCCCTTCAACTACGGCAAGGCTCCCGCGTCCCCGTCGCAAGTGGTCATGTCGCGGCGACGTCTAGGTTGGCTGTGTCGAGTTCGTCCGTCGCGCGGGAGAAGGAGCATGACCGGATTGCATTTCCAGATTTTCTTGAGGTCCTAAGTGTAAATTGTAAGGGCTTGTGTGTAACTTCCAGTTTTCCTATGGCCGTATAGTTCCAACGTTGACTATGAATGAACCTCTCGGTTCTTCAGCACCGACCCCTTTTCTAAAGAAAAGGTATCTAGAGATTCCATGTGGATGTGCAACGTGGTGTGCTTAGTAAGAGCATCTCCAAGAGCTTACCTAAAGAAGCTCTCAATACCTAAAAACTGCTTTTTTAGGTATTGGGAGCAAAAAACTTGCTCCAAGAGCTTACCTAAAAGTGGTCCCCAGCAGAATTTTTTTAGGTTCTTACTTAAATTCTAGCTCAGAATTGGCAAATATAGCAATCCAAAGCTGAATACCTATATGGATTGCTAAAACTGCCACGTAGGATAAAACGGAGGCGGGAAGCCTCAACCGCCCCCGCTGAAATTTCCGCCGCCGTCTCCCGTCGCCGGCGCGCCTCCCGCCGCCGCCCCAACCCCTCCTCTAGGCCCGCCGCCTCTCTCCCGGCGAACATCGCCGCCGCTGCTGCCGCAACGACCCTCCCTACGGCCAAATCGAGGCTGCGTCCCCGTCTGCGTTGCCGGCGAAAATTCGCCGCCGCCAGGCCCCCGTCCACCGCTGGCCGCGTCGTCCGCATCCACCTACGGTCGGCGAAGGTCACCGCGCCGCTCGATTTTAGCCAGGGACGGCCGCAGCCGCATGCGTCCTCCCGAGCTCGCCCAACGCCCCGAGCTCGCCCCTCGTCGGACGGCGCCGTAGCGGCGACCGGAGCTGCTCCAGCGTGGGGTGGTGGGGATGGAGACGCACGGGAGGGAGGCGGGTTGTGGCCGGCAAGAAGGAGATGGGACACACGGGGAGGGAGAGGAGGAAGGAAGGAGAGGGAAAAAAGAAAAAGAAAAAAAGAAAAAGCCTTACCCACTGACATGTGGGTCCTACATGTAGGTGCCAATTTAGGTATCCAAATTTGGGTAAGCTACAAAAGCAGAAAATTTTGTGGATAGCTAAACCTTCTCTCTCCTCTACCTATAATGGTTTTGGGTAGTCAAAATTTAGTTAAGCTCTTGGAGATGCTCTAAGGTGCCAGGTAGCGTCTGCCATAACGTGTGTCATGAAACGAGAGCTTGCCGACGGAGAGTCGATCTCTTTGTATTAAGCCAGGGTAGGAGGGGGTACGTGGCCGCTCTCCCATGCTTTTAGGACCATCTCTGATGCTGACGCGGTAGCTACCTAGACGTTTCCAACTATTTCTTCTTGTCGGCGTGCAAGCCTCGGCACAATTAACTCTGCTAAACTCTGGGCATGCTAGCTACTGCAGTGTGCTTGCAGTTTTGGACATCGGTCTCTGTCAAGTTCAGTCGGATGTGGAGACTTTGCTACTGTTTATTAACTCAGTCCCTCAAAGCTTTGCTACTGTTGCTTTGTTAATAGTGCAAGACGTTCGTCGTGATTGCTTGGAAAGATCGACAAGATAGAAAACGATGCTAAAAGGAAGCAGCTCGAGCCATTTCACCAGAATCCCACCAACCTGAAAGCAACAGCAGAGGATTCGATTCGAGTATCAACTCAACTAAAACCAGTCCAACATGGACAGTTCTAATACTACATTTTTCTATACGACGATTGCGTCAGCGACGCCGCCGACACGTTCGCCGAACCGGCCGCCGCATGCGCTACGCGGCTGGTCGACAGGCGACTCGGCGGCGTCCGTGAACCAGGGACGCCGGAGCGCGTCGGCAGCCGTGAGCCTCCTGTCCGGCCTGCAGGCCAGCAGCCCGCGGAGGACGTGGAGACCGGCGGCCGACAATGCGGGGAACATCTCCCGGAGCCGGCTCGGCGGCCTGCTCCGTCGGCACAGCGGCGAACCGGCGCGCGGGAGCCGCGCGAAGGATGGCCAGTCCGTCATGTCGTCCGTGCCGACCGTGTCGAACACCCGGTTCAGCTGATCCATCTCGGTTCGCCCCGGCAGCAGCGGCGTGCCGGCGAGGAGCTCGGCCATGATGCACCCGAGCGCCCACGTGTCCACCCCCGCGTCGTACTCCCGTGACCCCAGCAGGAGCTCCGGCGCGCGGTACCACAGCGTCACCACGGGCGACGTCGTGTAGGGCCCCTTGGCGCTCGCGGCCAAGAAGCGCGACATCCCGAAGTCGCAGATCTTGAGGTTGCCGTGGCCGTCGACCAGGACGTTGTCGGGTTTCAGGTCGCGGTACAGGACGCGCAGCTCGTGCATCGCCGCGACGCCGTCCAGGAGCTGCCGCATGAGCCGGCGCGCCTCGGCCTCCGGGAACGGCCGCCCGGCGCCGCGCTCCCGCATGACCCGCGCCAGGCTCGGCCCGACGTAGTCCATCACCAGGAACGCGCCGGCGGCGTCGCGGTAAGCGGCACGCAGCTCGACGAGGCACGGGTGGCCGCGGTACGCCTCCAGGCACCCCGCCTCGCGGACCAGGTCCTCCGAGAGCTGCTGGTCGTCGTCGCCGCGGAGGCGCTTGATGGCGATGGTGGCGCCGGTGCGGCGGTCCCGGGCCTTGTACACTACGCCGGCGGCGCCCTCGCCGATCTTCTCGAGCCTCTCGTAGTGCTCCATTGCCGACCTTCGGGTGGAGGTGGTTTGGGTTCTCGTCGGTTTCTCCCTCGCGGCCTAGGCGCGCGGTCGTCGTGGCTGCACGAGTCGACCTGCTTTAGAGCATCACTAGCAGAGCGCTTAAAAGATCCAATCCTTAAATTTAACTGCTTTTTTTTTTGACTTTTCTACCGCCCCTACGGTTTAATTTAACTGTTTTTTACGGGTTCGGGAGGGAAAACGCGAACTAGCAGAGCCCGCAAACCTGTTAAACCGTAATTTTTTTTAAGGGCTGGAGCAGGGTTTGGCCTGTCAACCCTTACATGTGAGGGTTGGGCTGGGCTGCGCGGGGCCAACCCCTATTCTCCTTCACCTCGCGCGCGGGAGGGAAAAATCCCACCAGCCTCCTCCGCGCCGCGCCGCCATCTCGCCGCCCCGCCGCCATCCGCCGCCCCGCCACCATGGAGGGCCCGCCGGCGATCGCTCCCTCCGCCGTCGCGCCCCCCGCCACTTCCGCCCCCGCCCGTCCCGCCCCTCCTCCGCCCCCTGCCGACCTTCCCGCTCCCGTCGCGAGCAACGCGGAGGTGACGACGGTGGTCGCGGCCACCCACGTCGGCGCGAAGAGGCGGCGCGCGGGCACGCACGTCGTCGCCCCTGCTGTGCCCGCCGCGGCACCCCGCCTCCCGTGCCTGTCCGCGCCCCTCCGGTGGCCGCCGTGGCTGCCAAGCGTCGCCGCAAGGTCGCGGGGCTCAGGCCAAAGGGCGCTGCCGTTGCGGGGGTGCCGAAGGCGAAGAAGGCCCCTCCCACCGCCCGCCGCAAGCCCACGCCGCCAAAAGCCGTTCCTCCGGTGGTCGCGGATGAGGTGCTCGATGAAATGGCCCCTCCAACCAGGTCGTTTTTGGGGATGCTCAACGACGCCGAGGTGGACCTCGGGGCTCCTCCGCTTGAACCATTCGGCTTTGGAGATGATGAGGAGGAGGAGGGGGAAGAGGATGAGGAGGAGGAAGAAGATGCCGAGGTGACCGAGATAGAGGAGGGCGCATTCGCCGCCGCCGGCCGCTCGTCGAAATATACCGATGTTGAAGATGTCCTCTTGGTTCGTGCTTGGGGGCTTGTGGGGATGGATGCGAGCACCGGCACGGATCAAACCGGAAAGCGTTATTGGCAACGCATAGAGGACCAATATTGTAAGATCAAGCCGAAGACCGGGTCATTGAGAGCTCGTTCATACCGGTCGCTTCAAGGCCGGTGGGAGTTGATGAAGCCGGCTTGTGCTCGTTGGAGTGCGGCAATGGACCAAGTGAGGGCCGCACCACCTAGTGGAAGCGTTGAGAGTAACTATGTGAGTATATTTCTCATCTATTTCATATGCTATGTTTGTGTTATACTATAGTGAGGGCCGCACCTACTATATTGTTTTGTTTACGATGCTATGTTTGTGTTTCACCTAGGAGTCATATGCCGACTTGAGGTACAAGGATATGGCCGCTTCCAAAGGCAAGCCATTCCATTTTAAGCATGTTTGGGCATTGCTTAAAGATCTTGACAAGTGGAAGCTAAGGGATGAAGAAGTGCACCAAAGAAAGCGGATATGCTTAAGATGGATGATAGTGATGATGAAGGAAGGAACAATGCAAAGCCTGAGGGAAACAAGAAGGCAAAGGAGAGGATTAAGTTGGAAGGAGAGGCATCAAGCTTGAGGGAGAAGATGGGGGAGATGATGAAGGCAAAGGAGGCCTTGACAATGAAGGCATTGGAGACAAAGCTCATTATCACCGAGAAGAAGAAAGAGGTCAAGCTAGCACAAGTTCAAGCAAGGCGGGAAGAAGCCAAGCGCAAGGCCGACTTGGAGGAGAGGATGATCAAGATCAAAGAAGCAAAGGCATGGAAAGAACTCATGGCCGAGGAGACGGAACATATGATGATGCCTAAGAAGGACATGGACGAAGAACAATTGGTGTGGTGGAAAGAGACCAAGGAGGACATCGCGGAGAGGAAGAGGCTTCTACGTGCCGCGACCTCTACTCTTCGAGGTGAGTCGGTGATGAGTGGTCTAGGAGATGGTGACTTGGAGGAGTCCACCGGTAGAGGTGATTGATGGATGCGGATGTGGTGTAGGAGATGGCGCCGAGTTGCAAGTTTTTGGTGATGGTGCCAATGAGTGGTGTGAGATGATGATTTTGTGATGTAAACTATAAACTATGCATCTCATTAGCTAATTTGTTTCAAGGAAGATTGTATTTTGCTAGTGATAATCCTATGTAGATGTGAAATGATAGTTTTATCGGTTGGGGTTGGGGTTGTGGCATCTAGCAGTGCCCTCAAACCCAACCCTTATAACGGAATATTCTGTTATAAGGGTTGGATTTGAGGGTACTGATCTATACCCTATGTTTTCAACCCGTAAAACACCCAATTCTCGACCCTTATTCCGTTTTTAAGGGTTGGCTTTTTAAGGGCTCTGCTAGTGATGCTCTTATACTGTAATTCGCTCGACGTTTCGCTTTCAGTTTGGCAGCCGCCGACTGTTTGTCAGCTTAACCAGTAGACGCGTTGACTGTTTTTTTAAACACGAACCAATATATTAAGCTAGCAAGCCGCCTCATTAAAAACCTTCCAGTCCCCTCAGGTACCCTGGAAGGAAAAGTGTGAGACGCGTTGACTATTTTTCACATGGTTAGTTAGTTAGAGTTAGGTGCACCTGTTGTTGTGAGCCACCGGGAAATGACAACGGGGACTCTGTCTACCGCGCATGTGGGGTGACGACTAATAGCCGACGACGATGGTTCCGTGCAGCAACTTGACAGGTCGATAATTTTTTAGGTTGATGTGTAGGAAAACAAGGTTTACTAATTTTTTGTTAACTGGCAAATATGAAAATCCATTAAAAGATTTACCGGGATTTACTATTTTTAACAGGTCGCTATTTTTTTGTTGACAGCTCCGAATATCAGGTAAATCCATTAAAAGAGGCATATCCGGTTTTATAGAAGAAGAGACAAGAGGCCAGGGCCAGAGAGGTGTTTTCATAGTCATCTCCGAATATTTTCGATTTCATTTTTCCATGATATATCTATTTATATGAAAATTGGTTTCCTTACGATTTATGATGATCCAGGTAAATCCATTATGATAAAAGGAAATTAAAATAGTATATAAAATTCATGACCTTTCGAAAAGAATGGTTTCGGTCTTATACATACACTAAGAAGGCCCGGGAATGTACAGGGAGTCAATTGCCCCATGATGCTGACGTTGGTTATGATGCAGCTTAAGTAGTCCGATGGAGGTATGTTTGTCGTGGTGGCACGGGCCTAGAAAACGGTGGGAGGAGCTGACATGCGGCGGCGCAGGCCGGGAAACCAAGAGTCGGGGAAAACCAAGAGAAGCGGACACGTGAGACTGTCAGATCGGGCAACGGACACCGTTCGTCTCACACCAAATTTAGAGCAGGGGTCAAAATGGGGTGAAACGGATAGCCTTGTGCATTTGGATGTGTTGTTGGGTGTAACGATGTAAGTGGCGTGGGATTGGGCTGCCCGCCTCCCGCTTAATGGTGCATGCCGGGACTAAAGGGATAAGCTGGATATTAATATTTGGGTCCCACAGGACCCGGTACTGAACCTACTGCCGGTTAGCATGACCAAACACGCGTATGGCTCGTCGCATGGCACTTGCTAGGTGGCCCTCTTGGTATACTAGTCTAGTACATGGCGGTACAAATTGGGATATGTGGTGGCGGGCTGAGTGGGAGGTTCTGTGCCACTTGCATTTTGTCTAACGGATATGAAACCGATAAAAGAGGACAAAATGGGGTACTAGGCCCTGGTGTCCGTGCTTATTGTTGCTTGGCGAGCGTCGAACATATACTCCCCCGGATCAAGCTCCGGCGCTAGTCAATCCGTCATGGCCTACTACGGCGGCAGCTCACCAGCGTGGCACTATCACAGTTACTGATCACCCAGTCCGCCCGCACATTGCGGTTTTGGACAGTAACGACGATGAGATGTATCATCTTGCTACCGTAGATTAGTATTTTTTTGTTGATTAATACTAAGTAGTAATGTTTAGTACTGCTCCAGAGTACTAATGCCTGGTCGATCGTCAGATGGTGATGCACTTCTAATCTATACTCTTTTGGAAATATTTGCTCTCCGATGATCAATATTTGTAACTACAATTACATTGCGGTACAGTCGTCCTCCAATCACTTGGAGGCAGCAGCGCATGCGCTGCTTCTCCTCAGCCACCAGCTTCTTCAGGTAAAATGTATCCACGCAGTTTCATGGGCTGTAGGCTCCCGCATTGCCCGCATAAACGACTGGCACGCCTTCCGGAAATACCAACTTAACATTGTCAGTCAACATTGGTCAAACACACGACGCCCGCATCCAGTCCCACTTACACCCTGGATCCTGACACCTGCCATTCTCAAAGTATTTTATTCTTGCTCATCAAAATATGGTTCATAATAGCACGAGTAATCTTGCAAGTAGAAAGTTCTAAGACAATCAAACACAGTAAGGAAAAATATGGTCCTTCGTGTCTAATTATTGTAGATACAGTAGAAACATTTGTAGTTGTTACGCTTCCAGGTAAGAAGTACTTTTGGGTCCTATTTATATAGCTGCTTGATCCACACTGCTTGTTTTTATCAAGATGTAGCAAGTGTTAGCTGACTAGAGTAGTAGAGTTTATATGGTTCATAATAACACGAGTAAAGAATGGTAAACTTGACCACCTATTATTTAGCTGATCTTTTTCTTAATGTACTCTGTAGGAGATTTTGATTTTCTTCCCCCCTGATTTTTTGGCCGAGTGCTGACTTGTAAGTCCCCATTATTTTCATTTAATATAAAATCTATACCGTAGGGATTTTCCCTTACGGTCTCTTGGTCAAAAAAAAAAGATTGCGGGAAAAATAATTGGCACATCGAAAAAAGTTAGTGCTTTGTAACCTCCAGCCATAGCCGTTTATACATGCAAGGTATAATTAAGCAAAAAAAAAAAACACTATTATGGAGCGATACAGAAAAATATGTGTGGGGCTATAGATATTCATACTCGCATCAAAACAACAGAAAACAAGACTGAATATTTCTTTTAGTTTGACAAATTCCTTTTCAGGTACTCTAGTAGTACAGACTCCAATCATGTCTCAGCAGGTACAGATAAATCGACCTTCATGTGTCCACATAAACCGTAAGGATCTTCTGCTCGATATGTTGACGTTTTACCTAGACTTCCGGAATGAGGAGTGCTTGATGAAGCATATAAACAACAATGGCCAACACAAAATACTTACTGATGCGAGATAGGCATGCTGGCTATAGCTCGATCATCTCCCTCTAACATTTGTTTTCATCTGAGGGGTATCTTGATATCATGTAGATTGTTCTCAACACATCTTACGGGTTGCTAACAAGGAAAAAAGGTCAATTTTTTGTTATTGCTAAAATTTAGTAATTCTATTAACCAGCTTCCAAACAATGTTACTATGGAAATGTCGAAACCCTTCCCAGAACAACCACATTTTTTCTCACTCTTAAACCTATGGTCCGAGTGTGCGGTGAAAATCCTGTGTGGTGCTACCTAAGAACGCGTGCATGGTATGAAACAAGAGAAAACATACAAACTTTGAACTATTAATTTGTTGTATTTCCTTGCTCGACGGACGGATGAAGAATAGACATGTGGATTAATTAGGACCATGTGTGTTGCGATACATAGCCTCCTTACCAATTTCTCTTCTACCACGACTAAGATACTTTTAATTGTATTCCTTTCTCATTTCTTTTCTCTCCATCCTCACTGAATGGGTCGAAGCAAATCTCCTTGTCATCCCCCTTCCTTCTTGTTTCAGTTTTGGATCGAATTAGGCTTGGCCAAATACCACCAGTTCTAGCCAAAACTACACATATCTTGCTTCTTTGTCTGTATTTTCATTTCTCCACACATTTCGATCCAGCGGCCCATATCGTTTAACTTTACCCTTAACCTTTTATGTTATCTTTTGCACTATGATGCAACCATAACGATATATAGATCAATCTGCTGTTTTTCAGAATAAATAGCGGAAATTAGGTTTGGTAGTCTGGGTTGGGCCTAATGTTCATGTGGTTAACTGGGTTTTCAAAGTCGGAGAGCGGCAAAGTGTAATGTGGCACACGCTGCCACCAACTCTGTTCAATAGTGAAGATTCTAGGACAGGTTGGAGTAGTTCGATTAATAAAACAAATTGTGCACATCCTAGTATTAAAACAGAACACGTACATCTATGAAGCTAAAAATATGATGGAGGCAGAGCATTACAAATTTGCAATAGAGTATGGTTTTTCAAAATACATCGACACAAAAGCCCACAAAACATCCTAGACCAAAAATAATGCCCACAAAATCTTACAGCAGCAGGTAGGAGACGAATGATTGCGCCACCTCGCCACTCCTGGCCGTAATGAAGGCCCGGAACTTATCATCGGTGGCGCCGTACCCTTGTTAACATTGTGGAGCGCACAATCTGAGACAGCAAGTTGGAATGTTGGATGTTGGCCTTGCTTATCATGTCGGTGAAGGTCACATCCTCTTTAGCCGCGAGGCGGTTGCTGTGCTAAATCTGGCATGTGGAATCACGCAGATTCTTGGTACCCACGTGTAACTTGCGCAATTGGTCCTCACGAGACATACCTTGGGCAGAGGCAGCCTGGGCTTTAATTTTTTTTTAGCGTGGAGCAAAAGCTTTGCCCCTTATATTAATTTAGGAGAAATTTGCAAAAAAGCAAGTTTGTGACCCAAGAAATACAAGCGAACGACTTTCGCGGCATCAAATTGCCCAAACATTTAGCGCCCGCGAGAACCCAAAGGCGAGCCTCAATCTTAATTCTATCTAAAATAACAAGGGGCGGCGCACTCTTATTGTGAAAGACTGTTGCGTTGCGCTCATTCCAAATCTTCCAAGTGGTGAGCAAGGTTAGGGAGGCGACACATTCCCGATTGGGAGGAGTGCTTGTCATCCGAAGCCACCAGGCATTGAAATTGAGGTTGACCCAATCCGCCGTGATCACATTAATTGTGGAGACCTAACCAATCTTTTATATGGTCCCATAGTCTTCTTGTGAAGAGACAATGAAAAAAGAGGTGCGTGGTAGACTCTGTTGTTTGCTTGCAAAATGAGCATAGCCCGCAATTGAGCTATCCTCTTTTTGCCAACCGGTCCGCCGTCCAAATCCTATTTTGGTTTGCAAGCCAAGCAAAAAAGTTGGTCTTAGGAGGAGCCTAAGTCTTCCAAACCGAATGGTCCATGTAGGAGGAGATAGTTCCCATGCATCTTGTAAGCCGATTTCGCGGAGAATTCAGAGGCAAGTGAGAATTCGGAGTCGAAGGGCTTAGCGGAGATAGGAATGGGATACAGAGAAGGTGAGGTCGTTGATCAGCGTCAACTGGCCCGATAACCACCACTGAAACTGCTGCATCTTCGGCATGTATTTCGCAATTGATATGATGTCCTCTTTTGCGAAGATGGGTGCAGCTTACTACAGCAGGTGGGCTGGCTAGTAATCTACAGCAGACTGGTCGCCAGTTCGTGGCCTCGGCCGCGTCGCGAGAAGGTCAGTCCGCTATTGGAACGGTAGCGAGTATCAATAAGAAAAGGCGAGCATTCCAAAATCCTTTTTTGAGGAGGATCCGACGCATATATTCAGATGCCCAGTACAAATTACAACCAGGTCCGAAAAGAAAAGAAAAATACAAAAGGGCCCAGAAATTTGCACAAAGCACCTGGAAGCACCTGAAGGAATCACAATCGGATCCCTAAACTTCACCCAAAGCATCTAGGCGGCGCCGGAGACGCCGTACCTCCATCCACCGGCGAGACGAAGCCACCACACTTTGTAGACAGCTGCAAAATCCATCCGCCGCGAGCGACGGAATCTGTCGAACTCACTGAACGAGTACAGCCTCAGCGACGACTCCCCGCATCCACCTTTCTTCCAGCCGTCCCGCCACCGCCTAGAACCGCCACCACCAACACCGCGCCTTCTCCAGCCACAGCACCCCAAACCACCATGGCCAGCAGGAACCGAAGCAGCGAAGAAGACAACCACCAGAACCTGCAGCAAAAACGGAACAGCGACGACCACCAGCTCTTCTCCTCGCCACCACGGCCGGCCAGAAGAGCAGAGAAGGAAGACCGCGCCCGACACCAACTCCACATCCTCACCAGCGACGAAGCCGGAACGGGAAGAGGGGGAGTACACAACCCAAAACAGCGCCACCGCCACCGTCATCAGAGGCGCCAGAGGGTACTCACACCTAAAACTATAGGTCCTAACTACACGCACAGCGGAGCCGAGGGTCCCCCCCCCCCCCCCCCCCCCCCCTCACGGCGCCGAGACGGCCGCCGGAGGCGGAGGGGAGCGACAGATCCGGCCGGCGAAGCTCGGGACCTGGAAGTCGCCTTTCGCCGCTCTCAAACAGTGACCCTGACCTTATCCTTTCACTCACGTTTGCATTTGCGACTATGCTCATAGCATTCCAAAATCCTGATACCCACCATTCTCGAACTACTTTCTTATTCATCTAGTTGCGTGGTACGTAATTCTGTTACCGGAAATTTTTAGAACTGTCAAACACCTAACCAAGACTACAGTTCCTTGTCTCAGATTCTTTGTCAGAATCATTTGTAGTTTGCCGATACTCTCCTATGCTTATAGAGAAGAGGTGCTCTTTTGTGTTGTTTATATAGCCGTTGGATCTAGTCTACTTGTATTGATAAGTATGCACCCAAAGTTGGAAGAGAAGAGTTTCTTTGGTTAGTACTCTGGCTAGAGTAAAGAGTGGTAGACTTTTTGATGCAAAACCCTGGCTTGTCATTTCTCTGAATATTTTAGTTGCCTCCTTTCACCTGTCCAATGTGGAATATCCATGGATCATGCTATATTGCTATTATATGTCATTTTATCCAGTCGAACACCATTATCTACCATCTGCCAAAGGAACAACTCCGCCTTGTCCATTGCTCTAGCCTTGCATAGCGCATGAATAATCGAGTTATATGTCACCACTGGCACATCCCATGCCTCGTCATGTCATGGAATAAACTTGCATGACTGGCCTATTTCGCCTTCCTTAAAGAATCCATAGATGACCATGTTATATGCCGAGCAGGCACCTCCCTCTTTTGCCATCATCTGGAGCAGATCGAGCGCTCTCTGGCTCCTGCTATCGTCGCACAAGCCCTTCTGAACTGTGTTGTATGAGATGGAATCAGGCACACACTCTATCCTATGGAGCAGCATGTTGACAGCCTCGTTCGTGCGTTTATTGTAGGAGAGGCACTTGAGTAGGGTGTTGGCGGTGATCTCGTCTATCTTCAGGCCCGCCTTTAGGAGCCGACTGATAAGGAAAGCTCTGGGCGACGCTTGCGGCAGCAGCAGTTCATGAGGATGTCGTACGTGAAGATTGTGCATGGCGCCACCCGCAGGCGGCAGGCCGGCTTCTTCCCGGCAGACACGGTTGAAGAGGGAGAGGGCGAGTGTGGGGCCATCTCTGCAGGCTGCGGAGCCCGGCGCACGGGCGAGGGCGAGGAAGCTGTCTAGGGAGTGGTCGGGGACCAGAGTGGCCTGCCGTGACAATTCATCGTACAGCTGGTGTGCGTTTTCCCGGCTGAACGTCCCAGCGCAGACGAGCTCCGTGGCTGCAGCAAAGGTGGCGCGAGGAGGCCAGCAGCGTGAGGGAGAACCGGAGAAGAGGTGGAGGGCAGGCGGCGGCAGAGGCGGACGCGGAACATCGGCGTGATGGACTAGAGCCGAGGCATATCCGTGTGATCTCCGCAGGAGGCGCATACCAACCACCCCGGTGCGGAGTGGCGAGACACCTACCGGTTACCTTTGTAACTATACCAAAGTAGCTACAACAGAATGCCCTTCGCCTTTAGTACTTTTTTCTTATATATATTATGTTATATACTAAATGTGTCAAAGCAATAGAACTTATTGAAAGAAAAAACCCATCTTTCTCAAAAAGGAAGAGAGGGTGCGCCCCCAGAGAGAACCCCATTCTTTTCGTAAAGTTATAATTAATTATGTCGAAAAAGAAATAAGGAAAATAGGAGTAAGCGAGTAGGGTCAACAAGATTCTAAACGAATACCACAAGTGACGGAACCGACGATGATGAAGAGATAAGGGGCAAATGATATTTGTTTCTATTATTCAAATTATTATTTATTGATTGATTATCAAATTTATTTAGATCCATATTCATTTTCATTTGCAAATACAAACTCTCTTGCATTTTCTTATTACGTTTGCGCTAAGGATAAGTGAACCGAGAAAAAAAAAGCTGGCTTGGCCCATGAGTGGTATGGCAATCTATATTTCCGGCTGAGGGGGAGTGCGACGATGGCGAGTCCGCGCTCAGTTACTCCAGCCGCATCAGGATCCTGCCTGCTCCATCCTCACCCTGGGCGGATTTGCGCGCGTAATTTCTTCAAAGAATCTGGCTGGAATCCCGCTGGAGATTAGGGCGGAGAAGGTGCATTGTGTTGCAGTCGACAAGTTCAGTTTGTGCCGGGATTTTATTTTTTTCGGCATACTTGTGTTGTGTTCACAGGTTCAGTGTCCATCTCATTTCCCTTTTTCTTTTTTGCAAATTTTCTGACTGAGAATGGCAATGAGACATACTCTGCCAAAAAAAAAAGTGATACAGCTATCTGAGCATAGAAGTGTACATGAATGTTACCAGGAAAAACACAAATAATTAAAAGTAAAATTTGTTTTTTACCTTGACATATTACACTGTAATTCCTTATAATTCAGTTTTTGTTTAACCCAGATGGTCGCATGTCCCTTCCTCCTTTGGAACAACGAGAAGTGTGCTCCGCGGTCGCCGCACGGGCGCTGGCTCAAGCTTGGAGTCTAACATAGTCGGCGGTTGGAATCAGAGCCACGGAGAGAGGCTCAGATAGGAATCGAGCGTTCTGACCTGATACCTGCCATTCTCAAACTAGTGCTATTTCTTTTGGAGAAAATAATGTCCTTCTTGTCCATCTAGTTACGAGCTCGGTATACACTAATACACCGTTAGCAAAACTAGGGTTCGTACTTTTGTTAGAATTATTTGTACTTGCTAGATGATCTCCTATGTTTCCAGGGAGGACATGCATTTGGGTGCATGCTACTATATGTTGCTGCTGGATAGATCCAGCCTTCTTGTTTTGATCAGGACGCAACCATAGTTTGGTGCTTGGTGGAGAGTTTTATGCTACTTTACTCTAGCAAAATATTAACTAGCTGAATCGGTTATTTATCGCGTGCAGGTGACACCAATTGACCTCACGTGATCGTCCGTCAGGCGCTAGACACGAGATTCATTTCTTCGAAAATGAGAACATCCCCAGCCTCTACATCAGATTTATTGCAAAAGTTTTCAAGAGTTTTAAGTATCGAATACAACTCAAGGGTCGCAAAACGTTGCAGCAAAGACAAGCCACCAAAAAAATAAAAATAAAGCATCTATATGCTTTGAATTCTATTAGCATGACATCAGCAACCCTAACCTACTTGAAGATAGTCTGAACGAACGCCATCAACGGACTAGATTCATAGTGCATAAGACCTCGCTGATCCACCGACATGAGGATCACATGTGAATGCAATAAGTTGCCCTGTTGATAACCTCCAAGAGAAAAGCACCTCCAATCTTGTTAAAAACAACACTATACACACTTTTTTACATCCGGTTCAACGTCTCTTAGCGAGATTATCTTTTGTGAGCAAGATTTTTGTATATAAAAGAACCACATACAAAAAGTTATATTCAAGGAGACTTTCAATCTCCACAAGTAGTTATGTAAAATTCTAGTCTGTCCATGCATAAGGCCAACATATATGGATTTATCCGAGAATTTCCCATGACGTGTGAGATTCCATTTAAATTTATCGTTTGCTTCCCGGAGAGACACTCCCATCGACCGATCTACTAAGTTTAGCAAAGCATTCCACTTATCATCGGTCAAAGTCCGCCTAAACGTTATGGTAAGCGGAACCTCCAATAAAACATTTGCAATAGAAACATATTTTTATGTCGCACAATATTATATAGAGAAGGATATTAGGTAGAAAGAGATGTTGGACATAATCAAGATCTTCTCAAAACCGAGTTTCCTGCCCATCATCAAGAGCAAAAAAACCACGCGCAAACAACAAATGTTTAACTCACAAAATACCTTTCCAAAAAGGTGAATCTGTGGGCTTAATTATACCTGAGGTAACATTTTATGCCTTAGATATTTATTATACATCCTGCCATACTCCATCTTTATGGAGTAACATGAAAAGCCACTTGCTAAGAAAATATTTGTTCTTTATATCAAGATGCTAAATACCTAAAAAAACCTCTAGCCTTAGGCTGGCAAATACTGTTCCATTCCGTTAGTCGGTATATATTTTGTCTATAGAAGCGTATCTTACTAGAAAAAACGAGATCGAAAAAAGACTAATCTCTTCCTTACCCCTGTAGGTACTGTAGACAGATAATATAAAAATTAGCAAGATAGATAAAAGGGAATTAACTAGGACAAAACGATCCCCATATGAAAGCATCTTGCCAGCCCAATTTCCGCTCAAAGCGGCCTTCTACGGGTTTCCATTCCTTATTTAACAAATTCCGGTGATTAATATGAATGCCTAAATATTTTGAAGCAGCGCCCCAATTTCACATCCAAAGATGTGTCCATAGTGATCATGCATCTCCTTTGCATTGCCAAAGCTGAATATCTCACTTTTTGGGGAAAATTAATTTTTAGCCTCGATGATTGCTCAGAAAAAAACTTCATATTAACTACGTTTTCTGATCATGCTCTAGAAACAAAATTGCATTGTTAATATGTTGTAGAATGGATACCCCCTTCAACAAGATGAGTCACTAGACCTCCTCCCTGACCATCCTCCATAGCTCTAGATATAAGAACGGCCAGCATGTCAGCAACAACATAGAAGAACAAAGAGGATAACAGATCCCCTTTTTGTGTTTGAAAATAATGGCCAATATCATCATTCGTTCTAATTCTGACACTGATCCAACCCTGAATAAACCTCACAACACTTTGGTGAACACGTGCCCAAAACCAATGATGTGTCTGTGTCTATAGCTTTCACATGACACTTTCAGCCAAGATACATAACTATTACTCCCTCTGTTTTTTAATATAAGAAGTTTTAGTTATCCAACATATTGACTAGGTGCACACCCAAATAAATGTGCATACACACTAAAATATGTCTACATACATGTTGACACATGTGAATATGGACAGAAGCTAAAACTTCTTATATTTATGAACGGATGGAGTAGAACTTTTTAGTAGAGAAACATTTTTTTACCATACAAGCTAGACACTATCTCTCAAAACAATTACGTTCCTTTCATATCACATTAATGCCAACAATTATATTTTGTAGTACTAGCCAACGAATCGTCTTTCCATTGGGTCTACTCTCATTTGAGCTTGTTCCCAAGTTCAGACAGAATTAGAGTTCTGTCAGTAAAACAAATCAAACACGAAAAATAAAGATACGGAACATTATCCTCTCGAGTCTGTAATAAGAATGCTCAGTTTATACCGGTTGAACCATTTTGAATCTTTAAAATACTAATTCCTCACACATGGATCCCAATTTTGTCCAAATCAATTAATGTTAGAATCTTTAAGCAAGGACTACTCTTCTGGCAACTTCGAAAGCACAAGTGAAATACAACACAAAAGAGACTGGGGAAACCAACTTATTCATCTAAACAACTGTGTTAAGCGAACGAATGTATTTGCAAGTACCGACTCACAATCGCGATGTACAGTTTTAGTTTAAATTGTCAAACCCGAGAACTTTGGTTGTCACTACGATACTCCGACACTAGAAACACGTTACATCCTTAAAACATATGAATTCCTCATACCTTCTATCCCTATAACTCCCCGTCTGCTTACTATAACAAACTCTACTACGACAAACTTTACACTACTCTGGTGAGAGAGGGGTGAGGACGACGGCGCACCTTTGTCTCGCTTCAGTGTTTGTAGTTACAAGATTTAGGGGTGCGCCTTGGCGCACGACCCCCCGAGCCCTATTTTGACGACACGACATACACGATGCTAATAATCAACGGGTATAAACAAATATATCCATATGTAAGACCAGAGACCAAATTAGACAAATAATAGACATAAATCAAATTAGAACAACTGAATGGTATGCAAGCACCAATGAACTCGTGATGATGCCTCCTACCGATCAAGTGGATATATTTTACCCCTCTCTTTAAACCGCTAACCCAACCGCGTGACGACAAAATTCACTCATCTGACTGATAAGATTATGTACAGACCCTCGCGACGGATACCTCGGGAAGGAACCAAGATCATCAAGAAAGGGCGGCCTCTCACAAACCGAGCACAGAGACCATAGCATTAAACAGAGCGCCAGCCGGCTCGCCAAACACTTCCAAGTCAGGAAATTTATTACTACACAGACAGAAGATCCTACACATGTTACGGTAGACGGCTCAATAGTAACAACCATTTCCATCATATCACAAAACAGTCTCATAAAGAACTACATGCCCTTGCTCTGTTCCATTGTTGGTTTAAAGCAGCACATAAATGTCTTCTATCTAAAAATAAACAACCTCTCTGCCCTTCACAGCCTCAGCAATTCAACGATGTCCAAGGTCTTCCATAAGTTTATGTTCGACACCCTCAGCGTCGTGTATGCAACGATGGCCTTTTTTAGATACTGGATGCTGTTCGCCTCGGCTTCAACCTTCTCAACCTGGAGACGGCTATACTCGAACAAAAGCCCCTTCTTCTCAGATATCAACTCCACGATATAAATTCGGTGACGCTCCATCGATTGAACGGTTTTTTGCTGGAGCTTCGACCACCGAATGTTCTCCGAACGCAGCTGGTCGCGTTCTGCGTGAAGCTCAGTCACCATATTCGCTAACCCCTGGTAAAAAGATATACAATTCTCCATCAATTAACGGTGAAAATCGAAAGGGAGGATTACATAATATAGAAAAATGCATCCAGTAATAGGCCACGGAAAACCTCCACGGCCGGCCGTCGATTTGGTGCATCCATCTCGGCGGAGAGTACAGATTTGGGGCATTCCTTGCTCGACCGACTGAAACAGAGGAAAAGAAGAGATCAACACCGGAGCACGGGAAAGAAATGAAAAAACATGTAAGGAATTAGATTTACCCTGAGACCACGCCCTCAAGCCGACCATGTTTTCGCGCTGGACCGGCCGAGGAGGACTAGCCATCGATGCGCGGCACACCTTCCCTCAGCGATACAAGCGGCGTAGCACGTAGCGGAGGGCCGTTGGCCGCCGCCAGGCTCAAAACCACGTCAGGACGAGTAACTTCTGGATTGGACGCGCCACTACTCCACTGGTATCTCCTCGCCGAAACCATGATGGGCAGAGAGGGAAAAGGAAATTGGTAGGCGCAGAAAAAAGAAAGCCCTCGCAGCAGATCCTTCGTAAGGAAACAGAGGAAGGAGATGGTGAATAGTAAGGCGGGGAGATCAAAGCCCTAGTCCACTGCTATACATACATTACGCGTCTGTCTCCTCGCCTCCCTAAAAAGAATCTACACTGTTCATTCATGATTAGCAGACAAGAAAAAAAGCCAACACTTGGTGTAGAAGACAAGGAAGCAAGTCGGTAAAAAAGTGACACGGAAAATGGTGTAGGGAAATAAATTTTGCGATACTCGGTTCACCGCCGAAAGAAAGCGACTCGAACGTTCCTAGGTACAATTAAGCCGGCATGAACAGACGCACGGTTTTGACCACCCACTAACCGTACGCGTGGAGAAGAGCGGGAGGCGCCTCAATACCTCCAATCTACCAACCTACCGCACCCATTATCTCTACACCGAACCTCTCACTCTCCCTCTGAAAGTGCATGAGCCCTCATGTGTGGTTTTGGTAATTAATGACAATCTCCAAGGACTAATGGTTGCATTGAGCTATCCTTGTAGGGTTTGTCCATTGGCAATGCTTGAACACCATGTGTTGGTATCAAGATTGAAATAATAAGATAAAGTGATGACTAAAGCAATATCCAAGTCATCATATATATTAAGAGAACAAGTTGAAGTGCAAGTTCAAGAGAAGCATCTCAAAGAAATCCTATACTTGAAGCTTGTCACCCTTTTGGAGATATTGGTCAAGTGAAGATGTGCCTTATAGAGGCTCTCCCATATTAGTGTATGGGGGAGCGATATGTGAGTCTTCACCAAGCAAAGCGCAATCAAGAAAAGTGTTGACACACGAACACGTCACGTGTACCCGCGGCGCCGAGGGAGATGCTCCGCAACTCACTCCGCGGGAGGCTCACCGGATGCGCGATACGCAAGACAATCCGGCGGGCGCTTTCGTAGACCCGAAACCCCGCTCGCCCGGGAGGGACCCCGTCAGGGCTTGCGGCGGCAATGGGTTGCCCTCGGTCGGCCTGACCGCCCCTAGAGTCTCGTGGATTCGCAACCCTTCAATGTTGAAGAACGACGAAGAACGAGAAGAAAGATACAAGAGAGAGGGATAAAAGTAGATGAACACAAAAAAGTAGTAGATGTGTTTGTTCGATTGGTGTTGGATCAATCGGCCGTCACCCCTCATGTATATAGGAGGCGGTTGGACTTCCCGTGCAAGCAAACGACTTGGATCCACGACAAAAGCCCTAATTTGGGTCCAATTCGGATGGTTTGGTCCAAACTTTCCAAAACTGTTCGGTCTAAAACATGGCTGTACCTTGCAAGTCGCTTTTAAGGCAGTTGCCGACCTCGGATCAAAATCTCGTAGAAGACAAAGTTGTTCGTCTTGAAAAAACGAAGAACTGTCCTTTTATGTGTTTCTTCATCCGACTCCATATTGACCACTCATCTGGGCTCCTAGATAAAACTGTTCGGATTGGACCCGAATCATAGAAATTTGATACGTCCGTAATTTCCAGATTTGGCCTAGTAGAAGAGCTTAAATCAAAAACTCATAAACAGAAAAGTTGTTCGTTTCGTAAAAACGAAGAACTTTCCTTTTATGCGTTTTTCCATTTGATGCCATCTGAACCCCTTAAATTCAATCGGAAGCAATTCGATACGTTTTCAGCCTTTCTAAATTGCTCGCACCCGAGGGCAGATGGTGTCTGTGGTAGGGCGAACGCCCAGTACCCCTGCGCGCGCCCGAGGACAGACGATGTCTAGGGTAAGGCGACGATGTCTAGGGTAAGACGGCCACAGTATTTTGGCTCCACAAGTTGCATATGATCCCGGATGAAGATGAGTCCAAAATCAATATTGTACGTCGTGAGCATACGCACAACTTTTTCATATGAGGTCATTTTCACGGTGAAATAGTGCAATTTTCTGTATGCTGCCACGACAACCACTCCACCGATTTCTCTGCCGTGGCTTGCCCGTGCACCCGATGTTGCCGAGTTGTCGTGGCACCGTTTCAGTCCATTCTTCCGCTTCGATACATTTGCATCCTGTCGTGGGTTTGTCATGTCAGCTGTTGAAAGGACAATGATGTCGCCTAGAGGGGGGTGAATAGGCGATTAAAACTTTTTCGGTTTAGGCTTGCTAATTGCGGAATAAAACTAGGTGTTTAAATTAACAAGCCAACAACCTAAATAAACTAGGTTCACCTATGTGCACCAACAACTTATGCTAAGCAAGACAAGCAACAAGGTGATAGCAAAAGAGAATACTTCAAGCACGAAGGCTATCATAATGTAAAGTGCATAAGTAAAAAAGCTCGGGTATAGAAATAACCGAAGCGCGCGGAGACGAGGATGTATTCCCGAGTTCCTCCTTGAAAGGGAGTACGTCTCGTTGGAGAGGTGTGAACCGACACAACGGTTCAACAACCACAAAGGTTTCACCCTCTTCTCCGATGAACCGCACCACAAAGGTTTGGTTCACCTTCCACTATCGGTATTCCTTCGAGGCGGAATCCGGAGCCTTTCAACAACAATCCGGGGCACAACCCACAACTGGATTGGGGGCTCCCGAACGGCTTTCAACAACAATCTGAGGCACAACCCACAATGGATTGGGGGCTCCCGAACGGCTTCAAGTGACCACACAAGGGTCCAACCACCACAAAGGCATCTAGGGCCCGAAGACCCAAGAGTAACAAGTTCACAACATTTCAACTTCCACGAATCCTTGTGGAGAGCACACCGATGCACCAAATGCAAAAGGCAAGAGCACAAGTGCTCAAATCCTTCACTCTCAAATCCCACCACAAGCAACTAATGCTTATGGGGGGAGAAGAGAGGAAGAACAAAGAAGAGAACCACACAAGAACTCCAAGAACTAGATCCACTATGTTCCCCTCACTTAGAGGAGAGATTGATTGGTGGAAATGTAGATATAGGTCACCTCTCTCAAATCCCTCAAAGATATGCAAGAATCATGGGAGGAATTGGGAGAGGGGCAAGCTTTCCAAGGTCAACAATGGAGGTGAGAGAGGGGGAAAAACGTGCTTGGAAAAGCTAGGGAACCATTGGGGAAGAGGACCCCTTAAATAGGTTCCCTGGAAATCTGACCGTTATGCCCAGTTTTCGTACCCAGCGGTACTACCGCTGGGACAGCGGTACTACCGCTGCTGGTCTCACTGCGGTACCCAGTGTACTGCACAACCCAGCTGCAGCGGTACCTCGGAGAAGTATCGTAGCTGCCAGGCACAGCGGTACTACCGCGGAACTGCCGGTAGTACCGCTGGGATCCTTCGAATAAAATGGAAGGAAACCAGCGGTAGTACGAGGCAACTACCGCTGGGTACCGTAGCGAGTCCAGAGAGCAAAACCGGCCTAGCGGTACCCCTGGCGGTACCACCAGCGGTAGTACCGCTGGCTGAAACCAGCGGTACCACACGGTACCACCGCCAGGAGGAGTACCAGCTGTGCTGCAGGAGTCCCGCTCCAGGTGGAGCGGTACTACCGCCAGACACAGAAAAGCTCTTCCCGAAATGCAATAACTTACTCGTATGAACTCCAAAACAGGTGAATCCAATTGCGTTGGAAAGGTAACGACGAGAGCTTTGCCACAAAAATGGAAATATTAAGGGTCACAAATATAGAGGGGATACCACACATGGAGAGGTGTGGACCCTATCTCGAAGGAGGACCGATAATATTTCCAACACGAAAACGCAACAAGTTTTCCATAAGAAATCCGTTTTCGAAGAACTTGGGCTTGTCATGAAGATCGTGACAAGCACCAAGACCCAACAAGGAGAAAAGCCAAATAAGAACCAAGAAAGATGATATGCCAAGTATGCAAAGGTATGAGCTCTCCACAAAGATGCGATCAAGTTACTCACTTGAGAACCCCTCTTGATAGTACGCCGTCTATCCTAAAACCCGGTCTCCCACTAACAACATGAGACCGGTAAAATAGAAAACCTATCAAGATCATACCTTGGCCTTGCGCATTCCACTTGAGCTCGATGATGACGATCTTGACTCTCTCAAGTTGGAACACCTTTCTTGATTGTGCTTGCTAGCACATGCTTGATGAAGACTTCTCCAAATGCTCCCCCATACTCCATTATGGGAGGGCATCGCAAAGCTCCGTCTTCATGACTCCTTTGCAAGCATCAATCAAATGATATCTTTCGAGATGGATCATATTGATCTTGCACTTCATCTTCTCTACTCATGACCAATCTTCATATAAACCCTTGAGTAGAGCATTGATCATCATGTAATCTTCTAGAGTCCAACACATGAACTCCAATCATTCCATATGGACAAGATCTACAAGTATATCTCAATGCAAACATTAGTCCATAAGGATTGTCATTAATTACCAAAACCACGCATGGGGCAACACGTGCACTTTCAATCTCCCCCATTTTGGTAATTGATGACAATCCCTTTTACGAGGGTTTATATAAGAAATTAAGCAACCATGCAACACAAAGAGCAAGGATGCAAGAAAGGCAAATGCTTAAGAACGAAACTAAAGCATAAAACCAAATTTCCTTAAACCAACTAAACTTCTCCCCCATTGGCATCGATTGCCGAAATGGGAAGAAAAAATTTAGAAGGCCAATATAGTAAGAGCTCCCCTAAAATGTGTGCACTTCTCTTAATATGAGTGAAATCAAATGCACATATCCAATGATGAATAGTAGGGAAGGAGATCAAACTATATAAAGGATCCAAAGATTGCAAAAGAAAATCAAATTAAAAAATACTTCGACAAAAGAAGCAAGCAATCGAAAGGATCCGAAAACATGTTCTCAAAATCAAGAGGGAACTCCCCAAGGTACGTGCACAATGTAGGATATGCATTTTAATATTGTGTGCACAACATGGAATCCTCACTCCCTCCTAGAAATTTTGAACACAAACCAAGGAACATCTAGCAAATAGGTCCACAAGCTTATTAAGATGCAAAAGCATAACAAATAAAACAAAGCTTGTGCCATTTAGAAACGAACAAATAATCAAGAAGGAACAAAGGGTGGTCACTAAAGAATTGGAATACCAAATAAAGATGTAACTATTCTCATGTGTATAAGTTTCTAAGTAGACACCAATCACGAAGATATAAGTCCACAAATAAACATGTACACACAAAATAGGTACAAAGCTAGAGAACATGATATCCAAGGGAAGTCATAAATACACCGTTAAGAACTTTGCTTAAAAGCATAGCACAAAGCTCAAATTTATCTTAAAGGGATATAGATGAACTTCAAACACACACTCATCATAGCATCAAACGTATCCACAAGGGATACGGTGATAAAAGGAATGCTCCGAGTAAGATAACAAGTATCGCAAAAGACAAGTGATTTTGAAAAGCATCAATATTGCAAATGCGAGACATAGAGTAGAAAGTGCTAGATTAACATATATGGGATTGATGAATCATGAAAATGATGATATGTATTCCCCTTGATATGTAATCATCCCGGCTTGCCCACATTTGCAACAAGGTTGAACCAAATAAATTGCAACAAAAGAGATTCATGCCATGAAACAACCTACACAAGGTTGGAAGCTAGAAAAGTATGCATGAGGTAGATACTTGTTACCGCGATAGCATTGGTGATGTAGAAGATAAGAGTTCATGATCATCCGAGCTTGGCTCCAATAAGCACATGGTGATAACACCTTCCTTGTAAATGAGACAAGCTTCCAATGCATCTCCAATATACCTAAAACAAATTCAGGTACAACATGGTACCCAAACTAATTGGGTCCAAAGTAGTTAGAGCACTACCATACATAGGACAAACTCCACATAAATATGTGCATATTGATATGAAATTGAATTTCATGCACATCTTAGCCATTTAGGATTTGATGGAGTTTATCCTATATATTGGATCAACGAAAGTAAGCATGCCATAAGATATACATATAGTAAATATGCATGCACAAGACTTTCAAGAACCAAACGAGATACAATTTGGACGAAACACCAAGTAAACCAACAAAGCACACACAACTGTGACAAGAAAACAAATTGCCCAAATTATATCAAAGACCCAAATCAACACATGATTGAAGGTACCACTTTGAAAAGATACCAATGAAAGCAAGAAACCAATTGATGAAAATATCATCAAGGAATAGACCAAACCCTCCACACTTTTCATGATGGCACAAGTACCAAGATGAAAAATGTGTGTCTTCCAAAGAGACACGTCATCGGGATCAAATACCAAATGAAGACCACTAATGTTCAAAAAGCATATAGGATTGCTCCCCCAAGATGTGTGCATTATTTATGATCTTGCATTTGAATACAAATGCACACACATGGGATCATCACTCTCCATACATATTATTCAAACACTAGTCATGTTCAAGAAAGGCAAGGAATTGCAATACCAATTTAAGAACGGTGTTTTACTCAAAGTAGGATAGCTTCCCAAAGAATAGTGCATTATCAAGAAGTATGACTTTTGAATGTCAATGCACAAGAATTGGTTCATTGCTTTTCCCAACTCAAGAAATCACAAAACAAATTTCAAGTAGAGCAATAAGGATCCAAAAGATACAAGGAAGTCAAATGAGAGTTAGATCAAAACAAATCCTTGGCAATCAAATAAGTCAATTTAAAGCAAGAGCCAAAGTGAATAAGATCAATATATATACCACAAAATGATTATCACTTGTCAAGACAAGTAATGTATGGAGATATTTCTCGGTGGTGGATTGCAAAGATATATTCAAGATCATATTCACAAAACATAAGCATATGGCAAAAGATAGGAATTAAAAGCCATGCTTAGATAGATAGATATTCTCGATAGCTTCAAAAATCACACAATAGTGTAAAGCAACTCCAAGGAGTAGCTTGAAGCAATTGGTTTCCCAAAGAGATATATGAGAACATATTTAGGGAAAGCTGTATCAAGAAATTTCATCACAAACAAGATCCAACGGTGAGAGGCAAAAAGCATTTAAGCAAAAAGGAACTTGTTTGAGAAACATGCCACAAAGGAATAAGGATAATAGACAATATCAATTCTAGGTGGCAACACCTCACATATTCACATTTTCTAGGCTTGTAATATGCACATAGCTTATTACTCCCCCATAATGTGATAATGCATTTTCTTTTAAAGCAAGAGGCAAACAAAACCAACTCGATAAATTAATGGACATAATAGAATTTGAATATCTCATGAGCATGACATACCACATAGAGAATAGATAAGATTGATATATCATCACTAAGTGGTATTCCTCATGTACACACATTTTTGGTTTGTGAAGTGCACGAAGCATATCACTCTCCAAAAATGGAATGGTCCATTAATCTCTCCAAAGAGAGCCAACAAGGTAATATATCAAATAAAAGCAATAAGGCTCAACACAAGTAAATGGTGTGCAAACCAACATACACATACTTGATTTCTCAAGATAAGTAAGTAGAGAGCACAACACATACAAACACTAGCAAGGTACAAAACCAAACACATGTAAGGGTGCAAGCAACTTTCAATGTATATATGATTTAAATAGAAGTTACCGCAAGGAGGAAACATTGGATATGAGGTAGAACAATATAATCCAAATGACTTGGCTTGAGAGAATATAATTGATGAAGATCCCTTAATTCTTCATGATGTAGCCAAGTCTCCAATGACCTCCAACAACACCTATTGATCAAGTTTTAGCTTGTTGGTCCCCAACCAAGTTGGGTCCAAAGAGGTTAGTCACAATAGGCTTGGCAACCCAAATGGTTCTTTTCTTGACACCACTTTGAGTCCCAGCATATTTAGCAAACACATTGCCAACCTTATCCTTCCGAAGAGAATAAACATCATAAACTATAAGGGGTTGGATAAGGTACCATTTGTGCATGAAGAAGCAAGGTGACCCTTCTCACGGCATAGGTAGCAACATCGACTTCCTCCTCTCTTCTTGGTTGGAATCTCGACTTGAGGAGGTGTAGAATGATTCTTCTTGGGAAGAGGTTGTTCTTCAACTTGAGGAACTTGAGTTTGAACTTGAGGCTTCTTCCCTTGTTGCTTCTCACTAAGATTCTTCTTCTTCAAAGAGCAAATCTTTGACTTGTTCTTGGCCCTTCTTCTTCTTGTTGATCTTGGACTTGTTCTTGTTATTGGAGTTGAATCCAAGTCCACTCTTGTCATTGGGGCGTCTTTGAACACTCAACATATTGTCAAGTGTGGACTTCCCAACATGACGCTTTTCCAAGTCTTTCTTCAAAGAAGTGACTTGGGCCTTGAGCTCATTTAGTTCCTCTACATGGTTAGTAGCAACAAAAGCACTAGAGGAAGTAGAAGCTTCATTGTTAGAGCAACAAGGCATGGAAAGTAATTCATCACAAGATGTAGCAACATTGTGAGTGGATGAATCACTAGGACTAGCACATGGCAATAAAGCATTCTTGGAAGAAGTTGTGCCAATTTCCACATGAGGCTCACAAGATGTTATCTTTGACATAATAGCCTCATGAGCTAACTTTAGCCTAGCATGGGATGCTAGAAGATCATCATTAGAGCTAGAAAGCTTTTCATGACTTTCTTCCAATTTCTCATACTTGCTAGATAGCAACTCAAGTTGAGCCCTTAGCTCAACATTCTTCTTCAAAATAGATGCTTCACGAGAAGTGGAGTTAGTAGCACAAGCATCATTATCATTAGAAATAGAAGAAGACAACTTGACAAGCTTATCATTCTTAGATAGTTGAGTTTGGAGTTGATCATGAGACTTGATAAGGAGAGAGTGTTCACTTTCTAAAGCCTTGTGAGCTTTGTCAAGTCTCTCTATGTCCTCACTTAGTCTAGCATTGCCAACACCAAATTCAACTTTTTCTTTTTAAGCACTTTATTTTTAGCAAGGGCATGATCTCTTTCCTTAATGATTTTAGCAATAATAAGATCATTAGACTCATCAAGGGATTCAAGTCTCTCTTCAAGAGAAGACCTAAGTTCTTCTTCGCCTTCAAGAGAAGCTTTCAAGGAAGCTATAGTGATAGAGTCATCTCTCTCAATTTGACATTTCTCATCAAATTGACTTTCCAAATGCTCAATGAATTCCCTACTCTTAGTAACATAATTAATGATTTCACAAAGAGGAGGGATAGCTTTACTACCTTTGGGGAGAGCACCAAGTACCATCTCACCCATCTTGGTTAAGGATTCAAAATCAAAACCTTCTTCATGAGAATCATCATCCTCATCATCACAATTTGGATTTGAGGTGGGAGACACCTCGGAATCCTTAGCCATAAGGCAAACATGATTAAAGAATGAAGAATTACTTGAAGTGCCATTTAGGTCCATGTCTTGTTCCAACAAATGTTGGGATTCCTCTACATTGTTAGTCATGCAAGTACTAGAGGATATGGAAGCATTGTTTTCATGGCAACAAGACATATGAAGCATATCATCATGAGATTTAGTTAAACAACTATTACATGATATGCAAGGACTATCAACTCTAGCATGTATGACATTTGGAGTGCTAGAAGAGTTTAAGTCCAACGATAGAACATTGCAATGTGATAGAGAAGAAGTATAATCAATAGTAAGTTCACCATCACCAATGCAATTTCTATCACCACTCACCATATCATTACCTTGTGACAAATCACATGTTGGTGAAGTGGAAGAAGTTGTGAACTCATCACGGCCGGAAGTGGAGGGAGAACAATCATCCTCAAAAAATTTGGACACTTCATATATATCTTGAAGCTTGGTCCAAAGCTCATGAGCGTTCCGAAAAGGCATGATTGAAGCAAGAACTACATCGCTCAAAACACATATAAGACCATTAGAAACTAGAGTCTCGAGATGAGAGTTTTCCTCATCCTCTAAATATAATTCTTGGGAATCCTTTGGAGGAGGAAAACCCACATCTACAATCCTCTTTATATAATTTGGACCCATGGCCCTAAAAAGATTAAGCATGCGAATTTTCCAAACATCATAATTTGTGCCATCGAATATGAAAGTGGGATCGTGCACTAATTCCCTAAACGACATCTTTTAACTCTCTAGGCGGTAAAGCCCAAAAAGAGAGCCCAGGCAGCAGATCCTTCGTAAGGAAACAGAGGAAGGAGATGGTGAATAGTAAGGCGGGGAGATCAAAGCCCTAGTCCACTGCTATACATACATTACGCGCCTGTCTCCTCGCCTCCCTAAAAAGAATCTACACTGTTCATTCATGATTAGCAGACAAGAAAAAAAGGCAACACTTGGTGTAGAAGACAAGGAAGCAAGTCGGTAAAAAAGTGACACGGAAAATGGTGTAGGGAAATAAATTTTGCGATACTCGGTTCACCGCCGAAAGAAAGCGACTCGAACGTTCCTAGGTACAATTAAGCCGGCATGAACAGACGCACGGTTTTGACCACCCACTAACCGTACGCGTGGAGAAGAGCGGGAGGCGCCTCAATACCTCCAATCTACCAACCTACCGCACCCATTATCTCTACACCGAACCTCTCACTCTCCCTCTGAAAGTGCATGAGCCCTCATGTGTGGTTTTGGTAATTAATGACAATCTCCAAGGACTAATGGTTGCATTGAACTATCCTTATAGGGTTTGTCCATTGGCAATGCTTGAACACCATGTGTTGGTATCAAGATTGAAATAATAAGATAAAGTGATGACCAAAGCAATATCCAAGTCATCATATATATTAAGAGAACAAGTTGAAGTGCAAGTTCAAGAGAAGCATCTCAAAGAAATCCTATACTTGAAGCTTGTCACCCTTTTGGAGATATTGGTCAAGTGAAGATGTGCCTTATAGAGGCTCTCCCATATTAGTGTATGGGGGAGCGATATGTGAGTCTTCACCAAGCAAAGCGCAATCAAGAAAAGTGTTGACACACGAACACGTCACGTGTACCCGCGGCGCCGAGGGAGATGCTCCGCAACTCACTCCGCGGGAGGCTCACCGGATGCGCGATACGCAAGACAATCCGGCGGGCGCTTTCGTAGACCCGAAACCCCGCTCGCCCGGGAGGGACCCCGTCAGGGCTTGCGGCGGCAATGGGTTGCCCTAGGTCGGCCTGACCGCCCCTAGAGTCTCGTGGATTCGCAACCCTCCAATGTTGAAGCACGACGAAGAACGAGAAGAAAGATACAAGGAGAGAGGGATAAAAGTAGATGAACACGAAAAAGTAGTAGATGTGTTTGTTCGATTGGTGTTGGATCAATCGGCCATCACTCCTCATGTATATAGGAGGCGGCTGGACTTCCCGTGCAAGAAAACGACTTGGATCCACGACAAAAACCCTAATTTGGGTCCAATTCGGATGGTTTGGTCCAAACTTTCCAAAACTGTTCGGTCTAAAACATGGCTGTACCTTGCAGGTCGCTTTTAAGGCAGTTGCCGACCTCGGATCAAAATCTCGTAGAAGACAAAGTTGTTCATCTTGAAAAAACGAAGAACTGTCCTTTTATGTGTTTCTTCATCCGACTCCATATTGACCACTCATCTGGGCTCCTAGATAAAACTGTTCGGATTGGACCCGAATCATAGAAATTTGATACGTCCGTAATTTCCAGATTTGGCGTAGTAGAAGAGCTTAAATCAAAAACTCATAAACAGAAAAGTTGTTCGTTTCGTAAAAACGAAGAACTTTCCTTTTATGCGTTTTTCCATTTGATGCCATCTGAACCCCTTAAATTCAATCGGAAGCAATTCGATACGTTTTCAGCCTTTCTAAATTGCTCGCACCCGAGGGCAGATGGTGTCTATGGTAGGGCGAACGCCCAGTACCCCTGCGCGCGCCCGAGGACAGACGATGTCTAGGGTAAGGCGACGATGTCTAGGGTAAGACGGCCACAGTATTTTGGCTCCACAAGTTGCATATGATCCCGGATGAAGATGAGTCCAAAATCAGTATTGTACGTCGTGAGCATACGCACAACTTTTTCATATGAGGTCATTTTCACGGTGAAATAGTGCAATTTTCTGTATGCTGCCACGACAACCACTCCACCGATTTCTCTGCCGTGGCTTGCCCGTGCACCCGATGTTGCCGAGTTGTCGTGGCACCGTTTCAGTCCATTCTTCCGCTTCGATACATTTGCATCCTGTCGTGGGTTTGTCATGTCAGCTGTTGAAAGGACAATGATGTCGCCTAGAGGGGGTGAATAGGCGATTAAAACTTTTTCGGTTTAGGCGTGCTAATTGCGGAATAAAACTAGGTGTTTAAATTAACAAGCCAACAACCTAAATAAACTAGGTTCACCTATGTGCACCAACAACTTATGCTAAGCAAGACAAGCAACAAGGTGATAGCAAAAGAGAATACTTCAAGCACGAAGGCTATCACAATGTAAAGTGCATAAGTAAAAAGCTCGGATATAGAAATAACCGAAGCGCGCGGAGACGAGGATGTATTCCCGAGTTCCTCCTTGAAAGGGAGTACGTCTCGTTGGAGAGGTGTGAACCGACACAACGGTTCAACAACCACAAAGGTTTCACCCTCTTCTCCGATGAACCGCACCACAAAGGTTTGGTTCACCTTCCACTATCGGTATTCCTTCGAGGCGGAATCCGGAGCCTTTCAACAACAATCCGGGGCACAACCCACAACTGGATTGGGGGCTCCCGAACGGCTTTCAACAACAATCCGAGGCACAACCCACAATGGATTGGGGGCTCCCGAACGGCTTCAAGTGACCACACAAGGGTCCAACCACCACAAAGGCATCTAGGGCCCGAAGACCCAAGAGTAACAAGTTCACAAGATTTCAACTTCCACGAATCCTTGTGGAGAGCACACCGATGCACCAAATGCAAAAGGCAAGAGCACAAGTGCTCAAATCCTTCACTCTCAAATCCCACCACAAGCAACTAATGCTTATGGGGGGAGAAGAGAGGAAGAACAAAGAAGAGAACCACACAAGAACTCCAAGAACTAGATCCACTATGTTCCCCTCACTTAGAGGAGAGATTGATTGGTGGAAATGTAGATCTAGGTCACCTCTCTCAAATCCCTCAAAGATATGCAAGAATCATGGGAGGAATTGGGAGAGGGGCAAGCTTTCCAAGGTCAACAATGGAGGTGAGAGAGGGGGAAAACGTGCTTGGAAAAGCTAGGGAACCATTGGGGAAGAGGACCCCTTAAATAGGTTCCCCGGAAATCTGACCGTTATGCCCAGTTTTCGTACCCAGCGGTACTACCGCTGGGACAGCGGTACTACCGCTGCTGGTCTCACTGCGGTACCCAGTGTACTGCACAACCCAGCTGCAGCGGTACCTCGGAGAAGTATCGTAGCTGCCAGGCACAGCGGTACTACCGCGGAACTGCCGGTAGTACCACTGGGATCCTTCGAATAAAATAGAAGGAAACTAGCGGTAGTACGAGGCAACTACCGCTGGGTACCGTAGCGAGTCCAGAGAGCAAAACCGGCCTAGCGGTACCCCTGGCGGTACCACCAGCGGTAGTACCGCTGGCTGAATCCAGCGGTACCACACGGTACCACCGCCAGGAGGAGTACCAGCTGTGCTGCAGGAGTCCCGCTCCAGGTGGAGCGGTACTACCGCTGCGACAGCGGTACTACCGCTAGACACAGAAAAGCTCTTCCTGAAATGCAATAACTTACTCGTATGAACTCCAAAACAGGTGAATCCAATTGCGTTGGAAAGGTAACGACGAGAAGTTTTCCATAAGAAATCCGTTTCGAAGAACTTGGGCTTGTCATGAAGATCACCACAAGCACCAAGACCCAACAAGGAGAAAAGCCAAATAAGAACCAAGAAAGATGATATGCCAAGTATGCAAAGGTATGAGCTCTCCACAAAGATGCGATCAAGTTACTCACTTGAGAACCCCTCTTGATAGTACGCCGTCTATCCTAAAACCCGGTCTCCCACTAACAACATGAGACCGGTAAAATAGAAAACCTATCAAGATCATACCTTTGCCTTGCGCATTCCAGTTGAGCTCGATGATGACGATCTTGATTCTCTCAAGTTGGAACACCTTTCTTGATTGTGCTTGCTAGCACATGCTTGATGAAGACTTCTCCAAATGCTCCCCCATACTCCATTATGGGAGGGCCTCGCAAAGCTCCGTCTTCATGATTCCTTTGCAAGCATCAATCAAATGATATCTTTCGAGATGGATCATATTGAGCTTGCACATCATCTTCTCTACTCATGACCAATCTTCATATAAACCCTTGAGTAGAGCATTGATCATCATGTAATCTTCTAGAGTCCAACACATGAACTCCAATCATTCCATATGGACAAGATCTACAAGTATATCTCAATGCAAATATTAGTCCATAAGGATTGTCATTAATTACCAAAACCACGCATGGGGCAACACGTGCACTTTCAATCTCCCCCATTTTCGTAATTGATGACAATCCCTTTTACGAGGGTTTATATAAGAAATTAAGCAACCATGCAACACAAAGAGCAAGGATGCAAGAAAGGTAAATGCTTAAGAACGAAACTAAAGCATAAAACCAAATTTCCTTAAACCCACTAAACTTCTCCCCCATTGGCATCGATATCCGAAATGGGAAGAAAAAATTTAGAAGGCCAATATAGTAAGAGCTCCCCCCAAAATGTGTGCACTTCTCTTAATATGAGTGAAATCAAATGCACATATCCAATGATGAATAGTAGGGAAGGAGATCAAACTATATAGAGGATCCAAAGATTGCAAAAGAAAATCAAATTAAAAAATACTTCGACAAAAGAAGCAAGCAATCGAAAGGATCTGAAAACATGTTCTCAAAATCAAGAGGGAACTCCACAAGGTACGTGCACAATGTAGGATATGCAAACATGTTCTCAAAATCAAGAGGGAACTACAAGTATATCTCAATGCAAACATTAGTCCATAAGGATTGTCATTAATTACCAAACCACGCATGGGCCAACACGTGCACTTTCAGCTGTCATGGATGACTTCGTAGGTGTGGGATTACGCGAGTCAATCGTCTCCGAGCTTGGGATCGCAGGAACAAAGATGAACACATATTTACCCAGGTTCGGCCCCTCAATGTGAGGTAAAGACCTACTTCCTACCTACCCTAGATTGGTATTGATATGATATATGTTGTGTTACAATGGAGGCGATCCGATCTCGGTACTCGCCGTAAGAACTAGGGTTTGAGGGCTTGATAGCTTGTCCCCGTCTAAGTCCTGCGAGTCCTCTTTATATACACAGAGGCTCTTCAGGTTACAAGAGTTCTACACGAAGCCGATTGTCTTTCTTGTCTTCCAAGGCAAGTTAACGCCGACCTTCTGGAACCTTCCTTTGGTACGTCGCGATCCTTGGTCGGCCCATCTTTACATGGCCCAATAATAGCGTGATCATTAAGTCGCTGTTTTTGGCTTTGAATAAGTCGCGGGTTAATTATTCTCCCGACATTAGCCCCCAAGTGTAGCCTGAAATTCATAGGATATCTTGATATGTTTTCTTGACCTTGAAGGGTTCCTTGAACGTTTAGGCTGCACTTTTTTCCTTTATGGCTTGCACTTCCTTGCTTTGCGACTCATGATCACGTTGGATTGACTTTTTCTCGCACTTTTTGGGGCGGCATGGAAGATGCATCTGGCTTTGTGAGCTTCTTACTTTGTCAAGGTAGCATGATAGCTTCAACACTTGATGATGACCAATCTTCAAATTTTTGATGATAATATATTGTAGCCCCCAAGGATTGAGCTGATGTGAGTTGATAATCATCTCAATTCTTCTCAGAGGTTTTTGAAGATCGTCACCTGTAACTTGATATCATAGATAAAAAACAAATGTTAAGATATAAGCAATTGCAAGTGGTGTTGCCGTACTATAAGCAGTACATTGACCTCTAGTTAGGCCTTTCTGAATCCTGTAAGTGGGCACTCGCGCGACTCAGTATTTCCTAGGAACATGTGTGTTCAGGGTCGAGAGCGGTCATGATAGGCAATCAAACTCGATTGACGCCACACCCCAGTACTTTGGACGCATAATGCAAGTTGCAATCCGACTTAAGGTAAATTTGATAATTGCCAGTAAGTTGGCTGTTTCAGGGTACGAAGCCCCCAAGAAACAAATGATATATAGCTATAATCAGCTTTGATTATGATGACACATAAGGTCTCACCTTGGTGGCAACCGAGTGTTATACATAGGGTTGGGTCGCTCGTAGGCGGCGATCCCGTTTTGAGACATACGGCCGCGCCTAGGTGGCAGCCGATTTTTGATACATAATGTACGACCGCGCCTGGGTGGCGGCCGATTTCTGATACGGGTGTTGCAGCTCGCGCCTAGGTGGCGACCAATTTTGAAACAGGAGCCCTTAGTGGCTATGATGATACTTAGCTATAGGCAGCCGGAAGGGGTGAAGCTTAGCTCTGATTAGCTTATTTATGTGTAATACGGTCGCAGTTGCGCGACGTTTCAAGGGCGAGGCGCTTCATGACAATCCTCGAAGTCATGGCGATCACTGCTTTCTTCCCTCACATCCAACAGATAGTATGATCCATTATTTAGTTTTTTGCTGATGATGTAGGGTCCTTCCCATGGAGAGGACAGCTTGTGCATTCCCTTGTGGTCTTGTTTGAGTCGCAGCACTAGGTCTCCTTCTTAAAAGGTGCGGGTTCTGATGCGTCTGTCACGATAGCGTCGCAAGTCTTGCTGATATACCGCTGACCTAGATGCTGCCAAGTCTCTGACCTCTTCTAGTGTGTCCACTGAATCCTGCCGAGCTGCTTCATTATCTGCTTCGACATAGGCCGCGACTCTTGGTGAATCATGTATGATGTCGCTGGCCATAACTGCTTCTACTCCATAGACCATGAAATATGGTATAAATCCTGTGGATCTGTTAGGGGTTGTTCTTAAGCTCCATAGCACAGCTGGCAGTTCCTCCACCCAACATCCTGGAGATGATTCAACCTTTCCAATAAGGTGCGGCTTAATTCCATGGAGGATTTCTTGGTTAACTCGCTCAGCTTGTCCATTGCTCTGTGGATGTGATACTGATGTGAGGTCCAATCTTATCCCATTGTTTGTGCAAAATATATTTGTAGCTCCTTCAGAGGTGTTGCTCCCATTGTCTGTAATGATACTATGGGGATACCCGAAGCGGAATATGACCTTTTTCAAGAATTTGACTGCCGTTTTAGCTTCGCAATCTCCCACGGCTTCTGCTTCTATCCACTTTGTGAATTTGTCCACCACGACCATAAGGTGAGTTTTTCCCGACCACCAAAATGTGAATAGCCGAAATTGATCGGATGTTTACACAAGGTGCCAACTTTGATCGAACGGTTGAAGAACATGGAAGACTCGCTGTCGGGGAATACTTTCTGGATTAACCCGCGGCCCAGTGCGACTTAACTTACTCGCACGGACGAAGGCCCACTTGGGAACAAGCCCAATATTGAACCGCCATAAGGGGAAAGATCTAGAAGACATATCCCGGAGGACGTGAAGACCAAGTAGTCTCCGAGTAGGCCTCTGTGGATGTATTCCTTATGGGGAAGTTTCCTTTTGTAACCTAGCGAGCCTCTGTGTATATAAAGAGGACTCGCAGGACTTAGAGCGGGTCAAGCTATCAAGCCCCAAACCCTAGCTCATACGGCGAGTACCAGATCGGATCGCCTCCATTGTAACACCTCGATTATCATATCAATACCAATCTAGGGTAGGCAGGAAGTAGGTCTTTTACCTCACATTGAGGGGGCCGAACCTGGGTAAATCTGTGTTGATCTTTGTTCCTGCGATCCCAAGCTCGGAGATGCTTGACTCGCATAATCCCACACCTACGAAGTCATCTATGACACCTGACGTGACAAACCCACGACAGTTGGCGCCCACCGTGGGGCCTGCGGTCAAGAGCGTCACGTTCCGCGCAGGATCCATGAAGGGAGCTGAAGATCTTGTTGTTGGCCGTATCATCACGGTCAATGGCACACCCCTCATCGACGATTCAAGCTGGGGGCCGGAAGCAGATTATTTGGAGACCGGCCACGTCATCCCGTTCGGATCCATCAACGTCTTCGTCGGCTTCATCGGTGGCAGGTCCGTTAGATCGGTCCAGGAAGGCGATTCAGTAGAAGAAGTCGCCGATGACGGGGAAGAATCCGTGGAAAGCATGGACTCGCAAGAGTTTGGGTCCATCATACCTGCCTTTGAAGAAAGTTGCTGGGGTTACCCACCAGAAATCACATCATCACCAGATCAAGAGATGGCACAAGTCGCGGTTTACATGGCCGGAGGAGCAGGTGCATCAGGAACTGCTGGAGAAACCGAGGCATCGGCACCCCCAAGCAACCCACTTCTTGTCCCTGTGTCAGCCACGAACGCCGCCCTCCGTGCAACAGAAATTGAGGCCGCCAGGGCCGAGCTCCTGTATGAGGTTCGAAGGATGGAAGAAGAGCGCCGCAGGCTCGATCAGATAAACCAAGGAATCCAACAGGACGGCAGAGAGTAGCCGCGCTGGCTGCGACTCAACAACAGGTTGACCCGCAAACACAGCTGCGCGCGACTCAACCAACAGTGGAAATCCCGCTCACTCCAGCCGCAGACGGGAATCCAGACGACTGCGGAAGGAAGGGTACCAACAAATCAAGAGACCCAGCAACAACCAAGGAGGTTTCACACCCCACAGGGCCATTACCAGAACCCTGTCGATAATATGTATGCTGCGGCTAATATCTTGACTCAGATGGTACCAACAGGCGATGACCCGGTCAATGCTGAGGCGCGGCGCGCGATTCAGATGTTAAGTACGGCAGTCCTGCAACAAGCCAATAGGGCGGAAGCCGAAGCACAGCTGCCCCTCGTACCAGCCAATCACAGGATTACAGCAGAAAGAAGCGTCCAGAGCAGGCCACCAGAGGACGTGTCAGGAGTCGCACAGAGGCAGCAGGAGCAAGTCGCAGAAGCGCAGGCGAATGCGCCATTGATGCAAAAGCGGCCCGCAGATAACCCCGCAGGCGCGCCCACAGCCCTGTCCTCGCGACTCAAGGGACCGGCGTGTTTCACTGAGAGGATCAGATCGGAACCTTTTCCTGAAGATTTCAAAGGGCCACGCAAGGTGGCAAACTATAACGCCAGCATGGATCCAACCACTTGGCTCAACAATTACGAGATGGGCATGAGCATCCTAAACGCATCTGAAGAGATCTGCGCACGCTACCTAAACATGATGCTAGAAGGAGCAGCGCACATATGGCTGCAAAATTTGCCTCCCAACTCTATAAATACTTGGGAGGAACTGAAGGATGCCTTCATTAAAACTTCCAAGGAACTTGCAAGCGACTCTGCAATATAGAAGATTTAGAGCGTTGTGTCCAGAAGGAAGGCGAGTCAAGTCGCCATTGGATGAAAAGGGTGGCAGAAATAATACACTCCTCAGATAATATACCACCAAGCTCAGCCGTCCTGGTGATGGAGAAAAACTGCAAGTTTGAGCCGCTGATTCATAAGCTGGGTCGCATGAAGGATAAAGTCAAGAGCCTCAGCGAGGTGATGGCTGCGGCTAACAAATATGCCAGCTCAGATAAAACCAGAGACGCGTCAGACGGAGAAGAAGAGGAGGTTGCTGCAAAAGGAAAGAAAAACTCCAACAAGCCCCAGCAGCAGCAAACGAGCCACAACAACACGAGTCAAAACAAACGCAAAAGCGAAGATGGTCACTCAGGGCTCGTCGCCAATACGCGTGGAGGATTCAGAGGCCAGCGTGGAAGGGGTCGAGGATACGGCTCCCGTCCAATCAATATGCAAGAAGTTTTCAACCGGCCATGCGACCTTCATGCGACAGGTGATGGACGGCCAGCGGACCATACCAAGGCGCAATGCCATTATTACAAAAAGTGGAAAGAAGAGAGCCAACACAACGGGGGGAATTCCCATGAAGGAAACCCTAGTGCGGCTCATAACACAAACATTGGGCAGCACGGCGCGAGTAACCCCAGGCAGACGGGGCAGTATCACACAATAGTTATCGATACCTCCAAAAGAGAAGAGAAATTGAGCCGGAGAAGTCAGCAGGTGAACGCCGTGATACCAGCAACACCCGCTTGGTTAAGGTGGTCAGAATACGCGGTAACCTGGAGTCGCGACGACCACCCGCCACAGGTACGGGAACCTGGCAAGTTGGCACTGGTTGTGGCACCATACGTTGCAGGATACAAGCTGACCAAAGTGCTTATGGATGGAGGAAGCAGCATTAATATCTTGTACTACGATACTTTCCAGCGTCTAGGACTCAAGGATTCCAGCCTGCAGCCCACGTCAACAGTATTTCACGGCATTGTCCCAGGAAGGTCCGCACGCCAGTGGGGAAAATAACCCTAGGGGTAACTTTTGGAACAGAAGAGAACTTTAGAAGTGAATTCCTAAGCTTCGAAGTGGTAAAATTCCAAAGCCCATATCACGCCTTGTTTGGAAGAACGGCCTTTGCTAAGTTTATGGCCAGGCCATGCTACGTGTACCTACAGTTGAAGATACCAGGACCAAAAGGGGTCATCACAGTGTACGGAGATAGAGAAAAAGCAATAGAATGTGAGAAAGGAGATGCGGCTTTCGCAGAATCCGCCTGTGCCGCGGAAGAACTAAAAGGTTATAAGTCGCAGGTGGACCCAAACGATATGAGTGTGGTTACCACGCCATCTGCCGAGCCACCAATGAAATTCAAAGCGGCCCAGGACACTAAGCAGATAAATCTTGTTCCTGGCGACTCATCCAAGCAAACTAGCATTGGAGCACACATGGAAGAAGAGCAGGAGAAGGCCCTCGTCGCTTTTCTCCAGGAAAATAAAGACATCTTCGCATGGAAGCCGTCAGATATGCCAGGGGTACCAAGAGAATTAGCAGAACATAGCCTCAAAGTGAACCCTGCGGCTAAACCAGTGAAGCAGCCACTACGGCGTTTTCATGATGACAGGAGAAAGGCAATAGGAGAGGAAATAGCTCGCTTGCTGGCTGCAGGATTCATCACAGAGGTATACCATCCGGAGTGGGTGGCAAATCCAGTATTGGTTATGAAAAAGAACGGTACGTGGCGAATGTGCGTTGATTACACCAGTCTTAACAAAGCTTGTCCAAAGGATCCATTTGCTTTGCCAAGAATCGACCAAGTAATTGATTCAACTGCTGGGTGCGAGCTGTTATGCTTTTTGGACGCCTATTCAGGCTACCATCAAATCAAGATGAAGGAGAGGACCAAGAAAAGACGTCCTTCATCACACCCTTCGGAGCTTTTTGTTACGTCAGCATGCCCTTTGGGTTGAAGAACGCAGGTGCGACTTACCAAAGATGCATTCAGAATTGCCTACATGAGCAAATAGGTCGCAACGTTCATGCCTACGTGGATGATATTGTGATTAAATCGCAAGTTAGCCAGGATCTTATTGGTGATCTGGCAGAGACATTCACAAATCTCAGAAAATACAACATGAAGCTCAACCCCACAAAGTGCGTTTTCGGAGTACCAGCAGGAAAGCTATTGGGATTCATAGTATCAGAAAGAGGCATTGAGGCCAATCCTGACAAGATAAAGGCCGTGATGGATCTCCAAAAGCCAGAAAAGATAAAAGATGTACAGCGGCTTACTGGTTGCGTAGCAGCTTTGAGTCGCTTTATATCAAGATTGGGAGAAAAGCACTACCTTTGTACAGACTGTTGAAAAAATCAGACACCTTCGTTTGGGACGCAGAGGCCGACGAAGCTCTGACAGCCTTGAAACATCAATTGACGAATGCTCCAGTTCTGGCGGCTCCAAAAGATAAAGAGCCAATGCTACTATACATAGCGGCAAATTCCCGCGCTGTGAGTGCTGTCATGGTTGTGGAGAGACAAGAAACGGAAAGGAATACCCTGTCCAGAGACCAGTATACTACGTGAGCGAAGTCCTCACAGCTTCCAAACAGCGTTACCCACAGTGGCAGAAGTTGGTGTTTGGAGTGTTCATGGCGAGTCGCAAGCTGAAGCACTACTTCCAAGAGCATCCAATAACTGTGGTGAGTTCAGCACCATTGGCAGATATCATTCGTAATCGAGAAGCTACTGGAAGAGTCGCTAAGTGGGCGATCGAGTTGGGACCACATCACATCAGTTACGAGCCGCGCACATCAATTAAGTCGCAAGCCCTTGCAGATTTTATTAACGATTGGACAGAAATCCAAGTTGCTCCTAGCATGGCAGAAACCAAATACTGGACCATGCATTTTGATGGGTCAAGACAGTTGCAAGGCTCGGGGGCTGGAGTTGTTCTGACATCTCCCAAGGGAGACAAGCTGCGGTATGTGTTACAGATACACTTCAACTGCACAAATAACGTGGCGGAGTACGAGGCACTGCTTCATGGTCTACGTATAGCAAAGGAGATGAACATCAGTCGTATACGCTGTTTTGGCGATTCAGACTTGGTGGCACAGCAGGTCTCCGGAACGTGGGACAGCAAGGATGCGAACATGGCTGCATATAGGAGAGAGGTGGACAGAATTGCTGGACATTTCACTGGATACCAAGTTGAACATATTGATCGGAGACAAAATGAAGCTGCGGATGCCCTGTCTCGGCTTGGATCCAACAGACAGTCAGTCCCACCCAATGTTTTCCTGGATGAACTGCACAATCCATCAGTCAAACCTCCAGCAGAATTGACATTGCAGAGCCAGAGGATGACTTTAGTCGCAGCCCTGCATGAACAGCCAGGATGGACAGAGCCATACATGGCATATTTAAGTCGCGGAGTGCTGCCGGACGATGAAATTGAGGCGCGCAAAATCATACGACGATCAAAGGCCTATACAATCATCAACAATGAATTATACAAGCGCAGCGTATCAGGAGCATTCCAAAGATGTGTCTCACCAGAAGAGGGACGAAAAATCTTGCACGAAATTCATTCAGGCGATTGTGGCCATCATGCTTCGTCAAGATCTTTGGTGGCAAAGGCGTTCCGACATGGATTCTTCTGGTTAACAGCATTAGCAGACGCAGAGCAAATTGTCAGAGTGTGCGATGGATGTCAAAGATACGCTAGGCAAGATCATATGCCAGCCCAAGCACTTCGCACAATACCCATCACATGGCCTTTTGCCGTATGGGGTTTTGACATGGTAGGGCCTTTCAGACGGTCTTCAAACGGAAAAACTCACCTCTTAGTCATGGTGGACAAATTCACAAAGTGGATAGAAGCAGAACCTGTGGGAGATTGCGAGGCTGAAACAGCAGTCAAGTTCTTGAAGAAGGTCATATTCCGCTTCGGTTACCCCCATAGTATCATTACAGACAATGGGAGCAACACCTCTGAAGGGGCTACACAGATATTTTGCGCAGACAATGGGATAAGATTGGACCTCACGTCAGTAGCACACCCGCAGAGCAATGGACAAGCTGAGCGAGCTAACCAGGAAATTCTCCATGGAATTAAGCCGCGCCTTATTGAAAAGGTCGAAGCATCTCCAGGATGTTGGGTGGAAGAACTGCCAGCAGTACTGTGGAGCTTGAGAACAACCCCTAACAGATCCACAGGATTTACACCATATTTCATGGTCTATGGAGCAGAAGCAGTCATGCCCAGCGATATCATACATGATTCACCAAGAGTTGCGGCTTACATCGAGACAGATAATGAGATAGCTCGGCAAGACTCGGTGGACACATTAGAAGAGGTTAGAGACTTGGCAGCATCAAGGTCAGCAGTATATCAACAAGACTTGCGACGCTATCATGCCAGACGCATCAAAACCCGCACCTTTCAAGAAGGCGACCTAGTACTGCGACTTAAACAAGATCACAAGGGAATGCATAAGCTGTCCTCTCCATGGGAAGGACCCTACATCATCAGCAAGAAGCTAAACAATGGGTCGTACTACCTGCTGGATGTAAGGGAAGAAAGCAGCGAACGCCATGATTTCGAGGATCGTCTCGAGGCACCTCGCCCTTGGAACGTCGCACCTGCGACCGTACTATACATAAGAAAAGGCTAATCAGAGCCAAGCATCATCCTTTCCAGCTTTATAGCTGAGTATCATCACAGCCACTCAGGGCTAGAACTTCAACTTTGGTCGCCACCTAGGCGCGACCTATGCAACATCTGATCGCCACCCAGGCGCGATCGACCCTTGTATCAGAAACCGGCTGCCACCTAGGCGCGGCCGTAAACTTTGTATCATCTCTGGTCGCCACCTAGGCGCGACCGACCCCATGTATCACCATGGATCGCCACCTACGCGCGATCCAACCCTATGTATAACACTCGGTTGCCACCTAGGCGCGACCTTATGTGTCATCATAATCAAAGCTTATCATAGCTTAGCCTATCATGGCAATATCATTATGTTTCTTGGGGTCTTTGTTACCCTGAAACAGCCGATTTATTGGCAATTATCAAATTTACCTTAAGTTGGATTGCTACTCGCATTATGTGGCCAAAGTACTGGGGTGTGGCGTCAATCGAGCTTGATTGCCTATCATGGCCGCTCTCGACCCTGAACACACATATTCCTAGGAAATACTGAGTCGCGCGAGTGCCCACTTAAGGATTCAGATGGCCTAACTAGAGGTCGATGTACTGCTTATAGTACGGCAACACCAATTACAATTACTTGTAACTTAACAATTGTTTTATCATGATATCAAGTTACAGGTGATGACCTTCAGAGTTCTCTGAGAAGAATTGAGATGATTACCACATAACATCCTCTCAATCCTTGGGGGCTACATCATATTATCATCAAAAATTTGAAGATAGATCGTCATCAAGTTCTGAAGCTATCAGGATACTCTAACAAAGAAGCTCACGAAGTCAGATGATCTTCCAGGTGCGAGTCAAGGCCAAACTTGCACAATTATAAGCCGCGAAACAAGGAAAAGCGCGGCCTAAGCATTCAAGATCAAGAAATACTATGAAGTTCAGGCCACGCTTGGGGGCTAATGTCGGGGGAATACTTTCTGGATTAACCCGCGGCCCAGTGCGACTTAACTTACTCGCACGGACGAAGGCCCACTTGGGAACAAGCCCAATATTGAACCGCCATAAGGGGAAAGATCTAGAAGACATATCCCGGAGGACGTGAAGACCAAGTAGTCTCCGAGTAGGCCTCTGTGGATGTATTCCTTATGGGGAAGTTTCCTTTTGTAACCTAGCGAGCCTCTGTGTATATAAAGAGGACTCGCAGGACTTAGAGCGGGTCAAGCTATCAAGCCCCAAACCCTAGCTCATACGGCGAGTACCAGATCGGATCGCCTCCATTGTAACACCTCGATTATCATATCAATACCAATCTAGGGTAGGCAGGAAGTAGGTCTTTTACCTCACATTGAGGGGGCCGAACCTGGGTAAATCTGTGTTGATCTTTGTTCCTGCGATCCCAAGCTCGGAGATGCTTGACTCGCATAATCCCACACCTACGAAGTCATCTATGACACCTGACGTGACAAACCCACGACACTCGCCATCGGAGGTCTCCTATAGCGAGATGAAGATCGCCGGCTTCGCCTGCCGACTTCTTGCTTGCCCTCCTTTACTCCTGCCGGCTTTGCAACAGAAGCTAGTGCACTGTTTTTGATTTGAGGGCTTTTTTAGGAACCCATGCCATGTTCAACTTCTCCAACTCTTCGGCTCTTAGCCGCTTGAGCTGCCACTCCTGCCAATGTGATAAGCCGAGTGGGTATCCCGGCTGTGACTTTGCTTTATGCACTAGCAGTTCTTTCTTGGCTTTGGGCACTTCCAGCTTGACCTGTCTAGACTTGATAACTGGGTCCTTGAAAGTTACTCGCTTCACTTCCTTGCCTTTTGTAGCCAACATCATTTTAGTTGGCTTTTGGTTACTTGGAATCGGGTCTACAACAACATCCTTGCGGCCATCTCTTTTCACTATGTACACTTGCTTCACCACCTCCTTCTTCCTCCATGAGCTCCTGGCCAACTCTTGATTGAGTCGGGTTGATTCTCTTGGAGCTGCATAAGCTTGGCGAGGTGATTTAGCATAAGATGGATGGTGTGCCCATGAATCATACATGTCCCGTGATTGATATGAATATAAGCCAGTATGGGAAGGCATGGACGACTTCGACATTGGCGGCCCAAAAGAAGTTCGCGGAGTCGGCACATTGGGCTTCTTCTTTTGCCAATCCCTGTCATCAGACTTACGCCTTGGGGGTGACTTTGATGCCTTTATTTCAGCTGGCCGATAAACACTATTTGCTTCGCTTTCCTTCTGATACTTTTCCAACAACTGAGCAAAGGTAACTTTGGTTTTCCTCCTTCGAAGCTTATCGCTGCCTTTGTCCCTTTTATCATTGCAGGCACCGGTCTTTAGATTTTCATGTTGCCCCCCAGTGTTAGGCGTACTCGTTGTAACTTTGATGGAATGTCCGTCCTCAGGATTTCCGGCTTGAATAATTTCTTTGCTTGACGAATCAATCCCATCACCTACAGTGTGTACCCGTCCATCTTTGGATGAGCCAGCTTGAGGTAGCCGAGTCAATACTTGATCGCCGTCAAGATTAATGTTAGCTGGCCGGCTATCAGCTTGTGCTTCAACAACTTCCAATCGTCCTTCAAAGGCCGATTGTGCGTCAGGAAACTCGTCGCAATCTTCGATATTCTTCTCGAACAAATTGGGCATTCGCTCTTCTCTTGATGGTTCGACATGGTGATCTTCTATGATAATTGGATTAGCCGGCGATGCCCCGACAATGTGATCCCCTATGCCCGGACTGCTGGTACACTGCTCCTCCCTTAGCCGATATTGAGATACTGGCTTTGGAATTACGAAACCGAATGGTGCTAGCTTGACGTCATCCAACTCGGCTATGCATCGTCTTTCACCTTCTTTTTCCGATTTTTCTGAATCAGCTATCTTGAAGGACTTTGAACCCGGCTTTGTGTTTCTGCAACCAAAATAGCTACATAATATATGTCTCATTTGAGACCAAATGTTAGCCAGGCATGAAACAAGCAATGTTGCCCATATGAATATAAAGCTTAGCCAGCATGAGGGGAACAACATTGGTTGCGATAAATTGTCACTATTAGCCTCTATGAATGGTAGGATATGTTGACCGGCATAATTCGTGACAAGACTATTCCTAGCATACAAGTTACTCATCCCGATTGGTCTTTCAACATTAATTAGAATTGTGCTAGTAGATGCATCAGCAATATAATTTTGACCAAATCGAAAAACAAGTAAATTGCCGGCTAGGCGTACGTCTCCAAAGACGTTGGGAGAATGTAATGCTGGCACAACAGGAACAATACTTTGCTCCGCCTCTGGATAACTCTCCAACGCCTCGTCTTCATCTTCTGGATCCTGTGCCGCGTCACCTAGACGCTCCTTGTTAACCGAACATAATTCGGCTTTTCTTTCTCGCTCTTGATGTTCATCATTCGACGATCTTTGTTCGCCTATGTCCTCTTGTTCTTGATGATCATCGTGTTTGGCACGGAACTCGGCAGGTAATACACAAACACCGTCGCATCCAGAAAAGTCGAGCACGGCCGGCTCACGCTTCTCGCCGCGCTCCTCCTCGACGAAGCTCTCCTCTGCCGGCTTGATAGACCCTGCGTGTATGCCCGTCTCGCCATTGCCCGAACTGCTAAGTTTGGCTTCTGCGAAGTCGGTCATTATAGCCGGGTCGATCTTCCTCTGCTGATTGGACCCGACACATGTATTGCATGACCCGGCTTCTTTTGTCGGCTCGATCGTAATTGTTGGGTCAACTCCGTCATGTTGGTTGATCTGCAGAGTTTCGTCTTCTTGTGTCAGTAGCGCAAAGGGCTCGATATGATTGTCGCGTGGAGGAATAGATGCTGGAATATCTTTCTTAAGAGTTGCGTAAAACATCTGCAAGTCTTCCTCATCACGCTTTTTCTTGAGCGCTTCGAACTCCTCTTTGCGCTTGTTCCTGATAACTTCATAGCCTTGACGCTGCTCGTCTGATAATTGCTCGAACGTTGGCGTAGTGAAGTCACCGGTGTTAGCCTCTGTAAGGCGAGATTACCACCCGACTCTTTCAGTTTCTTTCGGCCATGAGCTGCCAAAATTTTGCATCGTGAGGGATAAAACTTGATCTTGAATTGTTCACGCTCCTCTTCACGCCTCTTCTCATACGCCTCATAAGCTTGTATCGTAGCTGAATCATGGGGCCTTTCTTCTAGTTCCAGGTGAAGAGTATTGAACCTTTTGAAATCAGCTGCAAGTTTTTCTTTCCAACCATCCAATCCATATGCAACAGTAGAAGATGAAGGCACATGTGCCCCTGTTAGATTTTCACTTATTTAGCCGTGAACACCGTGAAAGTACAAAGCCGAATTATGTGTCTCACTAGGTCCACATGAAGCTGAAACGTTAGTAACATAAGGTACCGATTGAGTAATCATATAAGGCGATGTATATGTCGGTTGGGAGTAACCGGCCAAGTCGCTGGTGCCAGCATAGCCGATTCCCTCATCCATCGGCCTATTTGGGGACGACCCCGCATATTGCGAGTCGGCAGCCGATGGATAAAACCGTGAGACATCCTCATGCCCGTGAGGTGTCTCATACTGATCTATCGAATAACCCACGTTACTCATCGGTCTAAGATATGGGGCAGCCGATGCATGAGAATTCGAATATATGTTGCACGTTGCTAATATTATAAGGATTTGAAGCATAGAGATTATTTTGCATCGGCTTTTGCGCATAGTGTAAACTAGGGTTAGCCGATACAGCACTCATATCAAAAGATCTACTAACGTCAACATAAGAGTAATTTGCATCTACACAAGGAGATTGTGAATTCATGTTACCGATGTAGATTGCAGTCTCTTGATGCGCTCCTCGTAGCAAGAACGGGCTGGAGACCGTTCGCTTCATCCCCAGCGGAGTCGCCAAAAAGTGTGTTGACACACGAACACGTCACGTGTACCCCGTGGCTCCGAGGGAGATGCTCCGCAACTCACTCCGCGGGAGGCTCACCGGAAGCGCGATACGCAAGACAATCCGGCGGGCGCTTTCGTAGACCCGAAACCCCGCTCGCCCGGGAGGGACCCCGTCAGGGCTTGCGGCGGCTATGGGTTGCCCTAGGTCGGCCTGACCGCCCCTAGAGTCTCGTGGATTCGCAGCCCTCCAATGTTGAAGAACGACGAAGACCGAGAAGAAAGATACAAGGGGAGAGGGATAAAATTAGATGAACACGAAAAAGTAGTAGATGTGCTCGGTAGTAGTGGTATGCTTTGGAACAGCTGGCCTGGGTTCTCATTTTTATCAAGGTCGGCGTTACGATGCCTACCGAATCCTGATGCACTAAGTGGTTGATGTGCCGAACAACTTCAGAACTATGCACATCCACAACTTGATCCTTATCATCTGCAGATGCAGGAGAACTGGAAAGTTAGAGCTGAGTAAGGAGAGGTTGAGTGTAGGGCATAAAATACATGGGATCGAGCTAAGTGCTGAGGCGGGGTCATTATAGTTACCCGGTTATTCCCTGTATAGAGGGGAACTGAAGTCCCAGATGAGGGTGACGCTGGCTATGCGGTTGCCTGATTACCCTAATGGAGGGACCAATGACATCGTCGTTCATGTCGAGAGGGGCAACTGGTTACAGAATGTCGGCGAGGCAGTTGCCGGTAAACTGGTTTGCCGTTTATGGAGCCAGCTACGTCGAGGGGCCGACACAATCGACGATTGGAACCGAAAAATGGAGACTACTGATATCATGATACCTTCAATTCTCACAATATGTTCTTCTTGTTCATCTAATTGGGAGTCACCTAACCTTGCAAGTAGAAACTTCTAAGACCATCAGGTCAAACTATTTTAGATAGAAACATTTGTAGTTGTTACACTTCCAGGGAAGAAGTGCTTTGGGTGGTACTTATATATGTGCTAGATTCCGTATGTTTGTTTTCTTCACATGTAGCCAAAGTTTGCAGACTAGAGCTTAGATGGTTCATAATACCGCGAGTAAAGAGTGGTAAATTTACCCACCTACTACATATCGTCTTGTTATATTTGTAACCATGTTGTGAGATTGCATAAGAATAATTGGCACATCAAAAAAATGTTTGGAAGTGATTGAACGATTGCATGAGGCAAGACCAACCCGGGGGCTGGAAAATTGCGGTGATTGGATGCTCGCACGAACTCATGTGCCAGGACAGTGCGTTGCTCAAAGTATCTACTCGTATGTTCCATTCAACTACTTGATAAAATCCATGTGGACTGTCATTAGACTAGTCATAGTGGGAGTAACATTGGTAGTACTCCCTCCGTTTAGGTGTATAGGGCCTCTTCTGAAAAAAAAATTTGTGCAGCAATCTAAGGCCGTTTGTCATTTAATTGACTGAATAACCACGTCCTTTAATTACTCCTTTAACCGTTGCATGCGCTTACTTCTCTCTTGGATTGGTCCATTCGGTTGCATGCGGAGGGCCCGGCCCAGCTGGACATGCGGCATTGGGTGCTGTTTAGCCTGCCAGCAATAACTCGCCTAATTGCTTGGGATTAAGCACACCGTAGCTACGTTTGATTGGGTAAATAAAAAACTGGTAACTTGTTTTTGCCGTATCAGCAGTCACCTTGGTCGTGCTGCTTCTTTCTAGATGCCCTATACACCTAAACGGAGGGAGTATCATGCATAACACGTTGGCGAAAAGATGATGTGTCACTGCAATTAATGAGAAGAGAGATGGTAGTGGTATCATAGTTAGATACCGTAACATAACGGATTCCAAGACAAGATGTGTGTGCAACCTAATAAATACACTAGTATATGATATCACAAATATGTTACTACCTACTATGAAACTAGTAACATAGACCAGTATTATATGCATGATACTCCCCACTATAGCTAGTCTTAGTTTTTCCATATGAGTAGATTATTTATGTCAAGATGAGTAGAGAACACTACACTATTTTCAATATGAGAATTGCTCACGCGTGCGGCATCTCCTAAAACAACTCTCACATGCATGTCCGCGCGCTCCCCCATGGCATACTGCCATAGACGAGCGGTCGTTGCCAGAGCCTCTCACCATTACAAGGGTTCACAAACATCAACATGGAGGAGATGACAACTCAAAATTAGAATACACTCAAATTGCCACTCAAAAAATGAAAAATGTGAACTACATAAAAAATCAAATAGACAAAGTACAAAACATGCACAAAATAAGATAAAAGACAACAATTATTACGATGAAAATCAACGAGGGAGCGTGGAAAAGAGGATAAGCGGTGATAAGGATGGAACATGGTGTTAAGTTAAAATAGAGAACGTGGTGTGTAATCATATTTGCTACTCCCTACGTTTTTTAATACTTAATATGTTTTAGATGTTACACATGTTGTCTACATGCATACTAAAATGAGTGAACATATAAAGTAAAATGTGTCTACATACATTTGCGTGCATATGAATGTGGATAAAATCTAAAACATCTTATATTAAGAGCAAGTACAATAGTATAGCCGGCTGTTTGCTATAAGATGGTGCCATGTCATTTATAGCCAACCTAATAACCAACAAGTATAATAGTTGGCTATAAATATGGACTACTTTATTAATAGTTGGACCACGTTTCACTCTCAAAAAGTGCCTAGGAGCACGTGCTGCAGCTGGCTCTTTTATGAGAGCCCGCTTCCACTCTCTCTCCTATTCTTTCTCCTCCTTGTAAGTACAAATATATTATTAAAATCCTTATAGCCCGCTGACTGGACCTTATTGTACTTGCTCTAAAAAACGGAGGGAGTAGTTAACAAAAAATTAGTATACCTTGTTTTCCTACACATCAATCAAAAAAATTAGCTAGCTGTAGTTGCTGCACCGAACCATCGTCGTCGGCTATTAGTTGTCACCCACATGCGCGGTAGACAGAGCCTCCCTTGTGGTTTCCTGGTGGCTCACAACAACAGCTGCACAATGCCCGCCTAATTAAACCTATAAATGTCCAACACAGCCAAGGCGTCTCCTCAGCCCAGCTCAAGGCACACTATCCTGGCCGTTGATTCCACCGTCCATTGTCTCACAGCCGTTGGATCCTCTTCGTTTTACGTTTTGTACATGATTTGTCACACAGACAGTCCATGACATGTGGGGTTTTCAGCGTCGCGGGCCCACCTGCAGGCCGTCGCCCCCGTCGCTCTCTCTTTTCCGCATTTTACTGTGGGGTAGACAGCGACGGCCCGCGCGCGTCTCTTCACACCGCGAAGAGGCTCTTCGCGTCTCTCTCCCGTGCCCAATCCCCGCTCATCCCGCTGTCCAATCCCGCGTCTCCTCCACAGAAACCCTAGCGTCTCGTCCTCCAGCTCGTCGCTCGTCTCGCGCCGCCTCCGAGCTCCGTGCTCCCGTCCCCTCCTCTCTCCCGCTCCCACCGCCGGACCTCGCTGCCGCGGAGGAAAAGGAAAACGGCGGCGGCGGCAGTCGCCGCCACGTACAGGAGGCAAGTGTGGTCTCTCTCTGCCTCCCATCTCACCTCCTCCTCTCTCTCAGGCGCCTACAAGCTCCACTGTCAGCGACAACGAAGCGAGCAAGGGCGACGAGGGAGGAGCTGCCTCACCGGCTTGGCCTGCGGACGCGCCGGCCGACTCCTGGTAAGCCTCTCCTCTTCATCTCAACTCATCTCCTCTCTCTATCTATCTCTCTCTCTCTCTCTCCACAGATCGAACCACGAGGGCGCTTGGTCATCGGCGGCGGGGTGTCCGCTCGTGGGGAGATTCTGCATCGAAGATAGCCAAGCGCCGCTCGCCTCCTCCTCTTCCCTTTCTCCGTCGGCGTCTCGCGCGGTGGTTGTAGATCGGGCGCAGGTCGTCGCCATTGAAGAACAGGGGCAGCAGGGTCTTCACATTTGGGTGGAGGAGTAGCGGCAGGGTCTTCCATAGGTTTCTGATTAATCTTTTGTTTGCTACGTGCAGTGAAATCAATGTCAGAAAAGGTTTAGAAGGTTGTTGGCTCATGCCTGCTGCTCCACACCTTCATCCTCTTATGCGTTCAGTGGAGGAGTACATGTGAGGGTAATTTGTCTCTCCCTTCCTCAAGATTTCCCTCCTCTCCCTCTCAGTCTATTTAATCCCCCACAAATCATCATCTTTGTTTGTGCAAATTTTGTTCTTTTATCTTGCCTACAAGGTGTTTGACAAAAATAAACCTGTAGGGGAAGATAAATCTATGTCATATCTTTGCAATGTTCTTTACTGAATACTTTCATATTTGTTCGGAATTTTTGCCCCAATCAGCGATAGTACCTCGAGGTGTCAGTGGGTTTAGAAATACGGGTCTGCATGTGCGATGAACACCTTTGGATTTAATCACCTATCAGTTGCATGGGTTTCTTGTGATGTGCACACATATTTGGATTAGAGATGACCTAAACCTACTCAGAGACAATGTGTGAATGCTTAAAATGTTCTCGTCATATTCTCATATTATGTTCTTAATCAACAATGATTTGTTTACACAACTAACTTAAAGCAGTGTTGTTTGGTGCCCCGATGCAGGTAATGTCTTCGTACTTAACATTGTGCCAAGTGAAGGTCGTGTTTGCCTCATGCACATTTGTCCAGAGCATAAGAGTCGGCTCTTTTGGCATCTCACTATTCCCTCCTCACATATCATGTACCAGATGGTAAGTATCATTTTATTCTAGGCTACTGCACAACTTCATAGTCAATTGATCATGTTAGCTATTAAGTTGGATATTTTTTGAACCTCACCTGAAAATTATGGAGTTCAAATGAAGCTTTTATGATCTGAATGTTAGTCGTTTCGTGAATTCCATTTGTTGTCTCCATCTTTAATGCTTTCTGATTTCGCTGCTCACTGTAGTTTTCCCTATCGTGTCCTCTTTTGATACTAACATTTTCACTAAATCCAGCCAAGCTTGATGTGTGTCCACGAGGTACTACATGCTGAAATCATTTTACAACTGCAAAGGAGGCTGCAGCTGGTCTAGCACCTATAACCTTATCAAGAGGGATCTGAAGAGGAGAGTACCAAAGGAAGAACAAATTGCTCTGCTGAACCTGTGCCTTGCAGGCTGTTCTAATTGAATTGGAAAAGCTGAAAGTGTGTTTTGCTGCTGCCAGTTGATGAGGTTTGTCTTCCTTGCTGGCTAGTTGGATAATATTAGGTTTTATTGTGCTTTGGCTGCTCAGTTTCTCTCAGTGATCTAGATTCTTTTATCTCATATAGTGAGACGTGGTGGGACAAAGGAGGAATGCTCTACTAAACGAGTGGCTTGCAGGTATACCATGATTAATTTCTTCTTATGCTTTGAGTTTCACTATTCTTTTTTAGTTTATACACTTTGGTGTGTAATGTTTCTCATGGTTGTGTCTTCTTGTCACGAAAGAATCAAAGGTTTCAGCTGCCCACTTCCTAGGACACAAAGCTTTTTATAATTTTTAAAGATAAATACTTTCACGTATCATGCCTCCTAGAGTAAAATGCTTAATTGTATACACGTTATTTTTTCTCCTTCAACAATCCTTTTGCTGTTTTTTAAATGTACCTCTTACATTCTCTTCCAATAATACTCGACCTGAAATTAATGGATATCACTGCTAAACTGGAAATTAGCTCTATAATTACTATGTCTCATTTTAGATATGAGATATGCATAAATACTCATTATACCTGCTATGCATACAACGTGGATTAGCTGGTTGTAGACTGGGACTATATGTCATGGTTCTTTGTTATTGTCTACTCGATAATAAATTGTACCAGATCTTGATTATTTTTAGCTTTACAAAAGGCCAATGGAAGCTATATAAATGTACCAAATCTTGAGATTATTTTTGGGGTACCATTTCAGCCTTCATTTAGCTAAAAGATAATACAATGAGCAATCTTTTACCTTATGATTGTGCTTTTTCGAATCAATGAGGTGACTGAGCCCAATTGATTTGAGCTTTTCTATGTTCTATCTTCTCACAGTGCTTTGACCTAAATATACAGAGGAGGCATCAAGGAGGCGTGTGGAGGCCACAAGGACGAGGGGAGTGGCGTAGCAGCAACGCGAAGGTCGTCGCCGAGCAGCCTGCAGCAGGTAAGAGCTCGTGTTGTCGTGGACTGTCAACGACTTCCGAATTAGAGCGGGGCAGCCGATTTGTAGCCTATGGCTTTGGTCAGGAAAGATACCTGGTCCAAAATCTATCCCAACTCGGATCTACCTCCTCTCCTTCTATTTTTTCGAGCAGAGATGGGAATCGCTTGGTGATTGGCGGCGGATTGGGCGAGGCTGCGAGCATCGGCGGCAAAGGCGACCACCGGACGCTGCCGAAGCTGACCTGACCGTTCTACAATTTCTCCTCTCGAGGTATGGCTAGCCTCCATTCCTTCCGTCCATGTTCAGACTGGCTATTGCAAGTATGCTCATCCTCCCACAGTCCCACTTCACTTTTCCCCTTTCTTCTCTTATGCACCATATTGAGTTCGTACTGACCACTGGGTCATCTACAAGTAATCTTTATATCCTCTCATCAAGCAGCAGCAACCAGGGATGCTGGAGAGAGGTGGGTGCATGACCTACCGCCCCGTGTTGGAATAATGCAGCGGATGAGAATATGAATATTGGTTCAAAAATTAAGAACACCAAAGAAGTGGTACTGGTAAGTGAACTTCTGCTTTATGAATTTGACCGAATGATCCAATTGCTGTTCCTGCTGGTTGTCTCCATATTTACAAAGAAAATGTTTATTTGCAAATGTAAAAAACAGAGCGACAATCAGTGTTTTGCTTAGAGAAAACATTACAAACTAAAAGGAGTGAAATAACAACAGGAACGCTCCTTCGAGAAACAGTTTAACCCGCTGGTTAATTTTTGTCTTAATACCTGGTGGTAGATGATTTTGCTCTTCACAACGCTTCTGTAACTTCTTTTTAGTCAAGATATCTTTATTCTGTTCATTGTTGTGAGGCGAAGGACTATCAGAAATTTGTCGTGGTAATATAGAAAAATGCAGGAAAAAAATATTTGCCCTGTAGGAGACTAGGAGTAGAATTTTTGAATATTTTGTTGAATGCGCAACAATTTATTTAAACTTGGAACTTCAAATGCATGTTCAACATTTCTTTAGAATACAGGTGTAAGGCTTTTGCTTATCCAGGTTCAGTTTTACTCCAGAAATCAACAAGTTTGCTTGGAAAATTAAGAGTATAGAGAAGCATCATTTAGTTCCTATTTCCATTTGAGATTGTTCACGTAAATTAGATGAGTTTTCTACGGCACGTTCATTTGCCAAATTCAGAGCACAATTCCTGCATGTTCACTTGCAAAATTCAAGTTGAGTGTTGACCTTCTTCAAATGGATTGTTTTCTAATGCTTCAGGTTGATTATTGCACTCTTGTTCTTCAGGTTCAGTGTTGCACAAGTGCTCCAAATCATGAAGTGCTGATGAGCTGGATACTAGCGATCTGCTAGGATATGAGGCCATGGACGATTGCCACAATAGGTGTTGTATTCTTTCTCTTCCTGAATACATGCTTGGCTTTGTTGTGATTGGGAGCCTAGGACTACTTGATTGTTTCCTTCAAATCTGTAGAAGTAGATCTGCGTGTGAGTTCTATGGTTATTGTCATACATGAATACATGTTGTGGCTACCTCATGTTGAGATAAAGTGAGCTACAGAATTGTTTTATGAGATCCTCCACAGATATGTTTGCAGTGATATTTCCCTAAAAATGTAACAAAGAGTTACCTGCGCATTTATCTTTACTTAATCTATTACTTGCAGCTTTGAAATACCACCAGTAGTTAATATTTGCGATTTTGCTTGCAATCTGCAGTTGGTCCTGAGGAAGCGCACCTGATCTGCAGTTCTCCTATCCTGGGCTCATTTCATCATTAAATACGGTTTCGTTTCAGTTTCTCATGGTCCCAATGGAAGCTTGAACAACCAGTCGATTGATTTATCAAACAGTTCCAGAGGAAAAAAAAAAGACAGGTGTTGTTTCAGTTGCATAGATGGCTAGAGAAATGTCTGTGAAATGCTTTATCAACTGCTGATCTTGCACAGATGACTAGAGAAATGTCTGTGAAAACTGCACTGTTGATCCCAAGTTTTGTCATTTTTATGCAAAATTACCTTAAACACATTACAATCTGATGGTAGAGATATTTACTATGACATAGAAAATGTCCTTTGGTGACCTCTTGTCAATGCCTGATAGGATAGCGTGTCCTAAATGGAGTCCTCTCGATGTTGGTGTGATGTTGAAGAATATATTGGACAGGCTTCACTAGGGTTATTTCTAGAGACCATTTTTGCAAGGCTATCCTTGCTGCCACCATAATTCCAAGATGCAATGGACCTAAAGAAGCTGAAGCTACAGCCGTCCTCCCTCCCAACTAAACACGCGTTGACATTGTCCATGTCAGCCATGTAATTTCTGATACCATGTAATTTAGTACAACTTTTGCCATGTAATTTCTGATACCATGTAACTTAGTACAACTTTTACAGAAAATAAAAAATTTCCTTCTAAGGTGTGAGCTATATTTACTTCACCAAATGTTCATGAATTTTATCACGCCATTGTTGTTAAAATGTCCTTATGGATGAGGATATTATGCAATCATATAATTATAAAATATATGTGAGTTCTTTGCTCTCCAAGTTTGTGGCTTACTATGAAATCCGATGAGACATGTCTGAGACTGATTTGTTGTAAATATTATGGTCAGTACCTTTTGTATTCCACTTTGGATTATTAAATTTTTTATTGGTGATGTTAGGAGATGGCTTTCCTTATAGTTCTGTCGGCGACTATATTCATACTTCAATAAATTCAAGGCATATATAGAAACAAATTCAAGCCCGATACAGGTAGATTAGGTTGGATCAGACCGGCGACATGGACAGATGGATCAAGCCAACGGAGAGGACATAACATGTTAGCCACTGACACCAGACAAGAAGGCAAATAATAATGTGACTCATAAAAAGTGTCGACGGTGAAAAAAATCCTCACAACAGTCACAACGAGAGTAGTTGGTCAAACCCTAACGAGCATTCTCCTTAGACTTGAGGGGTATCCATGACAGTGGCATGAGATTCGCAGAAATCAAACCCTAACATGCAATCTCGGTAGACCTGAGGGGTATCAATTGCAGTGGCATGAGAGTCGCGCAAATCTCAAACGCAGAAAACAACATTTGTACAAAACACATAAATTTTATGGCTAAAATACGGTCTCGCTTCCGGCATCTATCCATGTCGTCGATTTGATCCAACCTAACTTGAGACTCCACAAAATATTTGTTGTCAAGCTTAAATCCACTATTGGTTCACAGATTATCAATGATATTTGCATGATAGCCGTGACAACAATATACGTAAAATATATAAAACTTAAGGATATATTACCGTCTTGATTTCGCCACCTGCGTCAGTGGCGCAACCGGTCATCTAGTTCTAACTAACTAACCATGTGAAAGATCGAAAACAGTCAACGCGTCTACTGGTTTACCTGACAAACGTAGACCTGCACACGGCGGCTGCCAAACCGAAAGCGAATCGTCAAGCTGTGACTTAGAGTATAAAACAGGTCGACTCGTGCAGCCATGACGACCGCGCGTGCGCATAGGCCGCGAGAAACCGAGGAGAACACCCGAACCACCTCCACCCGAAAGCAATGGAGCACTACGAGAGGCTCTAAAAGATCGGCGACGGCGCCGCCGGCGTCGTCTACAAGGCCCGGGACCGCCGCACGGGCGCGACCGTCGCCATCAAGCGCCTCCGCGGCGGCGACGACGACCAGCTCTCGGAGGACCTGGTCCGCGAGGCCGGGTGCCTGGAGGCGTGCCGTGGCCACCCGTGCCTCGTCGAGCTGCGGGCCGCGCACCGTGACGCCGCCGGTGCGTTCCTCGTGATGGAGTACGTTGGGCCGAGCCTGGCGAAGGTAATGCGGGAGCGCGGCGGCCCGTTCACCGAGGCCGAGGCTCTCCGGCTCATGCGGCAGCTCCTGGACGGCGCCGCGGTGATGCACGAGCTGGGCGTCCTGCACCGCGACCTCAAGCCGGACAACGTACTCGTGGACGGCCAAGGCAACCTCAAGATCTGCGACTTCGGGATGTCGCGCTTCACCGCCAAGGGACACGCGCCCTACACGTCGCCGGTGGTGACGCTGTGGTACCGCGCGCCGGAGCTCCTCCTTGGGTCACGGGACTACGACGCGGGAGTGGACACGTGGGCGCTCGGGTGCATCATGGCCGAGCTCCTCACCGGCGTGCCGCTGCTGCCGGGGCGGTCGGGGGTGGACCAGCTGAACCGGGTGTTCGACACGGTCGGCATGGACGACATGACGGACTGGCCTTGCTTCACGCGGCTCCCGCGCGCCGGTTCGCCGCTCTGCCGACGGAGCAGGACGCCCAGCCGGCTCCGGGAGTTGTTCCCCGCATTGTCGGCCGCCGGTCTCGACGTCCTCAGCGGGCTGCTGGCCTGCAGGCCGGACAGGAGGCTCACCGCGGAGGACGCGCTCCGGCGTCCCTGGTTCACGGACGCCGCCGAGTCGCCTGTCGACCAGCCTCGTAACGCCTGCGGCGGCGGCTTCAGCGAGCGTGTCGGTGGTGTTGCTGATGCAATCGTTGTATAGAAAACTGTAGAACATAACAGGCAAGCAAGATCGATCATAGCATGGTCATTCAAGATTCGTTGTAGCTGAGTATATTGGTTAGTTGGCGGCTTCGTGTCCCTGTCGGACTAGTTTAGTTGATACTCTTGAGGTTGGTGGGATTGCCGGTGAAATGGCACGATTCCCTTGCGTCTCTCGCTGGTTCCTTTATCTTTTTCTATGTCGGTCTTTCCAAGCAATCACGACAAACGTCTTGTATAGACAAAGCAATAGTACAATTTTTTTAAGAAAAAACACCCAAAGTATCTTGTACTCTCTTTGTTCTTCAATGTAAAATGTTTTAGTTTTTTTCCAGATTCACATATATCTAAATGTATGTAAGCACGTTTTAGTTTATTTGTTCACTTATTTTTGTCCACATACAAACTAAACACAACTCGATGCAATACGGCCACTACGAAACAAAACAAAAATGCACTGACCCTGGCTTTATTTTGAGAACCTATAGGCCTCCTTTGATTCATAGGATTTTTGTAGGAAAAATGTAGGATTCCGGTTCCTATAGGAATTTGCACTGTTGATGCGTTTGATTCATAGGAAACCAAGCAAAGGAAATTTGAAGGAAATTTTCCTTTGCCACCAGATTCCTATGGAATACAAAGGAAATAAACAATCTGGTTAGACCTCATTTTTTCATTCCTTTGGAAGGAAAGAATCCTGTAGGTTTGCATTGGCAATCCTATCCTATTCCTATTCCTATTCCTTTTCCTACATTTTGGAATCCTATGAATCAAAGAAGGCCGTATGGGGCAGAATGTCTCGTCAGAACAAGTGGTTTCGTTATGAAAAACAATGGAGCCGGGGAGCAATCCTAGATAATCTTAAAAAAAACATGCATTGAATAGATAGGGACAACTGCAAACACCCTCGCTAATCAAGCCTTTGAAGACCACAATAGCCACTCGTCGTGAACGACAAGATTGAATAATCGTTGATGGAAGTATGGAACATCGGCCGGGACACACCCCCAACCATCTCAGACTTGCAATACTTCACTACCAATCCAGAGGTTTAGAAACACCGAACCTTACCGCATGTCCAAACAAACGAAGATATAAAAAAGATCGCACCACCGACCAACGAACGACATCCCTTAGAATGATACACCAACTTCCAAGATCTAAGGGAAACTAACAGATCTGGCAACATTTATTCGCCTGGCCCTTCGTCGGCGCCGAAACATTGACGAGGTAGAGAGAAGTCGGAGAGATCTTATTCCGATGCATCATCGTCGCCACCACCTTCCGCTAAGAAAATCAAAATCAAACTCTAACTTTACAGACCTTACAGAAGCGCCGAGCGCAGACCCGACATGGCGACATCCCCACTCCCTTCCGCCGCCGGGGCATCAAATAGAGAAGATGGAGACCATTAATTTACGGTCGAAAACGGCGGCAACGACTAGGGTTGAGCCCTATGTCGCCACCTCTGTGTTTGCTTGGGGCAATAGTACTGAGGCTTTGAGGGAGGAACCGAATGAGAGAGGACTTTTTGCTCCTGAGTTCCACTGCTCCTTCTTTATAAAAAGATTTAAAATGTTATTTCACAGTTTAAAAAAACAAAAAAATCGTGGATACATATAGATGTTGTCTACATATATGTAAACTTTCACTCAATAATTAGGTATGTTGTAGGTCACACAAAAATCACAAAATCATGGATCTGAAAAGGATGAAAAAGAACTCATTTTAATTTGTAGATTTATCATTTTTATATAGATCAGGTATGAAAATATATTTCTGAAAATTTGGGGGTACGTAGTAGACATATATATGTACTTGGTTTTTTTTTCAGAATTTCTGAGGTGGAATTTTTTTTTTAAACGAGAGGACCGGAGCTCAGGAGCTGGAAGTGTTTATAGAACAGAGTTAATTATTAGCAAAGTACTTCACGTCCGTAAAATTGTTGTGCTTGCTTCACATCCGACCGAACGTGAGAGAGCCGATGTCCAAGCTGCAAGCGCACTGCAGTAACATGCCCATAGTTTAGCAGTGTTAATTGTCCCGAGCCTTGCACGACAGAAAAAAAGTGTCGGAAACGTCTAGGCAGCTACCGCGTCAGCGTCAGAGATGGTCCTAAGATCGGGAGAGCGGCCACGTACCCCCTCCTTGTCCCCGCTTAATGCTAAGATCGACACTCCGTCGGCAAGGTCTCGCAGGCTACACCACTTACTCATCCCTACTATATATAAATAAAAGTACAACATTTTCACCTCCAAATCGATCCTCCAAGTCGCCCATAAAACACACACCGTTCGATCACCCCGTCCGACGGCCTGGATCGCTTTAAAAACGGTGCGGGCTACAGTAACACTGTAGCTGGGCAATTTCTTCCAATCAGAAGCGAGCACGTGCTGGTTTTGCAAAAAAACGACACGCGACGCTGCAATTTGCTCCGCTACCCCTCACTTTTCCACGTCGAAGGACCCAGGCGTAATTTCGTAAAAATCCAGGGGCCTCCGACTAAAAAAGTCCTCACTCTCCCCCTCCCCCTCCTCTCTCTCTCCGCGCGGCCGGAGTCGACGGCGCCGCCGACGCGGCATACCGTCGTGTTGCTGCTCCCCCTTCAGATCGAACGCCACGCCGACCTCCGCCGTCACGTCCTCCACCTTCTCGCCGAGCTGCGCGTGCTGGGACTCCGCCGTGGCGCCGGAATCGTCCACGCCGTCCGCACTGTCCTCCGCCGCATTCGCGCACCGCCGGCAACGCTCCGGCGACGCATAAGCGGCGGCGCCGCCACCTGAGGCCAGTTCGCGTCCGCGCGCGCTCGACGCGACTCGCCGCGCGTCCCAGGTCGCGCTGGATCGACGCCGGCGAGCTCCGAGCTCGCGACGCCGCCGCGGCGGAGCCCGCCACCTCGTGACGTCACGCTGACGTCGTCGTGGGCCTTGGATGGGCAGGTGGGCTCGTGCTGGGCTGGTCTGCTTCCCGTCCAGCTGGCTCGGCCCTCTTATTTTTTTTTCCCAATTTGTTTTCCTATTTTCTAGAAACCAAATACAAATTCAAATCAATTCAAATCAACTTCCACAAATTCCAAACAAATCTAAATCATCATTTCAGAAACTTTGGGAAAAAAAACTTTATATTCCCTCTCATTATGGTGTCAGACAAAAAAAAACAACTCATCAAATTAATTTATTTAACATATTTAAAATAAAGCATTATGGTGTCAAAAAAAAACCTCTTATTTTTTTCCTAATTTGTTTTCCTATTTTCTGGAAACCAATCTAAAAACTATATTTCATCAAATTAATTAATTCAAAACAATTCAAATCAACTTCCACAAATTCCAAACAAATCTAAATCATCATTTCAGAAACTTTGGAAAAAAAACTTTATATTCCCTCTCATTATGGTGTCAAACAAAAAAAAAACAACATGGAACTATATTTCATCAAATTAATTTATTTAACATATCTAAAATAAAGCATTATGGTGTCAAAAAAAACAACATGGAACTATATTTCATCAAATTAATTTATTTAACATATCTAAAATAAAGCATTATGGTGTCAAACAAAAAAAACAACATGGGACTATATTCCATCAAATTAATTTATTTAATATATCTAAAAACTATATTTCATCAAATTAATTTATTTAACATATCTAAAATAAAGCTAACAAAACTTTACTTCCTCCAACTGTGTAATAATTTATTTAACTTCTTATATTTCATCAAATTAATTTATTTAACATATCTAAAATAAAGCATTATGGTGTCAAACAAAAAAAACAACATGGAACTATATTTCATCAAATTAATTTATTTAACATATCTAAAATAAAGATAACAAAACTTTACTTCCTCCAACTATGTAATAATTTATTTAACTTCTTCAAATTTATGAAACACACAATGCGCCATTTTCAAATTCAAATTCAAAATCACACACGCGGCATTTGCCGCGCTTATATCCCTAGTAATGATAATATACGACGTTGCAAATACCCTAAACTGCTCACGACACATGTCGACATGGAATCTAAGGTATACTCGAATCCAACCACGAGAGGAAGAGTTTTCCTTAACCTCGATCTAGATTTCACTGTCAAATAGCCAAAGAGTTTAAAGCAGTTTCAATTTTACTGCACTATGTTACGAGTCGGCGAGCTGAAGCCCGCCACCTCCACTTCCACTATTATAGTATTATAGTATAGTATAGATCTATTATAGTATACTCTTTTTTGTTCCAAATTAGATGACTTCTATTTGCCCACATGTGCATGTATCTAGACATGTTATAAGTACATATACATCTAATTTGAAAAGGAGGGAGTAGTATAGATCGGGCAATTGTAAACTGTTGAAATACTAATCACGCAAGATTTATGGCTCCGTTATTGTTTAATTGATGGCATTGACGATCACACACGGTTAGAAAAATGTGTTCTATGGGGGTAGATGATTACGCACGGTTATTTAAATTCAGCCATGTGCGATGGGTAGATGATCACACACGGTTATTCGAATTTAGCCGCGTGATAGTCACACATGATTTCGTAAAGTCTGCCGTGTGTTTTTATAGAATAATCGGTACACGTTTATCTTAATGTTAATCGTGCGTTTACATAACCATGGCACACGTTTAGAATTTTTAGAACCATGCCTATAGCCTTTGCACCAGCTGTAAACATGTAAATATCAAGAACAATCATCATCTAAGTCCATGTGCTATTTTATTCCTTTAGTTCCAAATTATAAAATGTTTTAGATATTTCAATATAAACTTTATACAGGGTAAAATAAGTGTATCTACATATTAACACGTGTCTAGATACATCAAATAAGAAAAAGGCTTGAGAACCGGCCTGCGGTAGTATGGTTAGGAAGGTGGTTGTACCCCAGCCCACCAGAATTCAAATCTCAGATTTGACATTGGTGTTTCTCATTTAAGCGGAATATTCTTCAGTGGAGGCGCCCGTAGTGACTTCGTCAATCTTACCCGACCGCCGACTCAGTCTTCGGAGGTGCTCATAGAGGTAGGTGTGCGTGCGTGCGTTCATAGGGATGAGTGTGTGCACGTATATGTGCACGTGTGTGTTTCGCAAAAAAAAAAAGCTAAAAAATCTCATATGTGGAAACGGAGGCAGTACAAGACAACTACCAGGCCCGTTATGGCAGCTACTAGAAGTTCATTGGGCAGACACCTACCAGGCCCAATAACGCACAGAGAGATCAGCAAAAAAAAAAAAAAACAGATCGTTTGATCGCTTCTGTTCTGTACCGCCTGTATCCGCCGCTGAGTTATAGGGCTTCAAGCCAAATTTCAAGAGTGTCTTAAGAGCAGCACTTGTGTTCCTCTGTTTAAGTTCGACGTTAGGGCCACGGTCGTTGCTGCCTTTTTCCGCCGCGCGCGCCTCCCTGAGATCGACCGTCGGCGCGTTTTGAGGTATTGTTCGTCCTTCGCTGTGGCCTGGGGCTACCCAGCGCACCGTGGTGTGCTCTTCCCTTCTAGGTATGCCTCGCGCGCAAGGTGTTTGCTTTAATGTCCGTCAGCGTTATTCCCTCTTTTTGTTTGATCTCCGGCTCTGGTTCTTAGGTTTTGTCTTTTTGATTTGCATGTATGCATCCGGTAGCAGGCCCTCGCGGGCTGCCAACGCAGAGTGCCAGCCGCAGCAGGTGGGGGCGCGCATTGCTCTGTTTTGATGTGCGTGTTCGATCGTCCCTTCATTGTCTGTTCATGTGTGTTCCCTATTGCTCACATACCTTCTTGGCGTGTTCTTTTCTTAGCGCCGGTTCCGGTGCTGCAAGTTTTTTTTTTTGCGTTGTTGGTACCCAAATGTTTTGAAGTTGGAGAAACTAGATCATGATTGGTAATGCATGTGCTGAAGAAGTGTGCCACACAAATTTTTTAGTTGTTACTGGATGCATATACGATATAAGCATAGCTACAGGCACCTATATGTACTGAATTTCTAACAACTGACATGATTGCAATACTGCTCCTATTTTGAAGGGAACAGAGAAGTATGTAACCAATTGTAAATATTTCTGGTTATTTATTTTACCAGATTGTGTACACTTGCATCTGCAGGATGATTGAATATGGAGAGGAGAAGGGCTTGATTTCATCTGATGTTATGATTTGAGTCGAGCCAAGGAGCAGCAATCTAGGAATTGACTGTGCCTGCAAAATATTCATTCGACCAGCAGATGCTACTGAAATTTTGTGGTGCTGAATTGATATTATCAGGTGGGGAACTAGGATTTCGGAACCTAGAACTAGAAAGGGTTAGTAACTCAGTAAATACGTAAACGCCTCATGTATAGAGTTTCTGACTAATTTTTTCCTGCTGAATCCGTATAATTTTGTTCGTATCATGCATATATGTTGTCTATATATGCAGTCTCACCATATTAATATGACTACTGATTCACTTGTAGAACATCTACACTCTAGTAAGTTGTAGGTAGTGTCTATGCAGATTCTGCAACTGGGTTTAAGGGAATGACTGGCGGTGCTCCCGATGCTATTGGTATGGATAACATCATGAGATAATCTATCTTTTTTTGTATTGTAACCCAGTCTTAGACAGTGGTGAAACTTACTTTATGCAACTAACTGTCATCGTTCTTTGTTTAACCGGACCCTGACCTGATGGCAGCATTCGGTGACCCAGATATTCTGACGGGTCTTCAAGATGGTAAGGATATCCACTCAAATTGTTCACCTGTATCCTTTATGATACAATTCCCTTATTTTAGTTAATCTTATTGGTCAACTTCTTGTGCTGGAGAAGTGCCGAACGGACGTAAATTTCCTATTAAGAGTAGTGTCATCAGTGCTACTTGTTACTCTCCAAAGTCTTCAGTCTGGATGTGGAGTATGCTGTATGATCATTTCTGGTCATTAGAGGCTACTGGACATGGCATGCTTGATAACATTCTTCTTCTAGATTACAAGAGGTGTTTTTTTTATAATTCAGGGAAGTACTGCATTTTTTCAGATTTTCCTTTGTGTACGTCCAAAGAAGTATCATGCCTACAGAAAGTTGAGCTATGTGTTTAGACACTAAGCTATTATTTCTCACAGAACTTTTTCTTTCCTATTGTTTCTTTGACAGTGACTTGATCTTATGTGCGTCAAATTGTTTGCAGTGATGAGTATCCCTGCCAACTCGCCAAGCACCTAACCACCCAAAGGTGGGTTCCATCATAGCTAAGATCATGGCGAAGACTTCTTCACCAAAATATACGCATGGCTTGCTGCTGAGCGAATGTTTTTAATCAGTATTTGCGTTGTGTGATTTCTTTTTTATCTGGCTCCTGATCCTGATTTCGTCATACATTTATGCCGTCTGTTTCTGTTGCTTTGCGTAGTATAATTGTTCTTTTTGTGGAGAGATATCATGTATGTGCTAGTTTGCCGTAGTTAGACTGGTGGCGGTGTTGGGAACTTGGGATGACTCGAGTTCATGTGAGCTTCACATGATGTTTGATTATTGTGAAGAGTTGTATTTTCTGTTTGGAAAATAAATGTAAATACCAGAATTTTTTTCTCATTATGGTTGATTATTGAAGAGAGGAGAATAATTTTGGTGGGGTTTAAGTATGAGTGAGGTAGTGGGCTTGAATGTTCGGGAATCCACTTTCGTATATGCGTTCCCTTTTCATCTTCTTGATGGCGATTCATTCACGTTTCTCATCCAAACAGCAAGAATCCACTCCAGCAGAGCAAAGCTGCCTGCTGATATTGCTACTCGATCCATCAGCTTAGCTAGTAGCTAGCTGCTACTTTGTGAAAAAGATGAAGAGAAAGGTTGCTTTACCTCTTTCTCTATATATCATAAGTTATGTGATGATTTTAGTTCAAAAAATAGGTTATGTGATGATTGCAAGCTTCCCTAATTGCCCAGCACAAGCTCAAGTTAAGAAATACTTGTGTGATCTTGTTAACTGCTAATTCACCAACCGTGTGAAGGTGCATATCTTGCATTGGCGACTTTAGCATCTTGTGATATAGCCGCTGCCAGCCATCCGTTACAATCCGTCTCCATCAGGGCAGGTGCCTTTCTTCTCTTCAGGGAAAGGAGAGGGAAAACATGATGGTTGATGAGGCAACAGGCAAGCAACCACTCTGCCGCAGCACTTCATTACCATGTAACTGAAAAGATGTTCAATTGCAAAGTCACAAAGCTTATCAGTGGTTATATCTACTAACAACTATCCACAGAAATATATAATGGCACCACTGACAGACCTTGGCTCAGCTCGGTGCATCACCTCCCTTCTATTCTTCTCTCCTGTGCTCTGCTCTTGCACTGGCCAGCTAGGTAGCTCAGTTTGTACCCGAAAGATCTCCATGTCCCTCATCACGGATTTTCCCGACGACTCCCCGCGCCACTGCGCCACCAAGCACCGCCACCACCACCACCACCACGGTACTGGCTGCCGTATCGGCGGCACTGGGCGGCGTCGGCTGCTGATCGCGGCGTCGTCAGCGACGACGTCCCTGATAGCCCTGGCAATCATATTATGGCTCACCCTCCGACCGTCCTGCCCGCGCTTCACGCTGCTCGTAGCCACCGTCTCCGGCCCCAACGCCACCACGACCACCACAGGCATCGCGCGGCTCGACGCCGCCTTCGTCGCGCACAACCCCAACGCGCGCGCCACCGCGCTCTACGACCGCCTCCAGCTCCGCGCGTCCTACGGCGCCGGCACCGGCGCCGTCTCCCAGCTCGCGCCCGCACAGCTCCCGCCGTTCGAGCAGACGCAAGGCGACGTCGTGCTCTCCGCCTCGTTGGCGTCGACCGAGTCATCGTCGGCCGTGGCAGAGACGGAGACGGTGGGCGGGCAGCCGACGACAACGCTGCTGAGGCTACGCGTGGAGGGACAGCTCCGGTGGAAGGTGGCTTCTTGGGTGTCGGGCAAGCGCGCCATGGCCGCCGAGTGCGTCGCCGTCGTGGTGCTCCAGCCGTCTCCGGTGCAGCCTAGCAGGGCCGTCGTCGTGCAGGGATCCCAGTGCGCCACCACCATCCATTAAAAACTTCTACATACACATTTTGTGCATCGATCAACTGAGTACGACTTAGTTAATTATTAGTCTACCTAATTAGGAGAAAAAGATCGAGTAAGGGCATGTACATCCAATGGTTGGATTCTGTGTCATCACTAAACATTGCACTCGCTGGTTGAAAAAGGCTGACCATATGCTTGTCGCACAGCCCTTTGTTGCTTTGACCATATGCTTTTACCTGAATGATCCGCATATATAGAAAATCAACACTATTCTAGTAAATGATGCATGTATTTTCTACTGTTCATCCGTATTTGCAATTGGAAGGCTACACACCAATGGTGACTAGGGAACAATGTACAATTGTGAAATCCTACCGAAGATTACATAGTGTGAATCCTAAAAAAAACATCCGCCAAACCCACGTCGCCGTTCGTGGAACCAAGGCTTCTTGAGCGCCTCTTTTGCGGTAAGCCGCTTCTCCGGGTTGAACTCCAGCAGCCCGCCGAGCACCTCGAACCCCGCCGACGACAGCTCACCACTAGGGAACTGGCGTCGAAGGCGCCTCTCCAACTTGGATGACTTCGACTACGCCACTATCCCCGAGTAGATAGACCAGTCCTGATTCCTTGCGCCCTGACGACGCCGTTCACTTTGCACATCATCTCCATGTCCGACTCGTCGTTGAACATGGGTATCCCGGTGCCGGAGAGGAGGTCGACCATAATGCACCCGAGCCCCCACGTGTCCATGCGGTCGTCGTACCAGCACGAGCGCAGGAGGAGCTCCGACGTGCCGTACGACGTCAGCATTACCACCTCCGGACGCGTCGTCTGGCCCGGCTCTTTCAGCCTTGACATATTAGTTTAGTTTACATATCCAATATCACTTACATGGGTGTTTCTACATATGGCAGGATAATCCTTTGCCCACAAATTTCATATTGCCAAAGATGTTACTCACATACGTGATATTTTGCTTACCAAAACATTTGTGATGGTTGGAGAACAATTTTGTTTATTGACACATTATGGGAAATAATTTCATAACATTTAAATCATATTTTTATGTTTTGAACACTTTCAACCAGTGGATGATGCGCTCACATTCGCGAGTGCCACCATGCTAGTTGTATTAAACGATACATTTGTAATTAGAAGGCTACACAAGAAACCATCCAATTGTTTAGCAGCCTCGTGCAAAACAAAACAAAATTACAATTGTGAAATCCTACCGACGATTACATAATGTGAATCCTAAGAAAAGCAACCGCCAAACCCACGTCGCCATTTGTGAAACCAAGCCTTCTCGAGCGCCTCTTCTGCGGTAAGCCGTTTCTCCGGGTTGCACTCCAGCAGCCCGCTAAGCAGCTCGAAGCCGGCCGACGACAACTTAGGGAACTTTTGTCGAAGTCGGCGGTGGCTGTCGTCACGCGTCAGCTTCGACGACTGCCAGTGTGGCGCTATCCCGGAGTAGCCAGACCAGTCCTTGATCCCTTGCGCCCCGACGATGCCGTCCACTTTGCACATCATCTCCATGTCCGACTCGCCGTCGAAGATGGGTTTCCCGGTGCCCGAAAGGAGGTCGGCCATTATGCATCCGAGCCCCCACGTGTCCACGCGGTCGTTGTACTCGCGCGAGCGCAGGAGGAGCTCCGGCGCGTTGTACGGCGTCAGCATTACCACCTCCGGCCGGGTCGGCTCTTTCGGCCGGGACATCCCGAAGCCGCCGATCTTGCAGACGATGCTGTCCTCCTTGAGCTTGCCGTCCTGGGAGATCGTGGACGCCTCCTTGTCCTGAGGCCTCTGCTTCGTGTCCTCGGTGCCGTCGTCGAGGATCACGTTCTCCGGCCTGATGTCCAGGTGCAGGATGCCCTTTTCGTTCACGGACTTGACCCCCTCCAGAATCTGCTTCATGATCCGGCGCACCTCGGCCTCGGAGAACGGCCGGTGACCGTCGGAGCGGCGCTGCATGTAGCTGCGTAGGTTGAGGCGCCCTACGTAGTCCATGACGATGAAGGAGTCGCCCGCGGTTCGGGTTGCCGGGACGACGAAAGCCCGGAACTGGACGATCGAGCGGACGCCGTGGCACGCCCGCATGGACCTCCTCTCTCGCAACACCTCCTGGAGGTCGGACATGATGAGGCCGTCGTTGCCGGTGGCGCTGAGCCGCTTCACGGCGACGATCTCGTCGGCCTGGTTATCCCACGCCTTGAATACTTCACCGTTGATGCCCGCGCCTAGCCTCTCTAGCCGCTCGTACCGCGCCATGGAGGACGGCCAGGAAGCCGGCTGCGCCATAGAGGAAGACGCCATGGAGCAACGAGCAAGTTAGCTAGTCGTCTCGATCGTACGGGTTTGTGGTTCAGACCCCCGTACCTAGTCGACATATATATACACTATCGCAGGTACGTCCGGATTGAAGAAGTGGAGGGCGTGGCTGGACACGGACTCGTACTCCGCCTCGGAGTCAAAACCGATCAGACTCGGATTGAGCCGGTTTGCACGTACTGTACTACTCACCGGTCACCAGTTCACCACACGTGCTCCGTCGGATCCAATCGTAACCTGTTGACCGCCCGATTCTCATGATAGCCGCCGACACCAAATCCATCTGCCTCCATTTTGACTTTTGAGCACTTTTAGCTACAAAATATCTTTTCTTTTCTTATCCATAAAGATGAAAGAGGCGAAACTAACCGATGAGCATTGCACATAAATCAAACAGGCTAATATCTGTGCTTTGCTATGGAATATTCCCTCCATCTAGAAATAGTGTAAATCTAGGATTTATTCTAAGTCAAACATTTTTAAATTTGACCAACTTTATTGAAATGAGTAGCAACATAGTTGACATCAAATTGGTATATTATGAAACAACATTTCAAAACAGATATAGTGAGACTAATTCAGTATCATAAATGTTGATATGTTTTCTGATATTGTTGGTCAAATTTTAAAAAGTTAGACTTAACACAAAAGTTAGAAGAACATTTATTTGTGTATGGAGCGAGCATGATATTTAAATAACGTATACAATGATCAAACCTATGACTCTGTGTGACACACAAGCATTTCAGAACTGAAAAACTACGACGAAAATTGGACTTATGAAAAACACACTCAGTAGGTGGACTTGTATTAGGGAACGAAAATAAAGCGCTCTCCTGCCCTCTCTGTATTAGTTCCTACTCCGTACTAGTTTAGATGGTCATTTGCGGCACATTGAGCACTTTGCCCTAACATGCATAATTAACATGGTTATCTTTCTCTCCATGCACATTATGTAGCCGCGATGACTAACTTAATTCCACTCTGCGACATGCGCTAATTACAACATGGGCTCTACTCCTCCTTACATTTGCTTGTCCTGGCCCTTTCTACGGTGGCAAGTGAATGGTTGTAGTATAGCAATTTTATGATGGTGACATGCTTCACTCCCGAATGTGCATCTACGGGGTCTCTACGAACTCTCTCAATGGTTGGGCGACAACTTTCTGGCATCAATATTAAAGAGAATCAATTATGGGAATGCAACAACATATATTTATATACTAATAGTTTCTCAGTTGTCTTGAACCGCATAATTCTCCTCTTTCGACTTAATATCAAACGTGCATGAGCGAATTAGATCGTTGTGCAACCCGCGCGCCGGCTTTGTCGTCATCATCTAGATCCATGACCGTGAAGGTCAACCCATCCACTTCCTCCTCAACCCTCGAGGCTGCACTGCCACCGTGGGAGGCAGTAGGGGTGACCCTCCGCAAGAGTAGTTGTTGCTTCTTTGACCTCAATAAACAGCCGGACTCCATGCCTCTCCTTGATGGGTTTAGGTTCTCCACCATGGGTTCATATGCTACTATTTGTTCTCGGCTCAAGGATGACAAGCCTTCCATAATGTAGGCATCATTTGATCTGCAAAAAGTCAGAATATCCGGATGGTTCTTGTACATCGGTAATATAAACACTAGGGCAAACCTCCATAGAAAGAACATCACCTACCATACTGTTTCCCTGTTGTGTCCACCCAGAGGAAGATGTGGATCACTTGTTCTTTGGCGTCCACTAAAAAAACTTGTTCTTTGGCTCCCATGAGGCCAGGACTATCCTGACAAACCTCGACATAGCTTCATCATACGATACTTTCTCCAACATTTGGGAGACTCGCCTCCCTGGCAGCCTCCCTAGCGCCATCCAGCCGTCCACCATTGCTTCTCAATATCATATGGAAGATCTGCCATGTGCTCATACCGCGAAGGTGTACAGAAATGTGAACCAACCCCCCCCCCCCCCCCCCCCTCCCCCCCCCCTATATAACGATGTGTAATACTGTTAGAGATCTCACACTTTGGATCAAATGATCTAGTTAAAAAGGTGTACGCCGGTTCCCAGTAGGACCATTTACCTAGAGTTTTCACTAAAATAAAAAAGTCAAAAAATTCAAGATTGTTTGCCCGGTATGACCAAATCCCGAGGGTGGTCGGGATATCCGGTTACCGACTAGTAAACGGATTTCCCGACCGGTAACCAAAACGCAGGGCGTGATTACCTCTCCTGACAACATACCTTTTCTTCTAAAGTACTACCTCCGTCCCTATTTATAAGATATTTTGAAGTAATATTCAGCCATCCGGTGATTGTTACAAAAGAGAGTATATATACGGTCACTAAATTATGTTAAAACAGTTTCTTCAAACGATTATTGTAAGTCATTATGATGCCAAGCATCGACCTATAATTATATTAAGATTTTCAACATGATAAAGCAGGGTATATTTTAGTGAAAAAGAGTGATAAGAGAATTACTCAAGAATCTTAATACTTGTACAAAGAGGCTCATATCTGTATATTACCCTAGGGGTCCTGATCTGGCTACCTCATGCATGAACGCATCGTGATCCGCATGGTAAAAGCAAATATAGGCAAGCGTCCGCGCGCACGTAGCGCCCCACCGCGTCTCTATGCGTGGCACCCGGAGACCGATCTATATATACTGGAAAAGGACGGGGATGTCCAGAGATCAGGCGAGGAAGAGCACACGCACCTAAGCCGGCGATGACGATGAGGACGAGCGTGCACATCGCCATTGTCGCCGCGGTTGTCCTGCTGCTCGCTGCGACAGCGACGGCGCATTTGCGGATTGACCTCATGGACGGCTACAGGCCGCAGACACGGAGGAGCAGCGGCGGCGGCGGGACATTCGACTTCATGAAAATATGGTAATGTCCCCCCTGTCATCGCATTTCTCCCGCGTCTACGAAGTGGTTGATTCGATTAATTTGCAGGTGAATTGGCTCGAGCATGGTTATGTTAAGAAGTTCGGCGGCCGGATGATACATGACGCATGCGACCTATCTGGCTGGCCTAGATATAAGAATTTTGCTTTCAGAATCGGAAGACAACATTGTATTTACCTATATATATGTACGGTTTATTCACTCCAGTGTAGTGTGAAGTACAGGGCCGATCTGCGCCCTGAGGGTGGGTGAAAGGGGTGACCGCCATGGCCCGCCTGTGAAAGGGCCTCGGCCCATATCAACGCACATGGGTCTTGTAATCTCATTTTCGAGCAAATGTGCATATTGTAACTATGTTAATTAAATTTTATACATATTTGTTGCTCATCTTTGGATGTTACTGAAAATTGTCCCAAACGGTCAAATATTGATTTTTGCACAATGAAATATGGAATCTTCGATACATTAATAACAAGGCACGGCCCAACCAGTTTGATGGAGAAAAGAGAAATAACACAACCGGCCCTCAATATACAATTCATCTTATAGAAATGATTACCCTGTGTCCATAGGTTTTCCCCTAAAAACAACTCAATTAGTTTTCTCGTTCTCCAATGAAGTTTTTTAATATTACTTCCAATTTTTGTTTACAATATACTGGAATAAATATGCTATGATGTAGAAACCTATGATACTACAACATGGTAGATATTCAGGCGCGTTAAAAGGCGGCCCCAATGGACCAAATAATGCTTTAAATATGCAATGAGTCATTTCTTTACCACGTTGGGGAAAATCACAACTGTAAATGTCATCATCCAGTTTTCTCTCTCGTCAGACTCGTGAGGCTTGTTGTAAGAAAACCACTAGAGAATAAGTATCAAATTCTCGAATACCTGAACTTGGTATTCTACAAAAATCTGTTGCACTACAACATAGGTAAATATATTACTTTAAAGGGACCAAACAACGGCTTCAAATATCCAATGACATGTTAGCTCAAAGCACTGGAGAAATTCACATGGGAAATGTCTTCTTCGGATCAGTTTTACAAAGAACAATATAGTATATTAACGGTCTATCCGTTTTATCGTTCTCCAAAAGAAAAATGTCCAAATGCTACCAACTTACTCGCTCCGTCCCTATTTAAGTGGCGTATAAACTCACTTAAAAAGTCAACAATTTATATGTTTGACCAAAGATAAATATATTAACAATTACAATGTGAAATTAAATATATTATGAAAATATATCTTGTGGTGAATATATTGATATTGATTTGATATTGTAAATCTTAATTCTTTTGTAAATATACTTGGTCAAAGTTGGAAAACATTGACTTTTTAACTCAATTTATAAAACACCTATTTGGGGACGGAGAGAGTATGTTAACAATATACTAGAATAAATATGGTATTTATAGCCATACCTCCCAGGTGTAGGCATGCTCACCAAATTTGCTTAGCAAATCTCAGGATGTAGTTTTCGATCTAACAAATTATCAACACATTGTTCTTCGTTTCCGTCGCAGCAAATAAACTCATCACTCAGCGTGCAGTAATAATTTGTCCCAATAGGCCAGTATTACTATGGACAATCGATAAACATAAGAGTTTTCATCGTAGAAAAACCTCACGGTTCAGTTATAATTTCACCGGTTGATTTAACATTGAAGAATACCTCTCGTTCTTTTATTCCTTGAGGTAGTCGTCGATTTGGAAAATATCAACATATTCAAGTCTATTAATTTCTTGTCGTTGTAAGCACACGGCAAGACAAATGGAAAGTGCATGCAAATTATTCGCTCTGTTTTTTAATATAAGATGTTTTAGGTGTTGTTCATGTTGTCTAGATACACACTAAAGTGAGTGAACATACACACTAAAACGTCTACATACATTTATATATGCATGAATGTGAACAAATGCTAAAACATTTTATATTAAAAAACGGAGGGAGTAGATTAGTCTTGATATGTATGTGAAGACCTCAAGGGTAATAGTAGGACGAAAGAACTCAGCAGCCGGCTCTTATTTTGTTCTAGGCATATTAGAGTACAACCACACTACTCCGTGTTCTTGAAAAAAGGAGTGCACGAGCGCTGTTGTTGTTTGAACCAAGATGACGTGCCAGGAAACCTCTCTCTACGAACTTCTTGGTGAGCATCCTCCTCCGCATCAATGGAACAGTGTTCGTCAAATGTAGGTGTATCATCCCCATACCTGAAGAGAAGCTATACTTGCATGATCTTACGCTCAGACAACTCATATGCACAAACAACTCAGTGTCCCGATACCTCTTGTTCCCACCTCTCACAAAACTATCCACAAGTACGTATACATACGACAGGTAAGAGTAGCTACAGATACAGAACTTCAGATTTTTGGCCATGCGCACGCTACGGGAAGAATTATATAGGACACCTCGCATGGAGAAAGGACTTGTCCTACTGATATACTCTATCAGCCTTTTTATTTTCTGGTTTACTCTGTCGATGGGAAGTTTTTATGGTCTTTAACTTGTCAGAACAATTGGTTTCGGTCTCTTAGAGAAAAATTGGTGCTTGGTACTTTCTTTCTCCCCCACGCCTACTCAATCGCACATATTCAGTACCAGACCAACCTTGAGGCCTTGTTTACTTCTAATATATTTCGAGTGTATTTTAGCGGATTGGATGTGATTATCCCGAATCCCGAAAATTTCCCAATAATCCGTTTACTATTCCGGTCTTGGAAGGGATAATCCCTATATTTCCCCCACCAACCAACTCATTTTTGCTAGATTAAAAACTTTACACCATGCTAGTATATTGTGGGGGAAAAGTATTTGTTGGTGCAGGGTGTAATTAGTATCTTGATATTAATATTTTCCCTTTATAAAAAAAATATTTGTGAGGATTGGGTGAAAGTAAGAATTTCACGAAATCCCCTCTCATCCCCAAACTTCCCTGCGGTGGAAATACCCTAGCAGTAAACAAGGTCGGAAGGTGTTTTCTAGCTGGCGTGACATGTTTTTTGATCTGGCGTGCATGTGAAGAGATGATGCAAACCCTTGATAAAGCAACACATATCCTTTTTCAGTTTCTTTTTGCGAGAAATTTCTGATCTAATCAACTGTCAAGACAGTACAAAGAACACAAGAAGCAATAAAATTACATCAATGAACGTAGACCACCTAGCGACGACTAACAGCACTAGAGCGAGCCGAAGGCGCCGCTGTCATCACCCCACCACCATTAGAGCCGGACAAAACTTGTTGTAGAAGCCAGTCGGGAAGTCGTCGTGCTAAGACCCCATGGGACCAGCGCACCAGAATAGCAACCGTCGCCGATGAAGTGAAGTATACATCAGAAGAATCCAATCTGTAGACACATAAACAAAGATCGGATCCAATCGGATCCACTGAAGACAACCACCGACCGAGTTTCGCGAGATCCGTCGGAGACACACCTCTACACACCCTCCAATGATGCTAGAAGCACCACTGGAACGGAGGCTAGACGGGGAGGACCTTATTTTATCTCCAGGGAGCGGTCGCCGCTTATCTCCCTGAGTAGAACACAAACCCTGACCAAACAAAGAAAAACATGTGAGAACGGAGCCCTCCCGCCGACAAGAACCGGGATCCACCACGCAACCATGGCACTAAGGCCACAAATACGAGGTGGATCGGTGGCGCCGGTAGGAGGCGTGGAAATCCTCGTCGCCTTTCCTGGGAGCAGCGTTATCCTTTTTCAGTTCTGTACTATAACCCGAACTTAATTAAGTAGCTGCCACAAAAGGAAGACTTAGATAGCGAAGACACTTTGGTTCATCTAATATAAACTATTGGCTAAAAGACATACATTCTGTATTTCGGTGACACGAAACAGAAACTAGATCTGACAAGGAAGTACATGCTCTTTACGACATAATGTAGTGTAATAATGTGCTTTGCAGGTGGCCCATTGAGCGTCTTGGGTCGCTTGGTCTTCTCCTCTCTCTTGCGTCTTCGTTGCTCAGCTGCATTGAGGAAGGTTGTGACAATCCTACGGCTTTTGAAGTGCAACTGTGCGGTCAGGTCTTCGTCTGACATCGGGAGGCAGGATTCAGACATAAGACATCCAAATATCACCCAAACGGAAGCAGGCACCTGGCTGCCATGAATGACATATTGACCTAATTAAGAGCAATCAACAACCGTTGTGCAAATCTGCCTGGTAGGCACACTGACGCCATCCTAAACACAGAGCGGTCACTTCTTTCCTCATTACCTGGCTGAATGTGTAAGACTACTTGGAAAGTGAGGCTAGCTCCGTGGGTCAGCTCTAGGATAAACACATCCTCTCCCGATACCTCACATGCTCATCGCTCACATTAACACTTCATCTGATGTTTATGTAGGACTTCCAATACAAACTCTAACGACAGTAGAGACTGAAAATGCCTAACATGTCTCTGTCTCCAAAAACATGCAACCACTACAGGAATGGCGAGCTATGCCGACGGCCGGTCTCTATGCCGACAGCTTTTTGTCGGGGCCGTCGGCATAGACTCCGACGAGGAATGTCCATCGACGCGGCCGTCGGCACAGGTTTAGCCGTCGGCACAGGGTCTATGCCGACGGCAAAGCCGTAGGCATAGGTTCAAAAGGCTATGCCGATGGCAAAGCCGTAGGCATAGCTATGTTTTTTTTTTTCTATTTTCGTTTAATATGAAATAATTCATATCTTTAAATCTATAAATCGAAATTTAACAAATAAAATATCTAAATTGATTAGAAAAATGAGAGAATCCAAATATGACATCCATATCATCTTTTTCATCATGCATATGACTTTTTGCAACAAATTATGCCACTCGTCTATTTTGACCATTTTTTCAAAAAAATAAAAGAATGTGAAAAAATACCCAAAAAATAAATCCTTTGGCATGGACTCCTTATATGTGTACTAGTTGTTAGGGAAAATGATAAACTTGAGTTTTGAAAAAAATTCCACAAAACTTCTTCACAAAAAGATCAATCATCTAGAAACATGTATAAGTTTCGAGTCAAATGACCTAGATATGAGTATCTATGTACCATAGTTTGTGATAATGTGCCCATATTTGACACATAGGTTTGTCTTGTTATGACAAACAATGTTGCAGAACTAAGTTTTTCAAATTATGTTTATAAATATCATTTTTCATTTCTTAATTGTAAAAAATGACATTTTTTGTGAAGCAAGTACAACAAATATGGTGCAAACTGGCACCCATCCAATTTCCACAAATATTATATCATATTTATGGACAATCCAGAAATATTATGAATTTTCTCGGTTTCTAACTAATTTCGCCTACTTAAATGACTTTATGTCTATTTTCCGAAAGTAATTCAATTTTGAACTACAAGTGTGTGATAGTTTACTCTGAAAATTTTATAAAAATCATTTTAAGATACAACAATAGTGGTTATATCACAGAACCATCGATGGTTTTAAAAAATGCGACCCCTTTGAATGAACACACACGACGGCCATTTTGATAGTTTTTTCGAAAAATTAAAAGAAAGTGAAAAAATACTCAAAAAAACAAATCCTTTGGCATGAACTCCTTATATGTGTACTAGTTGCTTGGAAAAATGATAAACTTGAGTTTTGATAAAATTTACATAAAACTTCTTCACAAAAAGGTCAATCATCTATAAACATGTATAATTTTCGAGTCAAATGATTTAGATATGATCATCTATGTACCATAGTTTGTGATAATGTGCCCATATTTGATACATAGGTTTATCTTGTTATGACAAACAATGTTGCAGAACTAAGTTTTTTCAAATTATGTTTATAAATATTATTTTTCATTTCTTAATTGTAAAAAATGACATTTTTTGTGAAGCAAGTACAACAAATATGGTGCAAACTGGCACCGATCCAATTTCCACACAAAGTATATCATATTTGATGGACAATCCAGAAATATTATGAATTTTCTCGGTTTCTAACTAATTTCGCCTAGTTAAATGACTTTATGTCTATTTTCCGAAATTAATTCAATTTTGTACTACAAGTGTGTGATAGTTTACTATGAAAATTTTACAAAAATAATTTTAAGATACAACAATAGTGGTTATATCACAGAACCATCGATGGTTTTTAAAAATGCGACCCCTTTGAATGAATACACACGACGGCCATTTTGATCGTTTTTTCGAAAAATTAAAAGAAAGTGAAAAAAATACTCAAAATAATAAATCCTTTGGCATGAAGTCCTTATATGTGTACTAGTTGTTAGGAAAAATGATAAATTTGAGTTTTGACAAAATTTCCATAAAATTTCTTCACAAAAAGGTTAATCATCTATAAACATGTATAAGTTTCGAGTCAAATGACCTAGATATGATTATCTATGTACCATAGTTTGTGATAATGTGCCCATATTTGATACATAGGTTTGTCTTATTATGACAAACAATGTTGCAGAACTGAGTTTTTTCAAATTATGTTTATAAATATCATTTTTCATTTCTTAATTGTAAAAAATGACATTTTTTGTGAATCACGTACAACAAATATGGTGCAAACTGGCACCCATCCAATTTCCACACAAATTAGATCATATTTGATGGACAATCCAGAAATATTACGAATTTTCTCGGTTTCTAACTAATTTCGCCTACTTAAATGACTTTATGTCTATTTTTCGAAAGTAATTCAATTTTGAACTACAAGTGTGTGATAGTTTACTCTGAAATTTTTACAAAAATCATTTTAAGATACAACAATAGTGGTTATATCACAGAACCATCGATGGTTTAAAAAATGCGACCCCTTTGAATGAATACACACGACGACCATTTTGATCTTTTTTGAAAAATTAAAAGAAAGTGAAAAAATACTCAAAAAAACAAATAGTTTGGCATGGACTCCTTATATGTGTACTAGTTGTTAGGAAAAATGATAAACTTGAGTTTTGACAAAATTTTCATAAAACTTCTTCACAAAAAGGTCAATCATCTATAAACATGTATAAGTTTCGAGTCAAATGACCTAGATATGATCATCTATGTACCATAGTTTGTGATAATGTGGCCATATTTGACACATAGGTGTGTCTTGGTATGACAAACATTGTTGCCAAAAATAATTTTAAAAACATCATTTTTTATTTTTTAAGTGTAAAAATAACTTTTTTTATTAAGAAAATACCAAAAATATGTTACAAAAAGTCATATGCATGATGAAAAAGATGTTATGGATGTCATATTTGGAATCCTCTCATTTTTCTGATCGATTTAGACATTTTATTTATTAAATTTTGATTTACGGATTTGAAGATATGAAATATTGCATATTAAATGTAAAAAGAAGAAAATATAGTAAAATAAATTTTATTGTTATTTATTCAAATATTATTATTACATAATCATTGTTATTTATTCAAATAAATTTTCAAAATTTAGACAATAAAAGTGTAACATTATGACCCAGGGGATAATATGTTCGATAGAATAATAACATCGTAAGTTCTAACATCTCATTTGGAAGCTAATTTAGAAGGAACTCAAAAGTTAAGCGTGCTTGGGCTGGAGCAATCTGAGGATGGGTGACCGAACGGGAAGTTTGACCGAGATAAGTAATTTGACCTGAGATTAAGTGTCTAATATGTAATTAGAAATTGTGTGTGGCTAAGTTGGAAATTTCAAAATTAAAAAAACATAAATTAGAAATTTAAAAAAATAAAAATATATTTTTTAAAAAAATAAAAATAATAATTTTGAAAACATATGCCAACGGCTCTGTGCCGACAGCAAAGCCGTCGGCATAGCCTATGCCGACGGCTAGACCTGTGCCGACGGGTTTCTAGGCTATGCCTACGGGCACCTATGCCGACAGATCTATGCCGACCGTCGGCATAGCCTATGCCGACGGTAAAAAGACCTGTGCCGACGGCCGACGGCAAAAGGCCGTCGGCATAGGTGGCCATTCCTGTAGTGAACGCCTCCTTTTCTCGTCAAGATCTTCGTATTTCTCACTCACTCTGGTTTCTTCGAACTTGCTTATCTTTCTGTGAGTCATGCCTAGGTTATATAGTCAGTCACTTCCATATTGGACAAAGGTCATTGCAATATAGTGAAGAAGTGTGTCCTTAAGCCTGATCGGCTGCAAACCATTTACCTTTTTGGTGTACTGATCATATGAATCTACCTTCTTAAATGACTAGATACGATACACTGTCCTCTTGCTCTTTGCACATGCATTGAGATCTTTATAAGCCGATAGGCACAAGTGTGAGTTCTAGGTAAAACGAAACCAGAATGAGAACACAAGGCGGAGTATAACTGGGAATCTAGTTAATGTTACTTGTTACATAACACTTTTTTTGAACCATTAGTATCATGGTGCGTTTCTTTCAGCTTCAGAACACATGTGCCCACCTCCATTTATTAGAGTAGATTGTTTATTCTAAACAATGCAAATTGACACCGGGTATTCACGATTGTTCTTGTTCCATCACGAGGATGCATGTTGGACCGCTCGTTTCTGTGGTTTAACGGCTAGGATTTGGCGTTGAACACGTTAAACGTTCAACGCTAAATCCTAGCCATTCAACCGCGGAAACAAACGGCTTAGACATGAGTTGTGCATCATCATTTTCGAAGATAGTTGAGTCTGGAATAACTTTGGAGGTTGACAATTATGTACTCGTTTCGAGAAAATTGTCGGGCAACGTTGGTGATGTCCCTTCACTGGTTTGGAGGCTAAAGTTGGACTTGTTGAACTTGTTGTTTGTCGAGAACTTTTATGAGATATTTTAAGAAGTTTAGTCAACAAATTGGTGCTTGTTGAGAAAATCATTGAACTATTTGGAGAACTTTGAAAGATTGCGGAATATTGATTGTATTTCTTGATTTTACATTGATTACAATGAGCCAACTGTGGGCTTTATATAAAAGGGGTACAAGACTTGGAGACTACGAAACCTAATAGAGATAGATTTGGATTACAATCCTAAATTACCAAATATACCTAAACCGTATTATACTAACACCCCCCGCAGTCGGATCGGTAGTGACGCGAACAGCTGGAGAGCCTCGGACGGTCTGACTGGAGCACAATCCGAAGTCGCGGACTGGAGAGGGAGCCGAGGTGATAGCCCTTTATGTCGATGTTGATGTAGCCGAATTGTGGGTGCTGTAGTCATGGTCGATGTTGCCATTGTTGGGTAGTTGATGTAGACGTTGATGAAGTTGTGTTGTTGTATGGTTTTCACCCGGTTTTTTTCCGATAATAAACCGGGCACCTTCTGCTTAATAAATGGATAAGACAAAGTTTTTGCCTTCGGTTTCAGAAAAAAAAACAACAAGCTGGCTCTCTCTAACAGCTAAAACGAACAGTGACGCATCTGTCCGCAATCGTTCGCTGCTCGATGGGTCATTCCTGGGCTTGGTACGTAAGCTGGCGGCCCATTGAGCTCGCGCCACTCGCTTCTTGGGCTGCTTGGTCTTCTCCTCTTACTTGCGTCCTCGATTTGAGGAAGGGCACGCCAATCCTACGGCTTTGGAAGTAGTACAACCGTGCGGAAGCACGTTTCAGACATCCGCCATTGACATATCAGCTAAACGGAAGCAGTAATCTCGCTATCGTGAATGAGAACTTGACATAAGAGCAATCAGCACATCCACTACAGATCTTCATGATAGGCACACCGACGCCATCCTAAACACAGCAGTCAGTGCCTTCCTGTACCTGGCTGAATGTGAAAGACCACGCGGAAAGCGAGTTTAGCTACGGGTAGGAGTAGGACAAACACATCCCTTCCCGATACCTCACATGCACATGCTCATTGCTCACATTAACACTTCATTTGACGTTTATCTAGGACTTTCCAATACAAACTCTAACGACAGTAGAGATTGAAAATGCATTACCGGTCTCTATCTCCAAAAGCATGCAACGCCTCTGTTTTCATCAAGACCTTCGTATTTTTCAATCACTCTGGTTTCTTCAAACTTGTTTACCTTTTTGGGACTCGTGTCTAGCATTTATAGTCAGTCACTTCATATTGAACCATGGTCATTGCAATGGAGTGAAGAAGTGTGTCCTTAGGTCTGATCGGCTGCAAACCATTTATTTTTTTGGTGTACTGTTCAGATGAATCTACTTTCTTAAGTGACTAGATACTCCCTCCGTATAAAATTAGTTTGCGTTCTGGGTTTAGTCAAAGTAAAACTTTGTGAAGTCAAAACATAAAAATTTACAACAAAAATTTAACATTACTAGAATCTTCATAAGATATATTTTCATATTATATATATTTTCTATTATAGATTTTGATATTTTTTTCGTATATATTTGGTCAAACTTTGAAAAGTTTGACTTTGAAAAAACCCAGAACGTGAACTAAATAAAAACTGAGGAAGTATGTTACACTGTCCCCTCGCTCTTTGCACATTTACGAAGGTAGAGGCCTGGCTCTTCTTGCTAGGCCGCGCCTTCTAAATATTTTGTGGAGTGGTTTAGGGGAGTTGCTAAAGTGGGTTTCCACTTAAAATGTAGTTTTTAGAGACTGAGGTGTTGTTAGGAGGTCTGCTAGAGTTGTTGTGCGAGGCTCGAATGAGCATACCGGGGATGTGAGGAGAGAGAGAGATTTTGAAATACATTGTAGTTTTGGCTCAGCAGAAAAGAAAAATCGAACAAATTTTAGATTAAAAAAAAGTTGACCTGATCATGTCCTAGATCTGTATTTTATCTTTTTTGCTTAGGCTAGAATACATTGTATTTCAAATAAAGATTTTTTCACAGTCGTAGTGCATAGTTGTGTCTACATAATGGTATTTTTGTTTGAATTTTTACAAAGATTTAAATTTAAACTTTTTTAAATTTCAAAAACTGGGCTCCCTTGCGCCCGGGGGCCATATGGCCGACTATTATGTCGAACGGTTAGATTGAACTTATGCTGCTGCTCTCAGTCAGTAATATTATGTACCGTCTAAATGCCAGAGGTGGAAAGGAACGTGGAAACAAAAAAGCAACATCGAAAATAACCCACAGCTTAGGGAAGTCCAACAACCGTGAAGTCAGTTCGCCAACTGACGTCGAGTACCAAGCTTCCTCGTGGCATCGACATATTAACAAAAAGGAAGCAGACATCTTGCTACCGTGAATGACAGCGGAAGTGAGAGCAATATGCAAATGGACCGCAGATCAAGCTGGTAAGCACACTGACGCCATCGTAAACACAGAGCGGTCACTTCTGTCCCCTTTACCTAGCAGAAAGTCTAAGAGTACGGGGAAACTGACGGTAGCTCCGGGGTTCAGTTCTATGACAAACACATCCCCTCCCGATGCCTCACCTGCTCATTGCTCACATTAACACTTCATTTGATGTTTATCTAAGACTTTCCAATACAAACTCTAACGACAGTAGAGAATGAAAATGCACAACCGGTCTGTATCTCCAAAAAACGTGCGACGCCTCTTTTTTTCATCAAGATCTTCGTATTTTTCACTCACTCTGGTTTCTTAGCACTTGCTTACCTTTTTGCGACTGATGTCTAGTTTATATAGTCAGTCACTTCCATATTAGACCAAGGTCATTGCAATGGAGTTAAGAAGTGTGTCCTTAAGTCTGATTGGCTGCAAACCATTTAAATTTTTGGTGTACTGTTCAGATGAATCTACCTTCTTAAGTGACTAGATATGTTACACTGTCCCCTCGCTCTTTGCAGATGCATAAAGATCCTTATAAGCCTATAGGCACAGGTGTAAGTTCCATTATTGGATAAATGAAACTGTAGTAAGAACATAGCGGAGAGCATAACTTGCAGTATAATTATTAACACTATCTTAGAGACCGCACTTTTTTGAACCATTGGTTGATGATCATGTTGTCTTTATTTCAGCTTCAGAACCCATGTGCCACCTCCATCGACCACATCCGACTTTTAATTCTAAAGATTGCAAATTGAAACCGGGTATTTACGATTGTTCTTGTTCCATCAAGAGGACGCAAGCTGGACAAGTTCATACATATAGATATATGTTTATGTTTATGTCCCGAATCATCGTAGGTGAAATATGACCGGAGATTCGTTGGACTGAAAACTGAACATAATTTGTTTCTATTTGATTAATTTACACATTTTTTCCGAAAAGGAGGTCATGCCCCAGCCTCTGCATCGATTGATGCATGCGGCCTTTATTAAATTTATTGGAGTTCAGGTATTACAAGGGATTACATCATGGGTCACACAGGGTCGATACATGAATCAACCATCTAAACAGAATTGATAACCTATGATGACTATTCATCAACATGTTATCTTAAGATCAAAACGCCAGTTGTACTGGGTGTATAAGTCCCGCGCCACCGAAAGGAGCCGGTTGCACCCAATATCCAGAGCGGCCCGCTTGTCCATTGTTTGTAGGTAAGACCACATACGAAACAAATTAATAGCCATCGGAATTACCTGCATTGTTAAAAATAATGTTATTGCGTATATTCCAGATGGCCCAGATTAAAGCACAAGAACCCACTTGGATTTGTACTTTCTCTTGCTTGTCAACACCCCAGAGGCAACTACCGAATAAGTTAGACATACTCGTTGGGGGTGTAATATTAAAGGCCATGAAGACAATACACCATATTTAATTTGTACTCTGGGATCAAAGCTAGTTATGGTATCTATTATTGGAAAAGTATTTATTTTTGTTTGCACATTTTTGTCTTCCATATTTAATTTGTACTCTTTAAAATAAATAGTTTGTCTTCCTATGTCCTGGTTTGGCACGAACAAATATCTATTTCATCCTAGAATGATCAAGAAGACAAGAACAATTGCATAAAAAAAGACAGTGACAAAATAGGTATTCTCAAATACAAATATAGCTAAGAACCAGGGCACAGAGTCGTTGTCTCCCTAAAATAAGGCGCAACCCATCGATGTTTACCATAATCCACCGCAACAATAACAATTACTTTTGCTTGCATTATTTCCCTTTTTTCTGGATGGATAGAAAAGAATTGTGGGTCAAGAAAGTGCATGTTACGCACATTGATTAAGCACGTGATGATAATACTTTATCCTCAGTTTTAGATAATTATTAGTGTAAATTGTGTTATTGCTTATGTAAGAAAACAACAAATCCTTAACTATTGGACTAGAACTTACCTATGGTCAGAGAAAAGAGTTAAGTTTTCTGTCTACCATTACCTTATTTTGATGCTTGTGCAATTGTACTAACAGTTCACTAAATATAATTTGTGTTCTTAAGTGACAACATTTACAACTTAAAACAAACCAAATTAAAAGAAACACAGTGTGGTATGACAAAATGATGACCCGTTGGATCATACATATCACTTGCAGGCGCATACCTTTGTTACACTGTCATAACTATTGTAGCTTTTCCCTACAGTTTCGAAGTAAGAATAAATACTATACCATTAATAGTGACATAAGCAATTTACACATAAGTGTTTGTTCAATATATTTGTATTTATGTTATGAAAGCCGGAGTTTGTGTCTCCATCAAGAAGATCTATGGCTTGTGTATTTGCATTTTTACATCGAAAGGCTCCTCGTGTATTCACGACTATCAGTGGAATATTTTGCCGACGACTTTTCAGCTACTGCATTGCTGCAGAATGTCGTTCGTCGGTCCATTGATTGGATATAATTGATGAACTCATCTTTTCCCATTTATTTATATCATCTAGATCATTCAAGCTGACTAAGGGTGATGTGAAACGGCATACAGTCTTATCCCCATCAAGACCTCAACCACATGCAAGTCCACATTGAGCTTAAACGTGAAACCCTTCCTCTACGAGAGCTCATTTCCTATACTGTTGGATGATATACTACATGAGCATCCGCCACATTGCATTGATAGGTTTGGCACGACGAGTATCGGCGCGAAGTTTGAGATGCCGAGGAAGTCCAAAAGTTGAAGCCATACAGGGTGTATGCTTGGAAGAGGAGGAGAAAGCTACAAGTTGAAGAAGAAGCTGAAGAAGAAACCCATCTCGGTTCTAGGATTGGTTGAACCAACAGATTATTGTTCTAGAACTGGTTGAACCAGCCTAGATCGGTTCCAAAACCGGTTCCCAGGCCGGCACTATAGAAGAGGTTTCCGATTCCAGAACCAGTTCAACCAGCTTTCCAGCTGGCAGACAGTCAGTCAAAGAGGGCTGAGGCCTTGTATCCTCACTCCCCTAGATTATAAATGGACTCTCTCCTCTTCAGTTATAAATAGACTCACTCCCCTAGAAGAGAAGGGCTTTGCTCCCCCGTCCCTCCCCTTGTGGAGATGTACGAAGATCCCTCTAGTGGTTTCAAAATCTTCTCTATTTGAGAGAGTTGTTATTGAGTGGGATTCCTTTCAGACTCTTCTAGTTATCCCAACGTTTTCCCACAATTCCCCCTCATGCTTTTCACTGTGTTCACCGTCAAATTCGTGAAGATCGGGCAACCCTACAGGTTTAGCCGTCTAAAGTCACTAGCTTGACAAAAGAACTCAATCGTAACATGGCTTGAAACTCTCAGTGAAAATTAATAATGTTCTACATTCCACCTAGCTCTTGAACCGGCTCAACATAATAGCCAACGAATCGAGATGCCACTCGCTCAGTGTCAGCGACATGGAACTGTGCGGCACAAAAATCCAGTACCGCATATATATATTATATTACCTCTCAGCCTCCGGGCACTATAGCTGCTACAGTGGGTAATGTAGTACACTGTATCAGTCTACAGTGCTGCTTTTTTTTTGCACAATATTTTTTCTTTTTTTTAGCCTCCAAAATCACAGCATCTTTCAAACCTGATCATTGTACAAACATGTAAAAAAAAAATTTCACAATATTTGTCCCTTTTTTTTAGCCTCCAAAATCACAGCATCTTTCAAACCTGATCATTCTACAAACATGAAAACAATTCAATTCGTAATAATTTTCTAACTTCAGCAATTTAAATATTTGAACATTTCTAAAAAAACGAAAACTACCTTCCAAATTTGAACAGTCCTTCAAACGGACGTTATCAAAATTGAAATAATTACTATATATTAAGGCGCGTCACTTTCGCGACCTCTCAGCCTCTGGGCACTGTAGCTGCTACAGTGGGGGTACTGTAGTACACTGTAGCAGTTTACAGTGCTACTTTTTTTTTTGCACAATATTTTTCCTTTTTTTAGCCTCCAAAATCACGGCATCTTTCAAACCTGATCATTCTACAAACATGTAAATTTTTTTTTCACAATATTTGTCCTTTTTTTTAGCCTCCAAAATCACAGCATCTTTCAAACCTGATCATTCTATACTATATATTAAGTCGCGTCACTTTCGCACCTCTCAGCCTCCGGGTACTGTAGATGCTACAGTGGGTACTGTAGTACACTGTAGCAGTCTACAGTGCTATTTTTTTGCACAATATTTCTCCTTTTTTTTTAGCCTCCTAAATCACAGCATCTTTCAAACATGATCATTCAACAAACATGTAAAAAAAAATTCACAATATTTGTCCCTTTTTTTTAGCCTCCAAAATCACAGCATCTTTCAAACCTGATCATTCTACAAACATGCAAACAATTCAATTCGTAATAATTTTCTAACTTCAGCAATTTAAATATTTGAACATTTCTATAAAAAAACGAAAACTACCTTCCAAATTTGAACAGTCCTTCAAACGGACGTTATCAAAATTAAAATAAAACCACATTGAAACATTATAATTCAAATTCCAAATTTCACTACTTTAGGTTTTTAAAGGTCTTTCGCACATAAACATTTTACAAACGTCACAATAATCCAAATCTTAATAACTTTCCAACCTAAACAATTTTCCAAACCTAAACATTTCTATAACATAAAACCAAATATTTACGACAAAACAAAAAAACATGTTTGGAAAAATCGAATTTCCCAACATGTGGCAAAATTTTAGGAACATAAAAAATCAATTTGAAGCATTTCATTATTACTCAATATATTAAGTGAAGTGACTTTCTCGCGCGGAGAGGCCCTCTGACACTGTAGATCTATAGTGTTAGCTACAGTAGTACTGTTGTACACTGTAGCTATCTACAGTACTCGATCCTGCCGTCAATTGTTGATCCAACGTGCAGCACATCCTCCGTGACAGATTTTCAAAAACGCCCCTCACAAGTCGAGAATTAGCTCCGCTACCCACGTTTTCTCGCAGACAACAACAAACACAAAAATTAGACTTTTTTGTATCAACCAACATTTGCAAAAATTTGTGCAAAAAACACAAACATGTCAGAACATTCATATCCAAATTTAAAATTTAAGTCTCCAAAAATACCAATCTTAATAACTTTCCAACCTGAACAATTTTTCCAACCTAAACATTTCCAAAACATAAAACCAATTATTCACGACAAAAAAAAACATGTTTGGAAGATTCAAAATCAACTTCTGGCAGAATTTTAGGAAAACAAATTGAAGCATTTCAATCCATATTCCAAATTTAAACCCTCCAAACAAAAATTATAACTCCTTGAAGCCCGAATATTTTATGAACGTGACATGTACGTTCCCACTTTCAACAATTTTTAAAATCTAAACGTTCTAAAAACCGTAAATTTTCCCAATTACAACAACTAACTAACATTATTTCTAAATTTCGACATTTTTAGATACAACGGGTGCGGCGTGTCGCCTGGCGAGGTGGGTCGACACCAGCTTATATAGCTGAGAAAACCTCTCCCTTCAGGCCGGTCTTTTGGGATGAGAGAGGCCTTGGGCCTCCAAATACACTGGTCGAGTGTGGGCTGGCCTTTGGGTCGCTAACATCTGGTATCAGAGCCAGCGTGCGCGTCGCTATTTGGTGTGTGGCGGTCGCCTTCGCTCCTGTTTAGGAGGATGGGATGTCAGCACTCGAACGGACGGCACGGCTGGGGACGGGCTGGTGGACGCACCCGGGGTTTAGTCCCACCTCGCCAGTTGAGGGAGGCCGACACCAGCTTATATAGCTGGGCAAACCTCTCCCTTCAGGCCGGTCTTTTGGGATGAGAGAGGCCTTGGGCCTCCAAATACACTGGTCGAGTGTGGGCTGGCCTTTGGGTCGCTAACATCTGGTATCAGAGCCAGCGTGCGCGTCGCTATTTGGTGTGTGGCGGTCGCCTTCGCTCCTGTTTAGGAGGATGGGATGTCAGCACTCGAACGGACGGCACGGCTGGGGACGGGCTGGTGGACGCACCCGGGGTTTAGTCCCACCTCGCCAGTTGAGGGAGGCCGACACCAGCTTATATAGCTGGGCAAACCTCTCCCTTCAGGCCGGTCTTTTGGGATGAGAGAGGCCTTGGGCCTCCAAATACACTGGTCGAGCGTGGGCTGGCCTTTGGGCCGCTAACAAGAATCGTTCAATCAACTGCCCTCTTGCTCTCCCATATCTTTTCATTTGGTCCGCTATTACTTGCATAGCCGGTAGTTCAATTACATATAGCTGGTGGATAGGCACTGAGCAGTATCATTTATATCATTTATACCAGGTCGCCACAAATTGTCAGAAATGAATATGAATCTTCGGCGGCGAAGCCATTTTTTTCAAGTACTTTCCTATTTGTACTCCAAAACCGCCAGCAGTATCATGTAAGGAGTAGAGATTTCTCTTGCACCCTAGCTCCTGTGCTCCTGCTAGTTTAAAAAAATTGAGAAGTATATTTAAAAGTGTTAGAAAAATCTGAAAAAAAAATCATGCATGTTCTAGACGATGTATCCTATTATAGTGGGGAAAAAACAATGTGAAACACTTTATATTTCGATCTACACAAAAATGACAAATTTACAGATCTTATTATTGTCATATACATCATTGAGATCATGGATGATTTTTCCAGATTTTTTTGAAACATTTAAATATACATTTCGAATATTTTAAAGTGCCATGAGCACTGGAGCTCGGGTGAAAAAACCACTTACTGGTAAGTACAGATGAAAACACTATGGGAGAAAACAGGAAGATGTACATGTGGCTGTAATAGTATGGTATCGTGCCTACAGTTTTGACATTTATTCTATAGTAGTCGGACAAAAATTTCAAGAGCACAACTGGTTTTAGTCTGGAAAATGTGCAAATAAAAAGTTTGTTCAAACAACAGATATTAAAGGACTTCGAAAACGGGAAATATGTTTTGGGTCATAGGTGTAAATGCACTCACTGTTTAAAAAATACATTTCAAAATTTCAAAAAATTCCAAATAAAAATTTCTAGTGTATATCTGAGCATTCTATGTTTGCACAAAAAATTATGAAAAAAGACATTTTTTATGGCTTGTGTAAAAAAACAAATTTAAGTGCTAGAAAAATGACTTTCCACGAGATATTGTTTTGTCTTTTTTACACACTCCACATAAAATGTCTTTTTCGTGAAACTTTATGTGCAAATATAAATATTCGGATGTACACCGGAAATGTTTGTTTGGAAATTTTTTGACATTTTGAAATGTGTTTTTTTAACCGAAATCGGCAGGAGCTCTGGCATTGCATTATTAGAAGGGGGAATAGGTTACAAACAATTTTACACAGAGGATTAAGAGAAAGAATAGACTCCCTCTCCTAGAATACAGGAAAAAAATACTCCCAAAACACCTCTCTAATGAGGGAGACATCATCTATAACCAGGGCTAAAACCCTGTCAAGGTTTAGCGGTTTATCTGAAAAACTCTTCAATTTCGTTCATTCCATAGATGCCATGCCACATACGAGGCAAAACATAGCTCCTTCTTGCGCATTGTCATGCTAGACAGGGTGCCGAGTTTTCGCCACCACTCCTTGACAGAAGAGCAGCCTAGGGCGATCGTCGCCACCCGTGGCATTTTGGAAATTGCTTTCAGCCAAACTTCCTTGGCATATGAGCACTCGAGCAGAAGATGCGCCGCAGACTCAAGTGTTTGATCACAAAAACAACAAATGGGAGAGTGAGGTCACCCCCTGCGAGCCAGCCGGGCTGAGGTCCAGTTCCGATTTTGGAGCAGTAACCACATAGTATAAAATTTGATTTTATGCTCGGTTTTAATCCTCCAAACATTGTTGAGAGCCGGCTGCGACAAACGTCCCAGGAAATGTATTTAAAAATAGTTTTTATAATGCATGAATCTAGACCTACACGTCAAAACACTGTGTTCAAAATGTCAGTGCGAATTGCCCTTTTCTTTCTCTCTTTCCTTTCACTTATTGCTACCATTGCTCCATTCCGATTCTTTCTCCATACATATCGCGCGTAGCCAGTCATGCGGATTAAGGGGATCTGGTCTCCCGGCAATGCGAGGTAAGTTAGGTCTCACGATCCTGTGTTTGGACCGTAGTGGGAGGCGCGCAGCAGTGGGTGCTGTTGCGGTAATGCAGGACGACGTGGTGAGGACTGCGGAGCTACAGAGGGGATGAGCTACGACCCTAAAGCCTAAGCCCGTAGTGCTACCGTGGCAGCGTAGGGACCAGAGTGAGACTCACCGTCGCGGCTATGAGCTACAGAGGGGATGCAGTGGATCTTGCGCGGCTTCTAGATCTGTTGAGCTTCGGCGGCGTGCTCTTTGCAATGTTCAGGTGAAGGCGGCTGTGTGCCACACATGGGCGACGTGTTGTGATAGGAGATGCCCTAATTTGTTGGCTACGTAGGAGTTTTGGAATTCAGACGACAGCGGACACAATTGACGCGTGGACGAAGCGGTGGAAAAATCTTGGATGTGGAAATGGCATTCAACTCCATGTGTTGAGGCCGATGGCAATCTGGCCACGGAGTTTTTTTTTGTTTTGACAAAGGGCTTTTATTACTTAAAAGGTTTAATCATTACACCCGGCCTCTGCATAGTTAAGATGCATACAGCCAACAGTTCACCAGTACTCAAAGCGCTATCCAGAAACTAAAAAACAAAAGGCGAATTACATATCAAAATGAGAAATTGTAGATCCGCCTAAGATGCTGGTAGGTCTATCCAGAGTCTATGTTGCCACCCATGCCGGGAGAATAACTCCCTGTCCACAGCCTCCAGTCTCGACGCCACCTCCAAAAATAAGTCTCGGTGCTCCACACGCTGCAGGTTTGACCATGCTCGAAGCGTCGCTGTGCACCGGTAAATAACCTGCATAAGAGAAGCATTTTTAGCATTAAAAATCTTATAGGTTTGTTTCGTACAATAGAATATAGAGCCGGGTATTGTTCTTTGAGTGATGATTGGCCTAGCCAAATATCCTCCCATAAACGAATTTTCGATCCATCACTAATTGAGAAAGAGCCATGTGGAAAAAAAGAACTTCTTTGTAGCCATAAGGCCTTCCCAGAAGTGTGAATCGCCAGGTTTCCAAAGAACCTGAGAGACAGCTTGATCTCCAACATATTTTCTCCTAAGGAGGGTTTGCCAAACTCCATCTTCAGAAAGAAGTTTAAATAGCCATTTACCTAGCAAGGCTCTGTTCTTGACCTCAAGGTCATGAACACCTAGCCCTCCTTGGTCTTTAGAGCAGCAAACCACACTCCATTTAGTCAGTCGATATTTTTTCTTCTCACAATCTCCTTGCCAAAAGAATGTAGATCGGAAATAATCCAATCGTTTTAAGACACCTTTAGGCAGTTGGAAGAATGAGATCACATATAGTAACATATTCGTTAGTACCGAGTTTATGAGAACCAATCTTCCACCCAGAGATAGGAGTTTTCCTTTCCAGCTATTTAAACGTAATTGAAGCCTGTCCTCCACCTTTTTCCATTCAGCATTTGTAAGTCTCCGATAATGAATCGGAATACCCAAATAGTTGATAGGAAATTGTCCTTGCTCACAGCCAAAAATCTCAGTATACAAGGCGGCGTTTTCACAGGCCTCACCAAAGCAAAACAATTCACTTTTATGGAAGTTAATCTTAAGACCCGAAACTTGCTCGAAAGCTGACAAAATCAACTTGAGGTTACAAGCTTTTTCGATGTCATCCTCCATAAAAAGAATTGTATCGTCGGCATATTGAAGAATCGATAATCCACCATCGACAAGATGGGGAATCACTCCTTCAATGTGACCCTTAGTTTTAGCGCGTTCAATCAAGATAGCCAACATATCCGCCACTATATTAAATAGTATTGGCGAAAGCGGGTCACCCTGTCTGAGGCCTTTTTTCGTTTGGAAGTATTTACCAGTGTCATCATTGACCTTAATGGCTACACTTCCTTCGGAAACTGATGTCTACGTGTGCTTCTATTCTTGTAGACAGTGTTGGGCCTCCAAGAGCAGAGGTTTGTAGAACAGCAGCAAGTTTCCCTTAAGTGAATCACCCAAGGTTTATCGAACTCAGGGAGGTAGAGGTCAAAGATATCCCTCTCAAGCAACCCTGCAATTAAGATACAAGAAGTCTCTTGTGTCCCCAACACACCCAATACACTTGTCAGATGTATAGGTGCACTAGTTCGGCGAAGAGATAGTGAAATACAAGTAATATGGATGATTATAAGTAGTAACTGCAATCTGAAATAAAGATGGCAGCAAGCAAACATGTAGCAGAACTTGTTGTAAACGGTGTTTCAATGCTTAGAAACAAGGCCTAGGGATCATACTTTCACTAGTGGACACTCTCAACAATGATCTCATAACTGAATAAGTAAAAGCTACTCTTAAACACTCTCTTGTTGGATAACAAACACCATTCATTGTGTAGGGCTACAAAAGCACACCTCAAGCCGGAGTAAACAAGCGCCACAACGTCATAAAGGAATCACACACGGTGCACACACTGTCACCTTTACACCGTGGAGAGTACCGGAGTTCATATTAAAGTAACCTATAGAGTGCATAATAGATAAAGAGTAACATCTACATATTCAACTAGATTAGCACAACTGAACACAAGTAAATACTACTCGGGATTATTCTCCTTCTTGATGAAGCAAGAGTACTATGCGTAGGGCTGCAAAGCACACCTCAAAGTCTGAGTAAACAAACACCACAATTCCCAAGAATAAGCCATGATAAATATCTAAATTATTCATAGAGTCACACAAGTACCCACACTGTCACCTTGATACCGTGTTGTCACAATGACTCCAGAAACTAGACAAAATCACTTGAGTAGCATAAACATTATTAATGTATTCAGCGATACTAGCAATACACATGATCACATAAAGATCACACCATGGAGAGAGAGATGAACCACATAGCTACCGGTAGAGCCCTCAGCCTCGGGGGAGAACTACTCCCTCCTCATCATGGGAGTCAGCAGCGGCGATGAAGATGGCGGTGGTGTCGATGGAGATGACTCCGGGGGCAATTCCCCGTCCCGGCGGCGTGCCGGAACAGAGATTCTGTCCCCCGAAACTTGTCGTCGATGGCGGCGGCGCTGCGGAACTCTTCTGGAAATATGACTTGGTGTTTTAGGGTTTTCGCGTCTGAGGCAATATATAGGCGAAGGGGCGATGTCGGTGGAGGCCGAGGGGCCCACACCACCTGGTGGCGCGGCAGGGGGCCCACCCGCGCCGGTGTGGTTTGGCCACCTCGGCGCCCTCCTTCGTCTCTCCTTCGGACTCCGTGACGGTGCTGGAAAAATAGGGACGTGGCCTTTTGTTTCGTGCAATTCCGAGAATATTCGCAGAAGTACTTTTCTGAAACCAAAAACAGCAGAAAACAGGGAACTGGCACTGTGGCATCTTGTTAATAGGTTAGTCCCAGAAAATGCATAAAAGTGATATGAAGTGTATATAAAACATGTAGCAAATGGTATAATATAAGCATGGAACATCAGAAATTATGGATACGTTGGAGACGTATCAAGCATCCCCAAGCTTAGTTCTACTCGTCCTCGAGTAGGTAAAACGATAACAACAAATAATTTCTGAGGAGACATGCTTTCACACAATCTTGATCAATATATTGCAAGGCTCATGTCATGAATGAAGTGACTCAAAGCAATGATCTATAGTTTGCTAACAAATAGATAAAGAGTAAACAATGAATCATATAAGCAAAAACTTTTCATGAATAGTACTTTCAAGACAAGCATCAAAAAGTTTTGCATAAGAGGTAACTCATAAAGCAATAGATTCAAAGTAAAAGGCATTGAAGCAACACAAAGGATGATTAAGTTTCAGCATTTGCTTTCAACTTGTAACATGTATATCTCATGGATAGTTGTCAACATAAAGCAATATAACAAGTGCAATAAGTAAACATGTAAGAATCAATGCACACAAAGTTGACACAAGTGTTTGCTTCTAAGATAGAAAGGAGTAGGTAAACTGACTCAACATAAAGTAAAAGATAGGCCCTTCGCAGAGGGAAGCAGGGATTAAATCATGTGCTAGAGCTTTTTAAGTTTTCGAAAGCATATAGAGAGCACAAAATAAGTATTTGAGAGGTGTTTGTTGTTGTCAACGAATGGTAGTGGGCACTCTAACCCCCTTGTCAACCAGACTTTCAAGAGCGGCTCCCATGAAGGACGTTATCTCTACCAGCAAGGTAGATCATCCCTCTTCTCTTTTGTTTACACATGTATTTTAGTTTCTTTATAGATGACACTCCTCCCAACCTTTTGCTTACACAAGCCATGGCTAACCGAATCCTCGGGTGCCTTCCAACATTCACATACCATGGAGGAGTGTCTATTTGCAAATTAAGTTGCTTACTGATAAATCAGGGCAAAACATGTGAAGAGAATTATTAATGAAAGTTGTAATTAATTGGGGCTGGGCACCCCGTTGCCAGCTCTTTTTGCAAATTATTGGATAAGCGGATGTATATGCCACTAGTCCATTGGTGAAAGTCTGTCAGAAGTAAATGACAAGATTGAAAGATAAAACACCACATACTTCCTCATGAGCTATAAAACATTGACACAAATAAGGAGTAATAAAGTTTTGAATAGTTTAAAGGTAGCACATGAAATATTTACTTGGAATGGCAGGAAATACCACATAGTAGGTAGGTATGGTGGACACAAATGGCATGGGTTTTGGCTCAAGTTTTGGATGCACGAGAAGCATTCCCTCTCAGTACAGAGTTTAGGCTAGCAAGGTTGTTTGAAGCAAACACAAGTATAAACCGGTACAGCAAGAATCACATAAAAACATATTGCAAGTATTATAAGACTCTACACTGTCTTCCTTGTTGCTCAAACATTTTACCAGAAAATATCTAGACCTTAGAGAGAACAAATATGCATCCCAAGTCTCAACAAGCTCTACGGTAGTTCTCCACTACTAGGCTTTAACTACATGATGCAAGAGCTTAAACATGATCTACTTGAGAGCTCAAAACAATTGCAAAGCATCAAATCAAAACAAGACAATGATCTACAAGAATGCATATGTCTTTTCCAATACCAACTACTACATGTAGCATTTTCTTTCTTCCAAACAAACACCAATCAAATTTAAACATAAACTCTCCAAATGATAATATAATGCAGCAAGAGAGTATTTATAAACAAGTGCTAACAGCTCGAAGAGATGCATGAAAAACAGGAGCTAAAAGCACTGCAGTAGCTAGTTAAGAATACTCAACAAATATAAGTGAAGAACATGAGTATTCACATGAAAAAGCGGAGCGTGTCTCTCTCCCACACAAGGATTGCTAGGATCCGAATTTATTCAAACAAAAACAAAAATAAAAACACACAGACGCTCCAAGTAAAGCGCATAAGATGTGAAAGAATTAAAATATAGTTTCACTAGAGATGACCTGATAAGTTGTTGATGAAGAAGGGGATGCCTTGGGCATCCCCAAGCTTAGACGCTTGAGTCTCTCTGAATATGGGGATGAACCACGGGGGCATCCCCAAGCTTAGGCTTTTCACTCTTCTTGATCACATAATATCACCCTTCTCGCTTGATCCTTGAAAACTTCCTTCACACCAAACTCAAGACAGTTCTCATTAGAGGGTTAGTGCATAATCAAAAATTCTCATATTCTGTAATGATACAATCATCCCAAAGCTTCTGGACATTAGCTACAGCCACCAATGCTTTGTGGAGCAAAGAAATCCACAAAACAGTAAAAGAGCGAATGCAAAACAAAAGGCAGAATCTGTCAAAAACAGAACAGTCTGGAATGACGAATTTTTTCGAGGCACTTAAGTTGCTCAGATGGATCTGGCCAAAATAATGAAAGTTGCGTACATATCTCAGGAAGATGCGTGATTTTTCAGAATTTTTGAATTTTCTACAGGGAGAAAAGCTCAAATTCGTGACAGCTAAAAATCTGTTACTGCGCAGAAATCCAAATCTTGCATCAACTTTCAATATAGAACTTTACTTGGCACAACAATGCGATAAAATAAAGATACAAAGGAGTTGCTACAGAAGTAACAAACCTTGACTCAAAGAAAAAAAAATAACAGCAAATAAAAACGATGGGTTGTCTCCCATAAGCGCTTTTCTTTAAAGCCTTTTAGCTAGGCATGATTTTGATAATGCTCTCATATGTATAAGAGTTGAATATAAGAGAGCATCAAAAGCAAATACCAAACACATTTAAGTCTAACCACTTCCTATGCAAAGGAGTCTTGTAAGAAAACAAATCAATGAAGCAAAGTGACTAGCATAGGAAGGCAAAACAAGTGCAACTTCAAAAATTTCAACAAAAGAGAGGAGACTTAATATTATTGTGATATATGAAATCGTGTCTCCCTCTCTCATAAGGACCAGTAGGTCTTAAAGTACCCAGCAAATAAAAGCAAATCAAGAGAAAGCTCAAAACTTCATCATAAAGAGAGGTTTTGTAACATGAAGATTTCTATAACCATACTTTCCTCTCTCAAAATAATTTTCAGCGGCATCATGAATAAACTCAACAATATAGCTATCACATAAAGCATTCTTATCATGATCCACATGCATAAAAGTATCATTACTCTCCACATAAGCATAATCATTTATTAGTAATAGTGAGAGTAAAACTATCACAACCATCATTGTATTCATCATAAATTGCAGGCATAGTATAATCATAATAAACTTTATCCTCCATAGTAGGTGGCACCAAAATACCACTATCATTATAATCATCATAAATTGGAGGCAAAGTATCATCAAAGAAAATTTTCTCCTCAAAACTTGGGGGACTAAAAATATCATATTCATCAAAACCAGCTTCCCCAAGCTTAGAGCTTTCCATAGCATTAGCAATAATGGTGTTCAAAGAATTTATAGTAATACATTGCTACCATCATGCAAACAATTCCATAGGTTTTTTAATTTTCTCTTCAAAAGCATCATGTCCTAATTCAATATAAAGTTCATAAAGATCTCTAATTTTTTGTTGTTTTCCATTAAGCCTAACTAGTGAAAATAAAAACAAGAAACAAAAAGATATAATTGCAGAATCTAAAGGAAATAACTTCGAGCACTCACACACTAGCAACAATACTAGAAAATAGCTTTGTAGCCAGAGGATGTGAATACCTTTTACCTTACCTCCCCGGCAACGGCGCCAGAAAATAGCTTGATGTCTACGTGTGCTTCTATTCTTGTAGACAGTGTTGGGCCTCCAAGAGCAGAGGTTTGTAGAACAGCAGCAAGTTTCCCTTAAGTGAATCACCCAAGGTTTATCGAACTCAGGGAGGTAGAGGTCAAAGATATCCCTCTCAAGCAACCCTGCAATTAAGATACAAGAAGTCTCTTGTGTCCCCAACACACCCAATACACTTGTCAGATGTATAGGTGCACTAGTTCGGCGAAGAGATAGTGAAATACAAGTAATATGGATGATTATAAGTAGTAACTGCAATCTGAAATAAAGATGGCAGCAAGCAAACATGTAGCAGAACTTGTTGTAAACGGTGTTTCAATGCTTAGAAACAAGGCCTAGGGATCATACTTTCACTAGTGGACACTCTCAACAATGATCTCATAACTGAATAAGTAAAAGCTACTCTTAAACACTCTCTTGTTGGATAACAAACACCATTCATTGTGTAGGGCTACAAAAGCACACCTCAAGCCGGAGTAAACAAGCGCCACAACGTCATAAAGGAATCACACACGGTGCACACACTGTCACCTTTACACCGTGGAGAGTACCGGAGTTCATATTAAAGTAACCTATAGAGTGCATAATAGATAAAGAGTAACATCTACATATTCAACTAGATTAGCACAACTGAACACAAGTAAATACTACTCGGGATTATTCTCCTTCTTGATGAAGCAAGAGTACTATGCGTAGGGCTGCAAAGCACACCTCAAAGTCTGAGTAAACAAACACCACAATTCCCAAGAATAAGCCATGATAAATATCTAAATTATTCATAGAGTCACACAAGTACCCACACTGTCACCTTGATACCGTGTTGTCACAATGACTCCAGAAACTAGACAAAATCACTTGAGTAGCATAAACATTATTAATGTATTCAGCGATACTAGCAATACACATGATCACATAAAGATCACACCATGGGAGAGAGATGAACCACATAGCTACCGGTAGAGCCCTCAGCCTCGGGGGAGAACTACTCCCTCCTCATCATGGGAGTCAGCAGCGGCGATGAAGATGGCGGTGGTGTCGATGGAGATGACTCCGGGGGCAATTCCCCGTCCCGGCGCGTGCCGGAACAGAGATTCTGTCCCCCGAAACTTGTCGTCGATGGCGGCGGCGCTGCGGAACTCTTCTGGAAATATGACTTGGTGTTTTAGGGTTTTCGCGTCTGAGGCAATATATAGGCGAAGGGGCGATGTCGGTGGAGGCTCGAGGGGCCCACACCACCTGGTGGCGCGGCAGGGGGCCCACCCGCGCTGGGTGTGGTTTGGCCACCTGGCGCCCTCCTTCGTCTCTCCTTCGGACTCCGTGACGGTGCTGGAAAAATAGGGACGTGGCCTTTTGTTTCGTGCAATTCCGAGAATATTCGCAGAAGTACTTTTCTGAAACCAAAAACAGCAGAAAACAGGGAACTGGCACTGTGGCATCTTGTTAATAGGTTAGTCCCAGAAAATGCATAAAAGTGATATGAACTGTATATAAAACATGTAGCAAATGGTATAATATAGCATGAAACAGCAGAAATTATGGATACGTTGGAGACGTAGCAGAAACAAAGGAATTAATTAATGCACGCCACTCTGAAGAGAAACCTTTCATCCTGAGGGTCTGCTGGATGAAAGACCACTTAACTTTATCATAAGCTTTCTCAAAATCAATTTTAAGAATTACCTCGTTCAACTTTTTCCTATGCAGTTCATGGACCGTTTCATGTAGGACCGCGACTCCATCAAGGATGTTGCGACCTTTCATAAAAGCCGTCTGAGACGGACGAACCACATGATCTGCCACAGTGTTCAGTCGAATCGTCATTGTTTTGGTGAATATTTTAAAACTAACGTTAAGGAGGCATATAGGTCTAAACTGTTGGATCATTTCTGCCTCGTTAACCTTAGGTAACAAAATTATTTCACCAAAATTGAGACGAAACAACTCTAATTGACCTTTGTGAAGACAGGCGAACAATTGGAGCAAATCGGTCTTGATAACATCCCAAAAGTTCTGATAAAACTCGGCCGGGAAGCCATCAGGACCATGAGCTGTATTATGTTTCATTTGGAAAACCGCCTTTCTCACTTCCTCCTCTGAATAGGGTTTAGTAAGAAGGCTATTTTCCTCTTCTGAAACCTGGGGTATGTCCGCTGTTCGGGACTCATCCAAGGAGAAATTTCCTTCCTCTGGAGCACCGAAAAGGCCTTTATAGTAATTTGTAATGTACGACTTTAGCTGTTCATGGCCCTCAATCGTTCCTTCATCCTGGACCAGAGAATGAATACGCTTTTTTCTGTGTCTGCCATTGGCAATACTATGAAAATAGCGAGTATTCGAGTCTCCTTCTAGAATGAATTGGGCCTTGGAACGTTGATACCATTTTAACTCCTCCTCGCGCAGTAGTTTCGCTATCTGTGCATTAGATTGGCTCTTTAGCACAATTTCTTGCGCGGACAGTAACCGAACATCTGCTAATGCTTCTAGAGTATCGATTATCGAGGAAAGTCGTACTTTTTCTTTTTTAAGTAAACTGGTAGTATGACGAGCCCAACCAACGAGGTGAGTACATAAAGCATGTATCTTGTTATTCCACCGCTGGATAGGCGTATCACCCGCTACCGGTAATTCCAGATTCTTTTAACCATCTCATGGAATCCCTCGCGGTGTAACCAACAATGCTCAAACTTGAACCGTGGTTTACACTACAATCTAGGCACTCCAGTGGTCAATAGAATGGGAGCATGGTCCGACAAACCCTCAATACGTTCTAGAGCCCGTACCGACACCAATGGGAACCTATCTTCCCATTCAGAATCCATCAGTACATACACGGTCTAGTTTCTCGTATGTGGGTTCAGGTAGGGAATTAGCCAAGTGAACTGTCTCCTCACCATCGTTATCTCTCTTAAGTTCAAGCTGTCAATGGCTGCGTTGGACAAAAGAGGCCAACGGTTGTCGAACCGACCCTTACTTTTCTCGAATGGAAACCATAGCACACCCTTTCGACTTTGAGATCGGGTTTGATCCGACTTGACAAGTGCTGCGCATGCCGTCTTTCGCAGAGGCGTCAGGTCATGCCTCGCCGACAGGTTCTACGCACAACATCTCTTCTGGAGGTATCAAGTCATTCTTGTTGTTGCTCGATCGAATGTGGTGTGAAAGTGACCATAAGCATCTCGGTATGGGACATCACCACTTTCAGTTTACCTCCAGTTTGCATCCGGTGAGATGTCATTAGCCGGTCATCTCATTACCAAAGATGATGCTAGAGACGGGTTTTAACGGCTCTTATGTGCATTCCGCTATAAACAATAGAGCACTGATCGAGCAATCTTGATGGGTGGGTTTGGGGGGGGGGGGGGGAGGGGGGCACGTTTCCCTTGTCGAAATGGTATTCGAAAATCGCCTTGAGGATCTTTTTCTTTATTTCAATCACTACCAAAGAGTTTGTAATAGTCTTGTAAAGTTATTTTTGCCAGGCATAGGGTTTGTAATTTTATAGGTCAACTTGTTCAGCTTCGATTTCAAGTTGTCTCCCACTTCTAAATAATGAATAAAATATGGTTGTGTGCACTAATCGATGCAGAGCCCAGGGTTATCCTTTTTTATAAAATAGATGGAGTGGATGTCTTATAGAACGATAAGGTTCATATACACAAATTAAAGTTTTCATAAAGGAATAATATTAACATTAAGTAGATACCAATTACATCTGACATCTACAACAACATAACGTTGAGTGCTATCCGGCCTCTACAACAACATATAAGTCTCTAACAGCTGCCCTAAATTAGGCACCACTTTTTTGGTTATAGGGCACCTGTTTTAGTGTTTTAGGGCACGAAACATTTTTCTACTTTACCAGCTGCCCTATAATAGGGCACCTCCTCTCCAACAGGTGCCCTATTTTAGGGCATACATAGCTAATTTCAAACCTAATTTGAGACAAATTTAAGATAGTTCGACATTTTATACATATACTTCGACAAACTGACCCAAATTTAAAAGTTCAACCTAAACTTTGACTGAACATACTAAAAAGCGAACTAGAGGCCAGATTCCCTCATCAGTGTCTTCCAATCGACACCGGATTCATCGTCGGAATCAAAGTCCGATAATCCGGACTCATCGGAGTCCTCGATGTTGATCACCGGAGCCGAGGGTCTAGCAGCTATAGAAGGGCCGGCCTCCGTCTTCGGCTTCGTCGTGCCCGGCTCGCGAAGAACTCCTCCTCCGCCTTCACAAGGTCAAGTTTCTCCCAGCGAAGCTTCTCCATCGCCGCCTCGTCCGCCTCCGCGGCCCTCAGTCGGCGGCGTGCCTCCCGGTCTTCCTCCTCGATGGCATGGCAAACCACGTTGAACACCGGAGCCACGGCCGTGGCATCCTCGGCGGTCTCGATGTCGAAGAAATTCATCTCCTCCCGTCGCGGGGCGGCCACAGCGAGTCGCGGCCACCGTAGCCGCGGCCGCAGCCACCGGATCCGCGGCCCCCGGAGTTGCGGTGCGGCCACATGGTTGCAGAGGCAGCCGGAGAAGAGCCAAATCCCGGCGCGGCGGCGGCGGCCAAATCAAGAGTCGGCGGCTGCCGAATCGGGGCCAAATCGGCGGCGGTGGGGGTGGGTAGTGTCGGCGAGGTTGGGGAGCATCGGCGGCGAGCGAATCTGGGGTGGAGCGGCGGCGGGGTGGGCGAATCACGCGCTGGGGCGGCGGGTGGAGGGGAAGGGAAGTACCGGTTGGCCCGCGCACGCTGAAAGGGAAAATATAGGGCAGGGGCGCGCACGGCCCTCTCTGCCCCATATTTGGGGCAGAGAGGATGAAAATATGGGGCAGTCCTATAGTAGGGCACCGTTTAAGGCAGCTGTTGGAGAGGGTTTTTTGCCCTCTCGTGCCATATAAAACCGTTTTTAGGGCACCAGGCCTAATTTGGGGCAGCTGTTAGAGATGCTCTAACATAGCTATTCATACAAATAAAAGAAAAACTAGGTAAGATGGCGCGTCGACACGCCGCGCCAGTGCGTTAAAATTCATATGTGAAAATGTTTGCATTAAAAAAATTGTTCGGATTTTAAAATTGTTGGAATTCAAAAAACATTTATTAATTGTTTAGACTTCAAAAATTGGTATATTTTTAAAAGTTGTTTGTATTTGAATTATTTTCACGTTTGCAAAATGATTAGATTTGAAGGGCATTTGTAAATTTGAATTATGCATCATTTAGTAGTTTTTGGAAAATTGTTTAAATACCCTAAAACAATATCTCGCCGGATAAAGATCAGTTTTTGTATATAGTTGGAAAATACGGAAAACAAATTCCATTTCAAATTTATCTTAGCGGAATAAGTATTGTCGAACAATTGATGTCAGGAAATCGTTGTAAAATCACCCCTCCAAGTTTTAATTTACATGGATAGGGAGTAATAATTCTTAAAGTTAAAGTAGCAACAAAATTTACGTGGGGTACAAAAAAAGCAACAAAATATGAAATACAATTTAGAGAATATTTAAATTGTATATCGATATAAAAGGAAAATATAATAGTAGTGAATGTCGTAGTAAGTGTAATCCTTAGGTGATGCTTTGAATTTCCTAAGTCAGTAAGTAAGTAGTAAATACATCGCGAAATGCGGAATTTGAACTGAATTGGATGAAAATTTTGATCAGCACAAAAAAGAAATGAGCGAGTAATAGTACTTATTTCAAAAAATATGCCACATCGTTGGATCAAGATACAACAATAAACTCTAGATCATGAAGATCATTTTAAATGGAGTTGGATTGGCAAACAGATGTCATTTTCGTAAGCTCTATAATTAATTTCAAAAGGTTATGTTAGTTCATGTAATTAAAATTATTTGAAGTTGTTTAATCATGCATGGAAATGTGTTAGTTGTAAAGATTTCTTTTTTATGCAAATTTTAGTATGTTATTTGTTTTTTTTTCTGAACTACGGATTAAAAGATATGAACTTTACAATTTTCAGCATTTTCTGTAATTTAAAATTGAAATTTGAATCGTATGACCTAAATAGTCAGCATCTTTTTTGTGTGTTTATGTCGATATATTTTCCATATTTTGTTGATGGATATAGTTTAAGTTACTGATTTTGCAGCATTTAGTAGGTTTTGAAAATTGTATAAATATCCTAAAACAATATATATAAAGAATTTTAAATTGTTTGAAACATGTTCTATTTCAAATTTTGTTTGTTGATTCAATTATGTTTATTTGGAAAATAAGTTTGAAATAGCTATTTTTCAATATTTACATTTGTGGTATTCATATTTTGATATTTTAAAGACGATTTTCTAGCAATTATAATGTTCAAATGTGTTGCAATTAGGGTTTTGATGAGCTTTTTGAAATATTTTATCGTATTTCCAAATATTTAGCAAACTAAAACGTGGGATGCTAATATATTTTAGAGTTTTTTTAAAAAAATCGAAGCAGTTTGGAATGTTAAAATTTGTGACATTTTTTTGTGGGCATTTTGATGTGTTTTAGTGTTTTTTTTTAAATATAGTAATTTAGCAAATTGATTTGTACAAATGAGTTTGTATTTAAAGAGTATCTCCAATTTTTTTAGCAAATTGGAATATTCGAGTGTGTTGATTTTTGTTGGCATTTTTTTGAATTGCACACAAAAAGTTATAAATTTTATAGAATTTGGCATATTATGTATTTGAATTTGAATTGCAGATTGGAAAGTTTTGAATTTTACACACTTAAATTAAATGAAGATAAAGTCCATATTATACAAATGGATGATTTATTTTTCTTGCACAAACATGTTTAAAAAAATTGTAAACATGCACGAATTGGTCATAATGGAAAGAATGCATTTTTTATGAACATTTTTGTATGTTGAATATTTTTTCAATTGCGGTTTAAAAGTTATTGGGCTTGTAAATTTGGTTAAATTTAATTTACGAAATTGTTAGCAATGTTTAAAAATCTGACAATGGGACCCGCTATCAGAAATGTAGTAATTAACGAAAATATTATGGAAAAGTTTTATTTCTGATTGGTGGGTCCTACGCTGACGTTACACCGACGTCAGCAATGGACGCGGCGGCCGTCGACCACGGCGTGCTCGATTGGAGGCGAGAGGTGACGCGCCGATGGCCGCGTTCGACGCGCGCGGGCACGCTGAGCCGGATGGTGGCGGCGCTTGGTCCAAACGGTGGCCGGAGACGCCGGGATCGACGGCGGAAATCGGCGGCTGGAGGCGACGAAGGGGAGCACGTCGGCGGCGAATCCGGGCATCCCGGCAAGCGATCTTCGGCGAGGAGGTGGAGGAGACGACGACGGAGACCGTGGTGGGCGTCGATCTGTCGGGGAGGCGCGGAGGGGCGGCGATGCGCATCGGCGCTGCCGGCGAGCTCGGGCTCGCGCGGGGAGAGGGGAAGAGGGAGGGTGAAGTGTGTGGATGTTTTTCCAGTTAGGTCCCTAGAGTTTCCCAATATTACGTATCAGTCCTTTGTGGGGGGGTTTTGTGTAAAAGATTGCGCCAAAATTCGTGCGGGAGGGGTGACCGGGTGGAAACCGGTTCCACCGGCTGCTCACGGCGACGTGGCGCCCTCCGGTTGGTCGAAGCGTGCGTGCACTGTAGGTTGAACAGTAGATCGCGTTTGAGGACGGCGTGGCTCGATCCTGGCCGTCCGTTTCACAAATCGGACGGCCAGAATAAAGGGGCGATGTGGCGCGCGGGAGAGGGCGTGGTCGTGTCCGCCCTTTATATAAGGTTATTGTTCATATATTGTGAATACCGTTTCACTTTCTGCATGCTCATATATTGTTAACGCGGTTGGAATAGATTTTTCACCTAATTCACCGGTGGAATTGTAAAGTAGAGTTGTTCTAAGCACACCTGTTGTAATAATCAGTGAGATATGGTTAGCTATCGCTTGCGCTTAGTGATTTTTTTTTTCATTAGTCCTTCAAATGAAAGACTATGATTTTTTTGCAGTACTTTTGAGCGGTTGATTATATTTTCTCCACTTCCATTAGCAGAATAGTTGAGACTTGCTAGCACATCAAGTTAACTAACTCGAAACGATTTACTTTACTATTAATTTTGCTCATGAAAGATCTCTTGTGTGCCTAACATGAACTACCATAAAAAGTTACTGCCCGTCTCTCGTCCGTAGTCTTCGCTGGTGCTTGAGGGGAATTACAAGTGGCCCATGTAAAGCCAAGATTGTCCCTTCATAGACTCCGCAGGGCAGTTCTTGAAGAAGACATACTTCTGCCTTGTTCGGCGGATGAACAACCTATTCCGTTGCCTCCCGTGCCCATTTCTCAGGCACATTTGCATCTTACATATGAAAAGCTCTAGACAACCACTGTCAGAACCATGAAATAGTTAACTCTGCCAACTGCTCTCGTCTTCTTTGCACACTTTCTTGCTCATCTCTTTTCCTATGTTTCGCGGCCAATATATAATACAGGCGGTAGGTTGAGTTATAGAGTTGGCCTATAGATATTTGTGTATTTGCTAGGTAGTGGGCTGTTGCAGGGACACCAATATTTTCCAGACCAAATTGCTTTATGTACTGCTCTATCTACCCCTCCGAAGTTCAAGACACCATCCTTTAACTTTGAGTTGTTACTTACAGTTGTACAGTCTGAGACGGAGTCAGTCACATGTAGTTGATTAATACTTTTCTCTGGTTATCTTCAAATCCAACTTTCATGAAAGTAGTACTAGTTTTGTTCGACAAAAGAGCATATAAGCAAAAAACAGCAATAACTAGAAACGGTGTAAAACACCCCTACTTAAAAAAAACAAACATAAGCAAAGTGTTCATTATAAATTAAAGGCTGATAAAAAACAAAATTTAAAGGTAGATATTTCTTACTCGGTGTAGCTAAGAGCATCTCCAACAGCAGCGCTAGGCGCCGGCGCGCTAATTTTTTTTTGCCGCGCCAGAATTGCGATTTTGCGAGCGGAGCGCCTATTTTGCTTTAGCAGAAGCGCTATAGTTAGCGCGGCGCGGCTGTACATTTTTAGCTCCAGCAGATGCGCTAAAAATTCCACCGCGCGCGCCCAGCGCAAACAACATTCAGATCAAACATGCAAACAAACCGAATCAAACAGACACGAAATAAATCGACAATAAATAGTTTAATTATTTATTACAACACAAATAAATAGTTGTGAACTCATCTACAAACTAAAAAACTAGAGAACAAACATACCTTACAAGTATTTTGTCAAACACCTTGCGCGCGCGGAGGTTCGACGACCGCCAAGCGCTGTTCGTCGGAGGAACTGCGCGCTGGCTGGCGGCGACGAAGGAGCTGGAGCAAGGAGTGGCGACGAAGCGCAGCTCGCCGGAGGAACTGCGCGCTGCGGAGTAGAGGCGGAAGCGGCGGAAACGGAGGTGGCGTCGGTGACGGCGGGGCAAAATCGACGCGGCGGTGACCTGTCCAGCGGTACACACGGCGGCGCGCAGGGGACGAGCGGCGGAAGCGCCGATGGCTGGTCTATTCGCGGGCCATGGTCGCCGGCGAAGATGGGGAAAAGATGCGGACGGAGGCGCGCGCGGATGGAGGATTCAAATCTGGCGGTTGGTCAATTCGCGCGCAAGTTTCATTCCGACCGCGCGCGCTGGAGCGCCGCCCCATATTCAGCGCAGCGAGTACCGCTTGGGCCAGCACGCTGGCCCCTTTTTACCGCGCGCGGAGTTTTAGCGCGGCTGCTGGAGACACCGTTTCGGGTGCGCGCGCGATATCGGCGGTTTCTTGGGCGCACGACGTCTTTAGCGCTGCTGTTGGAGATGCTCTAAGACATCTAACGCAGCAACGTCATCAAAACTTTCATCACAAGTAGGGACTTGAAGATTTATGCGTCAGGTTGCATGTGGAAGGCTTCTTTAATTTTTTCAAAAGCACAATATACATTTTACATATTACACAGTATTCACAATTTGGAACATGATTCAAAATCAGATATTCTACATCTTTATATCATTTACGTCCATATTTTATAGCAGCTACAAGAAACTAAAGATGGGGGACTTCTTCAGTTACACTAATTCTGCTAGCCCTAGGAAAGATCCTTGAACTAGAAGATTGCGGGATGTGCCTTTGCTTAGCTCCCTTCCTCTTAGCTTGCTGTGAACATGGATACTCAGTAAAATACAAGTTTATGGCTGCCTGTTTGTAGAGATTCAGAAAGTACAAGTACAGATGGTTCGGCGGAGTACTCCATTCTCCCCCCTCCTCTTCCCTTCTCTGCTACAGTAGTTGAGAGTCCACCGTCGAGTTCTCCTGGTTCCGGCCGCTCTCGCCGCCGGCGCCTACGCTGGCTGGTGTAGAGATGCAATAGGGGTGCCGGCCCCGTTGTATAGCAGTAGTCTAGGTCGTAGTTGTAGGTGTGGTGATGTTGATGTGTTTGCTACGTGCAGAATGGCGATATGCCGCGGAGGGCTTGCGGGTGGATGCGCCCGAGCTGCATCTGCTCGTCGGCGGTATCTGTGCTCCTTCTCGCCGTGCTCCAGAGGTCGGAGATGTGCGCGGGAGGTGTCGGCGCCGTGTTCTCCTTTTTCTCCAATAAGCTCGAAGGTCAACTCCTGGTTCTGGGAGTTGATTTTACTTGGTTCTCTCGTTCGAGCTGGAGTGGATCTGCTGATATCTGCTGCTAGCCATCGAGGTGATGGGTGGCAACGATGGTGGTGGCCTCTGCTGTCGACTCCTGCTAGAGAACAGGGAAGCAGAGCTGTGTCCGCTGGTTCCCCTGGGAGTTTCCTCTCAGCAGGTTTGTCTCGGATGCCTTGTGCGGTCCTACTCCTGCTGAATTTGCAAGTCGTGCGGCGACTACTCCCTCCCTGCTCGGCAGCTGCTGCGTGCCGAAGGGTAAAATCAAACCTCCTGGCCTTGAGGCCATGTCGGAGGCCCTCCTGCTCAAGTGCGGTGTGCTCCCGCCGTAGTACCCCAAGTGGCCCTGTCCCCGGTGGTGCTGTGGTTGACTGCGCTTCGATGCGTGCAAGGATCGGTGGTGCTGGAGCTAGACGAAGACCTGGACTTCATTGCTTTTGCCATTTTTGTTCCAGGGTCTTGGATGTAATTGTTAAGGACCTAGTTGTAATTTTATTTTTTCCTTTTGGTCCTTCTGGTACTTTGTACTCCACCGACAGCGGGATAAATGCAGCTTCGGGGTCCTTCCGGACCCCTCTTCCTGTTCAAAAAAAAAAAGTACAGATGGTTCAAAGCTTCATGTCCTTAGAATGTTGGGCATACACAGTATTGTGTAGGCTTACAAGGGTTAGCACTAAAATGGCACTCGACACTCAGTAGTTCGTTTCAGGCTTCTGAACCAATGTAGTATATACATTGACAAATGAACACTCTGTTGCCCTAAAATTACCTAAATAAGGGCCCTAATTGCATTTAGTTTTAGTCCTGATGCAAGTATAGTTTTGGCCATATAAGTTCCTTTCTTACCCTACAGTTCACATTGTGAACAGAAAAATTATTACCAATAAATGTCAGCAGGTATTCTTAAGGTACTCATAAGATACCTTACATCATAGTTGCATACAGGACCGCCGTGCGAATTACTCGGACTATATGAAACAGATGAGGTCTGACTACATCAAAAACAGGGAAGAACAAAGTTGATCTAAATTTTAATATCGTTGCAACAGACCGGCGTTGCACACACTCTTAAATCAAGGACACGTGAACCAAAAGGGGAACATGACAAGAATATTTGGGTAACCTACCATTTGCTCTTTATGGCAAGTACATGAGAAGTTTGTGATAGAGATGAACTAATACATCGACTATTCAGCAAGCACAATTCAGGAGCTCCATCGAATATTTGGGTAACCTACCATTTGTATTTTGCAAGACAAGGAAGCAAAGTATCACCAAGTTAAATTAGGCAGCCCAATTTCAGTCATATTAAGCAACTATCAGAAGGATCCTCTTGGTTAGGAATCATGATGCATCTAGGCGAACTATATCTACCTGACAAATTGTTGATGTTTGAATGATTAAACACTGACAAATCTCTTTTCTACATAAAAAATAGGAACACTCATGGCCTGGACGAACAGCAGTACTGGATGTAGTCCACTCACTACTTCATTAACAGGGAAATTGGCACCTAGACAATGCACATTCTTGAGTTTCCTAATCCATATCTATATATCTATTCTACAGATGAAGAAATAAGCAATTTCAACTTTGTTCCTTATGAAAATTTGCTATTGGATCATAAATTTAAGAAAGAACTAATACCAAGATTTTCTAGAAAAAGACAACTAATTAAGGCACGCAACTGAACAATCAGTTTGTAAGCACATCGATGAATGTATTTTTTTTAGATAATAGGCCGGACTTAATGTATTTTAGAGTGCTGAATACCTCAGTCTATCAGATTCAGCACTGTCATATGATGATGACTGGTCTCTTCTATCATTTGGGACCCACAACCCATGTCTTGTGGGGCCTGATAATCAATACATGTAAGGGTCACATTGACAAAGCTAGATTCAGTGTATTAATAATTGAAAACATTAAAGCTTGAGGAATAGACACTTGTCAATCAACTAAGTATTAATGTTGTTGTATATGTTCGAACACATAATGCCAGTAAAATGAAACAACTAGCAGAAATAGCAGAGCCAACCACTAGAAGATTTTGACGTTATAACTAGGTCATAGCAGAGACAGTAAAATCAGATCATATAACTAGGTCGTGAAGAAGAAGACTGGCATGCATAGTGGGATACTACTGGTATGTCAAGACAAGGACATTCAGATAAATATGATCTCTGCATACATATTGCCTAGTTCATAATTTGCAGGATGCAGACATAACAATTAAGCAGACACGCTTACAAACTTGCTCCAACAGACAGAGTTCTTAAACCATTCAAATGGACATGCTGAAGGACACTCTAAAAAACAGAAAAAAAAGATAGATAGATTAAAGAAGTATCCTCCTTACATGCTGCTCTTCAACAACATGGGAAGAAGCATCACTACATAGATTATAATATAGCGAAATTATTGAAATGTGATAAACTTTTCAAAAAGTGCTACTGCCGAAGACATATATCAGATCAATAACATTGCAAGGTTAAAGAAAGGCTAAACATAAAAGCATTTCCATCAATCGATCATTGATTCATCTCTTATTCATGAAACTAAGGCAAGCAATCAATAATAAATATCAATCTGTTTCTCTATACAAGCAACCGAGCTAACGAAAGAGTTCTGCACAACCCCTTGAAAGTGCACCTCCTCCCAAATATTTATTTACAAAGTCAACCTCGAGGGCTTCTTGTTCCTCATCTTCTATCATATACGACGAAATTACCTATAATGATAAAATATAACGAACAATCAACAGACTTCACTATAATGAACTTCAGGCATTTTTATAAACATTACAATAAAAGAGATCCCTAGCTGTTCCTAATTCACACTCCAGTGTCGCAGAATAATTCATTCTTACTAGCCTTATTTCCGTTATCATTCAATACCAGACCATAATAAATTTATCATGTGCATAACATCATCACAATGTTGATAAATAAATAACTCAATATTGTAGAATGAGAGTCTCAAAGGGTACATAGACTCTCAAACAAACAATACAGATTCATGCCGACAGACGCTGATTGCCTTGTACGCTACAAAACTAGGTGCTGTTACACGCTCAACTGGTAGCTCGTTGACGTAATACCTGAACAGTGTGGAGTTGCATATAGACGACCTCGGTTATCGCGAGTCTGGATGTTCTCATGAATTGGACACTGCCAATTATCATGAATTGGCAGTGTTGATCGCCGGTTACTGCTTAAATTAGTGTGCCTCATACTGTTCTCATGAATTGACACTGCCAATATCTACTATATAATATGGCTTGAGGAGGTGTTGGTACGTCATTTTCAGTTGCCCAGTTTGCCCCCGCAGTTGGCGCAAATTACCCACCGTGCCACCCATAAGTGAAAAACGGTTCAAATTAAAAAATTATCCACAAATTACGGGGCAAGCTCGCTACAACTGCGGAGGGCCCCACCCACACCCGAGCGCGCCCGCGAGACCTCCCGGCGTAGCTCCCCATGCCCCCGCGCTGGTGCCCGCGAGAGTGCTCCCGGCCCGAACTCCGCGTCGTGCTCGCTTCGCCTCTGCCCAAGCCGCGCAAGCTTGAGCGTCGCGCTTGCCTCAGCTCGACCTGTGAGGAGCCTCCAGAGCGGCGGCGGCAGCAGCCTGAGGGCTGAGGCTGGCTTGCTACGTCGTTTTCGTACGTCCCGTTCTTCGATTAAACCGGAGCGTGATTTGCTTCTGTTAATATTTTAGCGTCATTAGAAGCCCACCTAAATTCGTTCGTCACAGCCGGAAGTCCGGATCAGCTGACTCCGTGGAAATACGTGACCAAACCGGAAAGAAATCTGCCTTTTGTTCATGACTAACACACCATGGTCATCTAACATGAGTGCTACTGTACAGACAGACGACGTGAAATTGTTGCAATTCAGTAATGTCAGAGATGGACAGCTACGTATGTTGTCTGGTCTAGGTATTGTGCTTTCCATGCAACAGTCCCACAAATAAACTAACATGCGACATGCAAAAAGAAAGGAACAACGGCAGTTTTGAAATCCTTGATCCAAAATAATACTCACTCTGTCCCAAAATAAGTGTCTTAGATTTGACAAAAAGTGGATGTATCTAGACATGTTTCAAGTCTAAATATATCCACTTTTATACAAATCTAAGACACTTATTTTTGGATGGAGGGAGTACCAGATTACAAGAAATGCACCTGCTTCGATGTGTACTCTAGAGCAAAAAGAGTTCAACCTGAATCAATTCATTGTAGGTCTTGGCATTGATGTTTGCATTAACAAAAGAAAGAGAAAGAAGGCAGGGTGCACGGTGGATTCCACTAATGCTCTGTTTGGTTGCACAGAATTCACCTCTGAATTGAATTGGCAATGGAATACCAAATCAACGAATTCAATAGAATACCATTTTGGCTGTTTGGATGCGCGTGGTATTCACCTGTAGAATCAAGGTTACAATGGAATTCTAAATCCTGTTTGGGTGTACAATGTGTGGAATTGAAAGTTTTTTTTGACTTTGAACAATATAAACTGTGTAATATGAATGAAAATAAACATGTATATATCAGAATGTTTCAATATTATTTTTCACATAATAACATGTTAATAATCCAGAAAAATAGAACAAATTGTAGGAAAATATGTCTCACATAGATAATAAATATGTTAGGGTTAGGGGACATAGAGGACAGGGGAGGCAGCCGCTCGACCACCTCCCGCCGCCGCTCGAGCACCTCGCGCCGCCGTTCAACTACGTTAGGGTTCGGGTTCCGCGGGGTGGGGGTAGCCAGGGGGAAGGGGAGGACGGGGAAGAGGGAGGCCAGGGGCGGAGGAAGGTGGCCGGAGTGGACGAAGGAGGACGGGGAAGAGGGAGGGCGGCGGAAGATACCTGGCGGCGCCGCCGGGCAGCCCTTCTCCAGCACGGACGGAGGCGAAAAAGCTCCTACTTTGGCGTCTGCGTTTTTCGGGCAGAGGAACGCGAGCGAACGGTTGCCAATTCGGAGGCAATACAGAGGTCTGGACCTCTGAATCCATCGACCGGTAAGTTAGCCCCGTGCGGGGAGGCCCTCGGAATTGGTTTTGGTTTCCACGGTCAAATACCAAGTACATCCAAACGGTGGAATTCGGGTCCCCAATTCTAAAAAGCCAATTCAGAGGCCAATTCCGTGCAACCAAACAGGGCATAACTATAATACTACACCTGATTTCAAACCGGTCAAGGCCGTGGCCTCCCCGTGCCGTGCCCGAGCTAGAAGCAGACCTACAGTGAACCAATGGATTTATTTTGAGCTAGCTAAAAGCGTAATCCTCGCTCTTGCTTTCCCTTCTCGAAAACTTATTCTTCCGAAAATCGTTTTCCAGAACTGAAAGAAATTTCTAAATTCATATCTTTAGAAAATCTATCAAATGGTAAAATTTTCACATTCATTAAAATATTATTATGCCACTACATGTTTCGGTCTCATTCTTCATGCGTCAGAATTTGGAAAGGTCCAATTGGATGGTAAGCTTATCACGTTTTCCTTTAGAATTAAGATAGGAAATGTTCCTTTGGATTTCCTTCTGTTGAACCATATGATGAATAGTACGGTTGATGAAATTTTCTATTAATTCCTATGCTATTCATTCAATTTTACTCCGCACCAAACAAATCGAAAAGTGTAAAAACCGAATAATACGCTTTCCCTTCTCAATTCGGGGTCAACGGGGTGAGACAAGAAATTCTTTTTGGAGATTGATAGGTGGGTACCATGTACAACTCACCAAACAGCCCATATTTGTCTACAAATCACTCCCGACGGGTGCGGGCCACTATCAGTTTTGTTGTCATTCTCAATTCGCCTTTAGGGTAGAATAAAACGTAAAGTGGTATGATGGTAAAATTCGCCATCAAAGTGGTAATTTTTTCGCTACTTTTACCGGATGCTCGGAATCCTTAAACATGTGCCTTGTGTATTTATTTCCTCTTCTTTATCACCATTATTAGAGATTAAAATTGTTCGATCTAGAGAACCCGTTGCAACGCACGGGCATTCAACTAGTTATGTATTAAGTCTGCTTAAGTAAATTTATACCATGGAGTAGTGAAGGTGGGTGGGCGAGGTGCCGCTGTGCCGTGTGCCAGCCGCGTACCTCTGTGGATGGCCACCCCTTCGACACACCATGGGCATCATCTAATGGGTCACCTCTATTATCATAGCCCTCGCCACCGCCTTCACCTCGTCGACCAGCAGGGCGCCAGGGCGGCCATGTCTATCCTAATAGCACTAATTTTAATCAAGCTTGCTATTGAATTAAGCTGTGTTGGCCGGCCGGAAGCCCGGGCAAGCGCCGGGGCATAGGGGCGGCTGGATCCGCCACTGCAGGGCGGCCATGTCTATCCGCCAACCACCGAGAAGATACACGGATGACACCGCACTGCTCGTTCGAATGGTCCGGAAGGGCAAATGTCCTCTCGAGTGCCAACCTCGAGGTGGGGGCAAGGAGGGTGTTGAGGTGCTCGGCAATGCATGCCGGCGCCGTGCAGGTACAACACACGTACCAGACTGCTCACAGAGCAGATAGAAGGCAACCGGCAAAACAGAGGAATAGGAGGGCAACAAGGAATATACAAACCGTGGGGAACAGTCTAGGAAATCCCCAGCGATTAGAGCCGGTCACGGCCAAGACCAGGTGCAGTAAGTGAAAACGACCGATATGGAGGAAAGTAATAAAAAATAAAAAAGGAAAACGGGTACGTGTCAAGACAGGACAACAGGCGGCAGGAGGTTAAATTCAATAGTGACTGGGAATGCCTCGGTAACTCCGGCGTGGAGATAGCAAGATATGGGCGCGCTTTTATATTGGTTGATATATACCAAATAAAGTTACGTACATTGCGCAAACTGCAAAACATATGAGACTCCCATTTGAACATACTAGGAAGGGTAAGAATACTCACTCATTATGTTAGTGAAGCCAGAGTAACTAGTCTTCAGACATGGTTTACGGGTCCGTCTCTGCATCTGCCGGCGCCAAGGCCGCCTCGGGCTGCAAGGCATCCATGCTCCGCTGCCTCTGTTTGCCCACGAACCACCAGGGCTCCTTCAGCTGCAGCCGCCACCCGACACCCTGCGCGCGGCCACTGCCGTCGTCCTCCTTCGTCCGAGCCTCGCAGCAGCATGCCACGGCGCCGGGTGCGACAGGGATCAGGAGCGGCGGGGGAAGCAGGATGACGAGCAAGGGGCGACCCGTCCTGCGCGCGCACCTGCAGCAGTTGCTGGCCAGCCAGCCTGGATATGACCTTTCCGAGTGAATCATTTGCTCAACAATCGCATGTAACAAGACATGCTAATTTGTCCATTGCAAGCTTCACTACTTTGGCGTTTCCATTTTGTTTGGCAGCAGAACAAAGTAAACTCCATGCTGAAGCACTAGATCTTGAAGGGACTACACTATCAATGAAATGCTCTGCTTCCTTGAACATTCCAGAGTGGCCCAAAAGCTCAATTATATAGGAGTAATGACCTTCTGAAGGTTGTATTTTGTAAACCTCGGTCATGGACACAAAGAATTGGAAGGCTTCAGTTACAAGTCCAATTTCTGCACAGGCCTTCAGCACAGATAAGAATGCAAGCGAAGTTGGTATTTTCTCTCTTCTTAACATCTGCACAAACAGGTCAATGGCTGCCTCCGGACAGCCATTTTCTAGATGAGCTATGATTATTGAGGTCCAAGAAGATGCACTCTTGTCAGACATATATCTGAAAACATCCAATGCATGCTTGAGGCTACTGCACTCGGAGTACATGTTAACAAGGTGATTACTGATGCATGGTTTAGAAGCAAGGCCACGTTTTGTAAGGTAGGCATGTGCCTGAAGCCCTTCACGAAGGAGTTCTAATTTTCCACAAGAATTCAAGATGTGCAATGCAGTCGGGTCGTCAAGAACCCCACCAGAACGTTGGATAACACGGAAAAGATTAAGTACTCCAATATGATCATTAGCCTGAGCAAATGTTTTAACTAGTGCACCCCAAGAAATCTCATGGTTTGACAGCGATAAACACAAGTTAAGAGTCTGTTGGAACCTCCCTTCTCTTAAGTAAAATCTTATTAGATTTTGCACAACAGAAGAATTGCTTCCAAAACCATTTCTAATGGAGTTGCCATGGATCTCCCTGCCACCTACAACATCACCAAGAGCCATACATGCTGTAAGCACAGAGGTATAAGTGAATTCATTAGCTTGCACATGCTCCAACTGCATCCTCCTAAACAAGTGCATTGCTCTTTCAAACTGACCATTTAAACAGTTGCCTGAGATTACTGCGGACCATGCAGCCGTACCAGGATCCCTGGTCGTTGAAAAGAGAAGATGTGATTCCCCTAATGAACCACATTTAGCATACATGTCTACCAGTGAACTAGTGACAAAGGGATCTGAATTCATGTTAAACTTCAAAATGTAAGCGTGTAACATTCTTCCTGCTGCTAAATTCAGATCAGAAGCACATAACCTCAAACTACTGGCCACAATGAAGTGATCCAGCTTTCCCTGAACCAGCAAGTAGTATCTTAGCATTCTCAAAGTTATCATACGTCGTCTCCTATGAAGACTGGCCAAGTTGACATACATATCCATGAGAGCACTCATAACATGCTTATCTGAGTCCAGACCAGCCCTAATGAGAAAGCCATGTATTTCCATGCCATAATCAAGAGCGCCTATTCTTGTAACAACATGCAAAATACTGCCCAACGTAAACTCGTCGCATTCCGGGCATTCAAGCATCATAGTACGGAAGTGAGACAAAGCCTGAGCATCACACATGTTATCTGCGTAGCACTGGATGATGGTATTGGAAGAAACCAAATCCTTGTCATCCATATCATCAAACACTTTCCGCATCAGCTCCAGTTCCATGGACCTGCCATAGAACTCAATGAGGCAGTTCTGCAAGAACCCACTTTTAGTGAACCCTGACTTGATGATGCAACAATGCAGCTGATGTCCTAGACTTCGATTGGCCATACAAGAAGCTGCCCTGAGCGCAACCGATAAACTGAACGCGTCACATCCAACACTGCCACGGGCCATTTTCAAGAACAATGTTAGCGCCTCGGCATGGCAGCCATTTTCAGTGTAGCCGCTGAGCATGGAGGTCCAAGAAACCAAATCGGGCATGGCAATGGCATGGAACACCTTCTCGGCGCAACCCAGTGACCCGCAGCTCGCGTACATGGTGAGCAGGCCGTTCGCCACAAAGAGGTCAGACCCTACGTAGCCCATCTTGGCAGCGGCGGAGTGGATCTGCCTTCCAAACCTGAGGCTCCCAACTGCCGCACAAGCGCGTAGCACGACTGAGAAGACAAACCCGTCTGGCCTCAGAGAAGAATCCATCATGCGGAGGAGCAGTACGAGCGCCTCGGACGCCGGGCCGTGGGTGGCGTACCCGGACATTATGGCGGTCCAAGCGACAAGGGACCTGTCCAGCGGCGGCATTGCCTCAAAAACCTGCCGCGCGGGTTGCATCCGACCGGCGCGAGCATGGGAGCGAAGCAGCGAGTGCTGCGCCGTGGCGGAAGAGGCATCTGGTATGGCTTTCACAGGCTTGGGTGGGATGGCATGGGTGACGCTTCTGGAGATATAGGAGGAGCGCGGGAGAGAGGGAGGAGGGAGCGCCATTGGGACGCTCGGGGAGGAATCGATGGAGTGGCCAGGAAGAAGAGGTGGATAAGAGATCTTCACCGGCAGCACGAGCATTTTGTCCGGTACCTCAAATTGTTTCCGCGTTTTTGGGTGGCAGACACATATCCGGCACACAATATGGTGCTGCTAGGCAGCGTCCCCAAAATTAAAAAAAAAAATTAAAAAATTGAAACAAAAGGTTTAACTTGCATTCAAATTTTGTTATATTTTATAAGACTTTTGAATCAAATTAAACTAACACATGTCGCCGCAAACCTAAACCTCATTGTTCTTGTCCTCGTCACCGAGCTTGTCCCAGTCGATGCTTTCATCGTCGTCGTCGATGTGGACGACGGTGGAGGAGGAGACAACGTGTAAGGAACAACAGGCGCGAGGTGGAAGCGTGGGCGCCACCGGAGAAGGAGGCCTGCTGCGCCGTGAGCTCGATAGAATCATGAAGCCAGGCGAGTCCTCCTCGACAAGGAGATCCTTGCCGAAGTGGTCCGCAGGATGGACTCCATCCTCGGCGGTCTGGCGGGCGAACAGCACAACTGATGCTTGGAAAGTCGCCCTCATGGTGGGGGTCCCGCAGGGGCGAAGGCAGCCGGTAGCCCGCCGGCTCCACCTCATGTGGTTCCATCTGCTTGGGACAACAAAGAAAGAGGCGGTCGCGTAGTGGGAAACGACGCGTCGGAAATTCGTGGATCACCGGGCCACGTCGTGGCACGCGGCGATCCTGCTAGACGTCGCGGATGACGATGTCGAGCCCTCCGCCTCCCCGCTGCGGTGGCGAGCGCGGCTCCTCCTTCACCGTGCGGCAAGCACTACCACCGCGGTTGCCGCCTCCAAGTCGAACCGGTGTTAGCGACTGCAATGGGTGTCGCTCCATGTTGCGGCGTGCTGGCGGGCGGACTCATTGGCGCTGGCCAACGTGTGGCCAGACGCACGCCGCCACTCGTTTTGCGCGGCGGCGTTGTAACGCATGGACCGCCACACGCCATCGTAGGCGCGGCGATGGTTTCCCTTCCTTCATTCGTGCACAAACCGCTTGACCCCAACGGGCCCAGTTGTGGTCGTCGTTCGTGGGGAGGGGGTCTCACTCCTATGGCGTCGTCCATCTCTGGCACCTGGCCGCGATGGCGAGCTGGATCTTCTCCGGCATATTGGGAATGGGCGGCACGGTGAGACCACCGACGGAGACAACCCACCCTTTGGGCAGACGCAAATCCGGCGGGACAAACAACTCGTACCTTTGGAACTCCCACGTCTGCTTTATGATTTTCTTTAGTACTCTTTTCTTCTCTGTGCTCGTGTTAACTTTTTTTTTGCGCAGAAGGATCAGATTGTATTAAACCAAGATTCTTACAGAAAAGTCCAGAAAACAAAGGAAAATACAAAGAAGTCCTTTCTGAACTCTGGTTTCGACTCCATCGAGCAGGACGCTACGCCGGCGAAACCCGCCGCTACTCCTCCGCACGCTTGGACTAGGAGGAATCCCTTTGCGGCCAGGAAGTCGACGCTCCTCGGCAGAACGCCTCCACCCTGCACCACGGACGACGACGCCATCTTGGTCGAACGCAAGCACACCTTCAAGATCTTCAGAGACCGGACCGCCATCTCTCGGATTCCGGCAAGGGGACACCGCAGCTCCGACGAGACGCGGCCACGCAAGGGGCAGCAGATCCGCCACAGCACTCCACCGGAGCCACCAGAGTGGAGGAGCGGAGCGCTGCCCACCAAAAGCTCTCCGGCGACACCACCGCCTCCTCAGCGCCGCCGGCAACCAAACCACTACTTCCTACACTATGTACACGACGTTCTCCGTCGATTCCCCATCCTCCTGCCGCCGGAGCGGCCGCCGGAGGGTGAGGAATCAGGCGGATTGACGCCGGGCGAGGTGCTTCGAATTACTTCTGTGCTCGTGTTAACTGATGGACCGACGAACCATCTGTAAGCGTTTGTGCATGTTGGACAGTGGGAGGAGGATTTGTTGATTTATTTTAGTTTGTATACTATTTTATTTGACACGAATTAGTCGCGGAATGGACGTGGGCTCGTCAAGGAACTTAAGGATGAATGGATGATCTCGATGCCGATGGACACGCGCCTGCGCTCGCCGCCGCGATGACCGCCTCCTGTTTTTGGACGTGGAGTTCGAGTGCGGGAGCCAGAAAAGGCCCAGCAACTCGTAGAAGCGTCTTGGCGACGGGATGAGCTAGGTTAGAGGAGATGCAGATCGCCCAGATCGTCTAGCATCCCGTACGCCGAGATACCACATGTATCTCCTCATGCTATCGCCTCACCTCGAATACCATGTCGCCCTCATGTAATTCAGTGGGTAATTCTTAAATGGGACACACGAGCAGTCGGGGTGACGCGTGAGCTATCTATCCTGGTGCCTCGGATGCCCATTTATGTTGTACTTACAAAAAACTCGCATTAGTTCATGGCAAATGCATTCCTATCGCTCTCTTTCGCTTTGCCTCAGTCTGTCGATGTGTTATCATTTTGAGCAACTACTAGTATAAGTTTTATGCGATAGCTAGGTTGAGCTATATAGTCCTCATATAGGTTGAGTTCGTACACAAAAATTCAAGGCAGTGAAATTTGTACCTTTAAGTTGGCAATTACATCGTAGATGTACAATACTAATTGTAGGGCATACCTCTGCTCAGCCTTCAAGTTGCCATGTATTCGGTTATGTTTTTATATTTTTTGATAAAGGGAATATATTAATATCAATAAGATAGCACATACACGAAACCTCCGAACGACAAAATATTTAGAGCTAGTCTATACATTAAGAAAGCACACACCTATAACCACACACTCTTTATTAGACAGCAAAATACATATGTAAACGTTATGAGAAACCTGCATTGTGAAAGGCCTTACTCTCTATTTTCGAACAATAATTTCGTGAGAGGAGACTGCCACATTTGAGTCTGGAAAAGAGCAACTAAGCATATTTAAAGCATATTTATAAATAAGGCTTATAAATGTATATTTTTAAAGCATATTTATACAATATTTAATATTGTAGAATTACGAGTGTACTAGTATTATGGAAAGGCATACGAGTCCGTCATCTTGACTCCCGTCCCCAATACCTTGTCCTGCGATCCATCATGGATATTCGCACCACCATTCTTTGTTAATTAGCCCGTCATCTGCAAATACTCAGACTCCTAGCGCATAGGTACAAAAAATTCTGAAAAAATAAGTACAAATGGGAATGATTTTATAATTCAAGTGTGCAAAGTCTTAGTACAAAATATTCTGTATCCTCCGCTATACAAGAAAGACAAAATTATAGACCTGAATGTGTGAGTGGTGCACATTTAAATCTTGTCTGAATCTTTTTTTTTTGTATAGCCCATAATACAAATTAGTTTTTTTAGAGCAAGCACATATTTCATTAATCGAAATCAAGTTAGTTGAGATTGAGACATTGCATGCTTGAACTATACACCAATAGCCATACTGTTTTTTTTTTCAGATTTTTTTTGAAACTTTCAAATATCATTTAAAAAATTAAAGTAAAGAGTTTCAGTGAGCTCGGACTCCAATAGCATTTTCCAAAGACAGAAAACGTACACTGGTGCAGCTCAACTGGGCTGGGAAACAGCTTTACAGGTGGCAAGGCTGACTATATAAAACAAGCAGCAAGCAGTTTAATGCAAAAGCCAACAGTCAAGTTTTTAGTAACCGGAAAGGAAGGATGACACACTTCCTCGTTTTCTTCCATAGCAGCGGTGACAGCCAACAATGCCACAATGGGGAGCCGACGATCTCTCGCGCCAAGTCCATTAGTTATTACGGATGGGACACTCAAATTTACAGAATAGAAGAGGTCGTTTCAGCGAAGATCTATACAAATTCTAAGCCCCCGTTTGGTTCCCTGGAATTTAGCGAAATACGGGTGTAACATTTTACAGAAATTCATACGGACCCCCAGAAAATCCGACGAATACAACGGAAATGGCCGAAAATATTTTGGGTCGGGAAGTTTATAGACAAACAAATCGGGGCTTTAAGGGGTGTTTGATTTTGAAGAATAAAATAGAGTCGTCTTAACAAATTTCGTGCACAAGCTTTGACTAGAATATGGGGGCTTTAGTTAATCCATTTGTTCGGTTTTATAAGGCTCTCACACATTTTGGCTTACGAAATATTAGTATTATGCCAAAAATGTACATGATTCGTATTTGAATAATTTTGCACATATCTCACATATTATTGCTCTAAATGAAGGTCAAATTATATTTAAAAATGGGGGTGGGCCTTATAATCTGGAACAGAGACAGTCTAGAAGACTACAGAACTGAATTGGAAACAGAGCACATGCCTTATATCTCCCTTGGCATCTTTTTTCTGCATTGATAAACAAAGAATGTTACAGTCAAAAACGAATGTTACAGAGCAAATGCCTCATAGTCAAAAAAGAATGTTACAGTCAAAAAAATAAACAAAGAATGTGAAGCAGAGCTGGACTACCACGGCCCGTGGCTAAGTATGCGTGAAATCGCGTCATTTCATGTTGGATGAGATTATAATCCCGATGCACAAGGTGGTGAAGTCGGTCCGAAACATGAGGTAGCCCGACAACACTCATGGAAACTGCTTCGATGAGGGCACATACTTGCCACTAATGTCATTCACGACGAATTTGGGGCAGCTGCCAGTGGACCAATTTGGTAGTCCGTGGTGTGGGCTTCCTCGCGAGGACATAATCAGCGATTGGAACCACGGCTACGCAGACTAACTTGGAGAATCGTCCCATGTTCTAACATTCTGATACCTACCATTCATAAACTATTTCCGTCTTATTCCTCGCCTAGGTATACGTACTACTTAATCTTGTAAGTAGAAAAAAATTAACAGATCAAAATATCATAGGCAATACAACTCAGGGTTCTTCTTATTATCATCTTTCTATGTTTCCCGAGAAGATATACTTTTGGGTGCTATTTATATAGCCTGGATCTATTGTTAATGTCTTTATCAGGACGCAACAAGAGCAAAGAGGTGTAAAACTCTCCACCAACTTTTACCCCCCGCCCACCAGAGTTCAAATCCCAGATTTGACATTGGTGGTTCTCATTTGGACGGAATATTTTCCAGTGGGAGGTGACGTTCCCGTCGACAGCGAGGCGCCCATGGTGACTTGGTCAATCTCAAGACCCGACCGTCGGCTCAGTCTTTCGGAGGTGCTCATAGGGGTAGGGTGTGTGTGCGTTCATAGGGGTGAGTGTGTGCACGTGTATGTGAGCGTCTGCATTGTACAGTGTTCACAAAAAAGGCGTAAAGTTCTCCACCAACTTCTTTTATCTAGTTCGTGCCACGGGATTGAGATTATATATACTCTCTCCGTCATAAATAAGTGTACTTCTAACTTTTATGATGAGTCCTACTTTTACAAATGTGTTCAACTTTATCGAAACATGTAGCAATATTTATGACACTAAATAAGTATCAATAGATCCATTTTGAAATGGAGTTCATAATATACCAATTTGATGTCATATATGTTGCTACTCATTTTTATGATGAGAGCATACCTTGGAATCTAGTTAACGTTAGCTGTGAGACCTCAAACCACACTTTTGTGAACCATTGGTTGATGATCATGTTGCATTTATTTCAGCTTCAGAACACATGTGTCCACCTCCATATCAAACTGTTTATTCTAAAGATTACAAATTGAAACCGGGTATTCACGATTGTTCTTGTTCCATCAACAGGATGCTCTTTGGACAGGTTCATACATATAAATATATGTTTATGTTTATGTCCCGAATCATAATAGGTCAAATATGGCCGGAGATTCATTGGACTAAACATAAATTGTTTATATTTGATTAATTTACACAGCAGAAATAGCTTTTAAATCCCCAGAAACTAAGACATGTATATAGTTGGGCAACATAGTTGTTGATATCTTGGCTAAGATCATTTCTAAGAAAAAAGAGTATTGCCAAGTGGGGTGGGGGCTCTCATTCCAGAACTAGTTGTGGGTGGAGTGTCCATCCTCCAATATGAGGACAACACAATTATCTTAATGGAACACAACTTGGAGAAAGTTATTAAAATGAAGACCTTCCTCTGTATTTGTAAACAACTATCGGGTCTAAAGATTAATTTTCATAAGAGTGTGATCTCGTGCTTTGACAACGCAAAGGAGGACGAAGACCAGTAAAGGCTTGCTTTATGTTACATAATAGGCAAGGGCATATTACATGAATGCTAGATATGGGCGCTCATATTGGAAAAAAAGTCTTTATTTGTGTTTGCACATTTTTTTTACTTCCATACATAATTTGTACTCTTTAGAATAAATAGTTTACTCATGGACTTCCTCATGAATAAATAGTTTGTATACCTATGTCCTGGTTTTGGCATGAACAAATATCTATTTCCTCTCAGAATGATCAAGAAGACAAGAACAAAGTAGGTATTCTCAAATACAAATACAGCTAAAAAGCTGGGCACAAAGTCGTTGTCTCCCTAACAAAAGGCACAACCCATCGATGTTTTCCATAATCCATCGCAACAAAAAAATACTTTTGCTTGCATTATTTCCCTTTTTCTGGGTGCATAGAAAATAATTGTGGGTCGAGATCGTGCGTGTTAGGCACACTAACTAAGCATGTGATGATAATACTTTATCCTCATTTTTAGTAATTATTCGTGCATATTGTGTTATTTCTTATGTAAGAGTACAACCAATCCTTATTGGACTAGAACTTACCTATGGTCAGAGAAAAGAGTTAAATTTTCTTTCTATCATTACCTTTATATTGATGCTTGGGAAATTGTACTAAGAGTTCACTAAATATAATATGTGTTACTAAGTGACAACATTTAAAGCTTAAAACAAACCAAATTTAAAAAAAATAAAGGTATGATAAAATATAAAGGTGAACCCCTTCCTCTATGAGAGCTCATTTCCTACAATCTTGGATTGTATACTACATGAGCATCCGCCCTTTACATTGATAGGTTTGACACGACGAGTATGAGCGCAAAGGGAAGTGCCGAGAAAGTCCAAGGTGTAGGCTTGGAAGAGGAGGAGAAATCGACAAGTCGAAGAAGAAGCTGAATAAACTTATCCAGGTTCCAGGACTGGTTGAACCAACATATTCCGGTTCGTATGTACTGCTATATCCAGGTAGTGTGGGCTGTTGCAGGGACACCAATATTTTCCAGACCAAATTGCTTTCGTATGTACTGCTATATCCACCACTACGAAGTTCAAGACAACATCATTTAACTTTGAGTTGTTACTTACAGTTGTACAATTGACGGTGGCATTATGGTTCCTTCGGTCTGAGACGGAGTCAGTCACATGTAGTTGATTAATATTTTTCTCTGGTTATCCTCATATTAAACTTTCGTGAAAGTAGTGCTAGCTTTGTTCGTTAAAAGAGCATATAAGCAAAAAAAAAACTACAAGAACTAGAAATAGTGTAAAACACCCTACTTAAAAACAATCATAAGCAAAACGTTCATTATAAATTAAAGGTTGATAAAAATGCAGCGAAACAGAGAAACGTGCACGACTAATCACGAAACAGTCGAACCAGCATTCTCGCGCTGAAAAGGAGCTACCAGCGGGCCGAAACTGGGTCAACCCCACTAGCGTCAGGGGTGCGCGGAGCGTTATATCCTCCGCGTAGCGCGTAGAGTAGGAGCTCCCGGCTTCGCTGGCTCTTCAACGACATCATGCTTCACGCGAATAGCAAGTGGCCCATGTAAAGTCAAGTGGCCCATGTAAAATCAACATTGTCCCTTCGTAGACTTTGCAGGGTAATTCTTGAAGAAGACACACTTCTGCCATGTTTCGCGGATTAACAACCTATTCCGGTGCCTCCCGTGCCTGTTTCTCATGGACAATTGCATCTTACATATGAAAAGCTCTCGAGAACCACTGTTAAAAACATGAAATATTTAACGCTAACAAATCCTCACGTTTTCTTTGCTCACTTTCTTGCTCATCTCTTTTCATATGGTTAGCGGCCATTATATGCTACATGTAGGTTGAGTTATATAGAGTTGGCGTGTAGATATTTGTGTTTATTAGCCAGGTAGTGGGCTGTTGCAGGGACACCAATATTTTCGAGACCAAATTGCTTTCGTATGTACTTCTATATACCCCTCTGAAGTTCGGGAAACCATCATTTAACTTCGAGTTGTCACTTACAGTTGTACAATTGACGGTGACACTATGGTACCTTCGGTCTGAGACGAAGTCGGTCACATGCAGTTGATTAATACATTTCTCTGGTTATCTTCACATCCAACTTTCATGAAAGTAGTACTATTTTTATTCGTTAAAATAGCAAGCAATAAAAATGCAATAACTAGGAACGGTGTAAAAGACCCTACTTAAAAACACTTATAAGAAAAGCGTTTATTATAAAGTAAAGGCTGATAAAAACAAAATATACATGTAGATATTTCTAACTCGGTGTAGCCAAGACATCTGATGCAACAACGTCATCATAACTTTCATCAATAGTATTGATTTGAAGATTTATGCACACCAATATGGATCGGGCAAACGCACACAGTCGATTTTGGCCATTGCACAAGATTATAGCGTTTGTCGCTATCCATAGTGGACGATAGCGTTTGAGATCACACACGGAAAAAAAACATGTGTGTTGGTTCAAGCATCGCAGACGATTAGATTTAGTAAACCGTGTGCGGTGTTTTGAGAGATCGCACACGGTTTGCATTACAACCGTCTAGATTTATTTATAATCGCACACGTTTTGTGAGGATATTTCGTGTGTGTTTAAGAACTCATCGCACACACTTATCATAGTATTAGTCGTGTGTGTTAAAGAGCTCATCGCACATGCTTATCATAGTTTTAGTCGTGTGTGTTAAATAGCCATCGAACAAGTTTAGAATTTACAGGACCAGGCTTTGCACCAGCTGTAAGACATGCAAAAAATGAAGAACAAGCATCATCCAGTAGCAAATATCTTTATTTCATTCATTTCACATTTATATTGATACATTGCGTCAAAAGTATCAATTCCTATCTATACAAATGTGAAAGCTATATAAAAGAAAGAAAAACTTTTCTTGGTTACGTCTTTGTCTTTCTCTACATGATGAAAGCTTGGTTCAGAGGGTTAATAGAAGGAAGGTGGACATAGCTTCGCTCTGTCCGAGGTTAGCTTTATCTTTATATGAATTTGGATCACATCAAAATATCAAGCAATAGTATTTATATATTCCCGAAAAAACAGGAACAATCAATAAGAGAAAAGAAACGAAAAAATAACAGCGTTCAATGGTCCAACCTATTTGGGTTTTTATACGGTACAAGATTCGGGTCCAACAATCACGCAACAGCAGCTTATTCTCGAAATCGGAGCGGCAACTGGATCGATCGCACATCATATCAGGCAAACTGAGCACTAGCAATTCCTTTTTGCTATGCAACAACCAGAGAAATTGCAGCACCGATGGACATCGATTCAGCCAGCAGAACTACCTGAATAATGATGCAATTCCTGACAAACTGATAAAGTCAGACACATGTAGCTAATGAAGTAGAAATATAACGATTTAGAAATCAGTTTACTCCATTCTAATTCACAAGTATTTGATGGAGAACCATGGGCACTGGTGTATGATACATGCTCTCTCAAGAATTCATACTAATAAGATCTCTTTAGTTTCTTCATTATATGCAATGAACTAACACGAACGGACACGGATCCCCTGAAGAAAGAGATTCGATATATTAAGTGAAATTGCCACGGATTACTTATCGTATACATTTTTCATTGCACAAGAAAAGCAGTAATAATCAGAGAAATTGCAGGATCACATCAGCAAAGCACCTGGTGACAATATCATTCCTGAATAATACATGCAACTGATGAAGATAATTGGGCGAAAGTGCCGCAGAACTAGTTATGACTCCATAAGAAGAAGCTACTAGTTTATGATAGACATGATGTAACTATATAGTACCAAGATAACTAATTGAAGCCATAAATCCAGAGAGCATTGCCGAAACCAGCTGAGAACTACTGTACCTGACGCTATAAGCAACGATCTATGGGAGATATTATTGATCGAGCTGCTATTGCTAGCACAGTGAGCAACGATATCTGAAGGGAGACGAGGCACCGAGCCCAGGCTGAGCATCTCCTTCAGGACGGAGGGGCAGGTCGTGCTCAGATGATCGAAGCCGTTATTTGCCATGACCGCCTCCAGGTTCGCCAGTGAGCGGCCCAGGAAATCGAAGCATGCCTCCTTGATCCCGCGGCAGCCGAGCGGTTCAGTCAACGCGAGGATGTTCGCCGCCGTGCCGACGCCGATGCTCCCGCACAGCCGCTCCTCACAGAGAAGCTTCAGCCTCTTCATGCCGTACCGATGCGCCGCCACGAGCAGGTGCTGTGCCAAGGCGGCCTCCTCCTGATTCGTCGTCGTCTCCGGCAGGGACACCGAGTCGGTGTACATGAAGTACAGCAGCGCCTTGAAGACGCGCGGCTCCATCTTCTCCACGCGCACCACGCCGGCGGCTGGGCCGCTCTGTTCGAAGAGCTGGGCACTGAAGGCCGGAGACCGTGCCGCGAGCAGCTAGCGGTGCCCGACCAACCTTGCCAATCTTGGATGTCGACGACATTATCACCGCTCGATCGCCGGTGAAAGCAGGGGAGAGGAGTGGAGAGTGAGATTAGGGGTGTTTAGTTTGAGAATATGGTGGAATGGAATGGAACCAATTCTATTCTACCAGAATAGAACTGTTCCATTTTTGTGTTCGGTTTGCACAAAAAACTGTCATGAAACCGTTCCATTCTTATGTTCGGTTTTGTAATGAGATAGGGATGGAATGGAATGGGTGAGAATGGAATTATTCCTAATGTTGACTAATTATTCCTAAACTTAATTAATTATACCTAAACTCAATTAATTATTACTAAACTTGATTAATTATTCGTAAACTTGTTTAATTATTCCTAATCTTGATTGATTATTTCTAATCTTGATTAATTATAGAGAGATAGAGAGCCGTTCCACTTGGTCCGCCAGATTTGGCGGACGAGTGCATTTAGCATCTGGAGGGAATATTCCCTTCCTAGGAACCACCTCGTTCAATTCTATTGCAGAACCGAACACAAGAATGGGGTATGGGTGTAGAACGGTTCCATTCCGTTCAACTCCATTCTCAAACCGAACACACCCTAGGAGTACGGGCAGAGGAAAGGGGATGGAGCGAAGGGTTTCCATTCTGGGAAAGGTTCTTCTTTGGGCTTTTGGAGCTATTGGCCTCTGTGAAATACTCGTCGTTGTCCATCGTTGGACCACAGCCTGGGCCTTTCCATTTGTCAAGGGGTGCCATTAACTTTTTATACACAACTAAAAAAAATTAACTTTTTATACTTTTCTCAAAATAAATATTAATTTTTTATACCGTTATTAGCCTAAAAATATGCTAACGACTGCAGCCTCATGCAAGTCAATTTTCTTTACTCTCTACTCTTAGGACTCGTTTCGAACCCCTCATTTCATTTCATTTGCTGCAAATGAAATGAAACGAAATCAGCATTTCATTTTGCAAAACTCAAAATCCAATTCAAATATTCGTGTTTGGCAACCACACGGAATCGTTAACAGGGAGCAAGGTGGTTGGGGCGGAGGCGAGATCGCTGATCCTGGGAGGAAGGAGATGGCAGAGGAAATACAGGGAACAAGGTGGTCGGGGCTTCAAGCCGATGAACTGCAGATTGTGGTGAACTAGGGTTAGGGCAAATAAGGGGAATAGAGGAGTGAGAGAGGAGAGAAACTGAGAGTTGGGGAACGAGACCTAACTCACGTAGTTGGCGAGATGAGATCGACGGCGGCTCACAGCGGAGTCGTCACTCCCAGTTGGGAGGCATCAAGATCTTGATGGAGAGGAGCCATGTCATGGAGAGGCATCAAGATCTTGAAGGAGAGGAGCCATGGCGTGGAGAGGAGAGGAGTCGGGTGCAGGGTTTAGTATTTCGTTTTTGTAATATTTTTCGCTCCTCGCAGAGATTCGCGAATTTCGAGAAATTAACGAAATTTCGTAGATATATTTCAAATATTTCGGTCAGATTTTTAGTCTGGCGTTTAAATTAATTTCGAAAAAAATGTAAGACAAGGGGGAATCGAACACAGAACCTACCTAACATGAAACTGGTCTCATAACCACTACGTTAAAGAGACTTTCTTGCCTATACCATGCTCTATATGTACAAGATGTGTAATCCTTCATGTTTATTCAAATTTAAACGAAAGTTTCGTCCGAGATTGTATTTTCTCGCCCCGCACAGAAATTCGTTAATTTCGCGAATTTCGTTCGAAATTTCGACGAAACTTTTTTCACTGGTCGGGTGAAGAGCAGCCAACGAGTGAGCTCTCTGTTAATAGGAGGACAGAGAGACACGTCGCCGGCGACTGGGAACCGGGACGGCAAGGTGGTGGTGGGCGAGAGAGCTCGGGAGGAAGAAGAGCTGAAGAGGGCGTCAGGGTGAGAAGAGATTCCAGGGGAAATGACAGGGTAGGAATTTGCGTTACCTACATTTCCATGCGCTGGAATCATCAAATGAATACCTCTGACCACTTCCTTGGCAGCCAAACGTGTTACATCCGGGAATCATGAATGAATTCTGCGATTCTTGCTCTAATTCCTGGGAGCCAAAGATCCGACTTCATTTCGGTCCATTTACCCTCCTGTGATTCTCTCTTAAGTTGCCAAAATATTAATTATCGCGGTTATCCTACACTGTGTCACAGATACATCATGTCAAAATGTTTTTGAACATGTGCATATGACTACCGTTTTTTTAGGAAAACCGCGCACTTTATTAATTCAAAACCACATTATTACAAACAGTCCTAAACTGTGAGCCAAAAACGGCGGCGGCTCAGCATCCCATAAAACGGCCGGGCTTGGCACCTGAGCTGGCAGCCCATTGAGTTCGCTCCACTCTTCCTGGCCCGATTGGTCTTCTCCTCCTTTCTCTTGCGTCTTCGTTGCTCTGATGTCTTGAGGAAGGACATGACAATCCTACAGCCTTGGAAGTGCATCCGTGAGCTCAGTTCGGCTTCTGACGCCGGGAAGCACACGCTTCGGACATCCGGCATCCATCAGCAATCACCAAAACGGAAGCATGCATATTGTTGCCATGAATAACGGCTTGAACTGAGAGCAATCAGCAAATCAGATCTGGCTGGTAGGCACACCGATTCTATCCTAAACACAGAGCGGTTACTGCTTTCCCATTTACCTAGCTGAATGTCTATGACAACGTGGAAACTGATTACAGATCGGGTAAACGCACACGGTCGACTTTGGCCATCGCACACGAGTATAGCGCCCGTCGCTATCCATGAGTGGGCGATAGGAGTGTCACATCGCACACGGACGAAATAACCGTGTGCGATAACGCGAACTTCGGAAACGAGTGTACTAACTTGACCGTGTGCGATATTGACAAGATCGCAGACGTTTTGCTTTTGCTGAATCGTGTGCATTATGTAGCATCACACACGGTTTATGATTTCGTGTTATGTGTCCTTTACTTAGCTTCGCACATGGTTTTACTAAATGAATCGTCTGTGTTTGTCGTCCAGTCGCCCACGTTTACCAAAACTAAATTGGGTGCAGTCATTACCATAATTCCATTAATTCATCCAAATGACAGTATAGCACATCCGAATCAATAATTCATTGAAATTTCATAGATATAAACAGTGTCATATCGCAATCACATAAATCATTGTACATTTTAGAACCCATCAGTACAGATACATTGGGATAGTAGGTTATACAATAAGAATGATCAACAAACATAATACTATTGGTTATGTCTTTATCTCCAATGGCCACTGTCCCAAGACCCTGTCATTGGCACTTGTAGTCTTTAAATTTGTTTAGAGCCATCAGCATACTTTTGCGTCACCAGCATGATATTTTGGCCGCACTGTACAAGACACTCTTAACTAAAAAAGTGTCTTAGCAGTGGACCAAAACATCACAGGTGCGACGGTTTGGAGGAGAAAATTTTGTGAGGCCAGCTTGTGGACTGCATTGTGTCATTGTGACTCCTGTGTTCAAGTTTAAAGAAACGAGTCAGTTCTATTGTTAGATAAATAAGTCATATAAAATAATGATGAATTTATTTATACTAACTCTTTTCAAAGCACAAAAGGGCCGTGCATGAGAGAGAAGCACTTAAGCCCCTTTGTGAATGCCCTGCTATTTACAGAAGAGATGCCACTCCATGACACCACACGCTTGATGAATTTTCAGCCACACGAAGTTCATGCGAAAGGGAGACGCCTTGATGATACTCTCGTTTCAGCACGAACTCTTCGCCACTAGGCGGAAGCGCGGAAAGCGTTGAGCTGAAAGATAAACTCCACCGAAGTGGAGTAAGATAAATGAGCTGTTGTTGAATGCCAATGTTAGAATATGAACATAGAAAAAATGAAAACATAAAGACAGAAAAGACTAAATAAGTGGACTCACCCTCAAGAGCAATCCATAGCAGCACTCAAGAGGGACAGGGATAGAGCGATTCGGCCATATTCGTCCATGCACATCCCTGCACACCTCCCCTCTTGGTTACGTCTTTATTTCTATGTTATTAGCAGAAGCTAATAACATGAGCCAAAGAGCGCAACCACAAATTTTGTACAGTGCCACCAAAATAAGATCCCTATTATAAGAGTTTAGCTACTGTCAAATATAGAAGAACTTGAAGCTAAAAAGCTGAAACTAAACAGATCTAAACATATGGAAGAGTTTAGCCACCAAAATAAAATCCGTTCTAATTTGTTAAACTGATGAAGCTGAAAAATACACATGCATCAGTCCACCACATCCTCTGGTGCAACACAACGAAATAAGCTGGAACTAAACAGATCTAAACTTGCTATGAGCTGGTACAAAGTATACATGTTAAACTAGGAGCATGAATATTAAAACCGAACAGAAAAAGTAAGTAGATCCGGAGGATGAGGTCATATAAAACTTGCTATGAGAGGCTAATGAAACTAGATCAGTCATATAAAAACCAGTGCCATGTGCGTGTGAGAGGTTACCTTTCGTAAAGGGACGAGGATGAGGTCGAGGGCTAGCCGATGCACAACACGTGCGGCCTGCGACCCCAAAGTATGACGACGACGTGGCCACGGGGGAGGGCGAGGCCGAGCCCGGCTCGCCGGACGTATCCAAGGCACCTCGTCCATGGATCTGCATGTGAGAGAGTCATAATCTACAGAAATTCGGGAGAGATCTAGGTTTCCACTCTCGACCAAGTGAGCAGGCGAGTTCAAAAATGGAGTGGCGGTTGTCGAGTGAAGTGAGACCGACGGGTGTTGCTGGTCCCAATTTATACAAGAGACAAAGTAGGGTTCAGAATACATGGGCCCAAAATGGGCCCAGTATTCACACACGCTTTCCGGGACACAAAACGTGTGCATTGTCCCCAATTCGTATACGTTTTTCTTATTCCAATCATCTGTGTACATATTCAGAGAATGCTACTTATATCACTACTTCCTGCATCTCGATAAACCTGAAAGTGCAATTACAACAGATACTAGGATAACTAAAGTAGCTAAAGCATAAAGGAGATGATTTTCCTTGTCACGAACATATTTTCTTATTTTCTTCAACTTCAACTTGGCCTCTTCAGCTTTTCTCTTGTTATCGTGGACAAGATCTGCAAGTTGCAGCTCCATCTCTCCATGTTCTCCTCTTCGAGCATCTTCGCTTTTTCTACTGCTTTCTTCTTCTCCTCGACAGCGTGCAGATCCTGTAACAGTGCGCTCATTTTGCCTTCCACGGACAGCTTAATGTCGGCATGTATTTTGCAGTCGTAGCATCTGAGAGCCTTCAAATAGAACGAATTGGAAGGAAATATAAATTATCCTGAGCATGAAGCAAATCGCAAGTTAGAAGCTATGCCCAAATTTACCTCATCCGAGTCCGTGTCGCTGGTGATCTCCTTGACATTGTAGACCATGGCGACAACAGTTTCAGTGCGGTGTGTGAGGTGTGGGACGGACGACGAAGGGATGGAGGGCGGCAACGGCTAAAACTGGGGTAGCTGGCCAGCAACGGCTAGAAATCCGTAATTAAATGTAAACGACACATATCGCACACAGACTACTTTAACGAACCGTATGAGAAGTTAGTCATACATCGCACACGGTTAGTACATGTAAAATCGTGTGTGATACGAAGCAATTGCACACGATTTTATCAGCTTCATCCGTGGGTGATACTACCAACACAATTCATTCATTTTTCGGGTGATACTACTAGGGAATCCATAATATTTCGAGGGCACCATTAAAATATTACAACCCTTAAATACGTACACAAAATGTATCTAATACTCCAACTAAATACACTAGAGATTCTCCTCATCGGTGTTTTCGTCGTCGGCAAAATAATCCACTTCATCGTCGTCAGCGTCGTTGAAAGGTGGCTTGCAAGACCCAGAGGCCTCGGCAAGGTCACCCTTCTGCCGCTTCGGTGGTGGAGCACCACAAATATTGAGCTCCACCTTGAGGCGCCGCCACCTGCGCAGACGGTGTTGGCGCAGAGTCTCGAACGAGGCCTCCACCACCGATGCGTCTTGTATTCTTCTGCGCGCCACGACGCGATGGACTCCTGCACCAAAATGTGCTCCTCCATCGGATCCAGCTCAACCGACGATGATGACCCCGAACCAGTGTCGTCATCGACCGGCATATCCGCGCAAGGGACGGACGATGACGAGTAGGGGGAGGAGGGGACACCGTACGAGGAGGAAGAGGAGGAGGGAAGGGCAGCAGAGGTGGAGGCACGAAGCGCGTGAAAGCGCTTCTTCCTTGCTCTAATGGAGTATCGCAGCTCTTGTCGGGGACTTTGGACTTCCAGCGAGCCATTGCCACTGCCGGCGGCACTTCTACTAGCGAGCAAGATTTATACACGAGCGAGGGGCGGCGAGGCAGCGGGAATCGAAAGAAACGTCAATATTAACTGGGCCATAATTACATTTACGATCGAATTGAAACACTTGTTGCTTGAAATTGCATTTCACAGAATATATATAGAGATAACTTAGTATAGACATGCGGTTCGATTTCACACGACCTTTTGCAAATAAATGGTGTGCGATGGTGAGCACTATGCACATGTTCAAAATGGTCCGACCGTATGCGATATGCAGCACATGGTTAAAAAGACAAAAGCGTATGCGAATATATGGACATCGAAAACTCTGTGGGCCTTTTTATTCTCCAATGATAAACGATAGGGGATAACGCACATGAGCGCCTGCTCCCGTCTGCGATCGCGGGGTTTTAAATTGCCAGATTTGTACTAGTGACGCTAGCTCCGAGGATCAGCTCTAGGACAAACACATGCCCTCCCGAGACCTCACATGCTCATTGCTTACATTAACACTTCATATTAGACATTTATCTAGGACTTTCCAATACAAACTCTAATCGACAGTACAGACTGAAAATGCCTAACCGGTCTCCATCTCAAAAAATATGCAACGCCTCTCTTTTTCCATCAAGATGTTCATATTTTTCGCTCATTATGGTTTCTTCACACTTACTTACATTTTTGTGACTCGTCACTAGTTTATATAGTCAATCGCTTCCATATTGTACCCAGGTCATTGCACTGGAGTTAAGAAGTGTGTCCTTTAGTCTGATCGGCTGTAAACCATTTTCCTTGTTGTGTACTGTTCAGATGAATCTACCTTCTTAAATGACTAGATATGTTACACTGTCATGTTGGGGTGCGTTTGGTAGCCACAGTTTCATGATAGGCCATAAAAAATCATGCAACACAAAGTAAATTATAGCCCTAATCTCTATGAAACATAGATCGGGTACGGTATCAAACTCCAGCCGAACGAAATCATCGTGCCCATTTAACTAGGCCACGAAAATACCCCGAATATAAAGGAGACCAAATGAACTAATAAGCCCGAAATATCGAATCACTGATGCACATTGAACCGTGAAACCTTGTAGATCTACCGTGCATGTCGTACTACGCTCCTAAATGGAGCTGGATCGGATCTACAGATTTAAAATGTGTACGAAGCATAGAAGGGCTAGAAATCATCTTACCTCCATTGACGAAGAACTCGACGAAGATGGGAGGAGGTGATGCTTTGGATGTGTCGATGAAGCTCCTGCTTGACCAAGGAGGGAGAGAAGATGTTCGGCCTTCTTCTCCAGCTGAATATGCTCGTCGTTGTGCTCTTGGTGGGCCGGAGGAAACATAACCGCCGATGGAGAGAGACGAGAGGAGCGACTGGAGAGGGTGGAGTGAGTGGAAGAGTGGGCGGTGAGGGCAATAAATAGCGTGTGTTCCCGAAGGGACGCGTCGTATTCCGCGAGTATGCACGCGTGCCGCCCTTGCGTTGCGGTCAGCCTGGCCCCAGAAAAACGGCCGGTTCGGTTGTTCCTACAGGGCCTAGCCCAAGAGTGCTTTGAGCAGCGCGCTAGTGCCTGGTAGGCCCAGGGGCTCACACAGCCTTCCAATCGTGAAGCACTCGCACCTGGCGGGGCTTGCTCGATGATCTGTAGTCTACCAAGCGCGCCCCAAAAGCCAATGCCTCGCTGCGGAGCAGACTGATGCTGCCAGACTCCACACCGGGCTCTCCTCCTCCTCGTTCTCCTCCGATGACAGCTCCTACGCCTCCCCCATCCCCCTGAACGATGACCCCTACACCGTATTCGACATGTAATACCATCGCATTTGAGTCTTGACAAGGGAAGGGCAAGACAAAGCGATAAATCACCATTTCCTAGTAATTTTTTTAAAAAAGATTAGTATGTGTGATGAACTCCTCCATATGTGTGTGTTTTTCGGTTCTATGCAATGTTGGGGATATCGCTTATCGGGAACTTATCGGCCGATCCAAGATAAGCAATAAATCAGCTGGTTTATCGGCATATCGGCTAATTTATCGGCATATCGGAAGATTTATTGGCCAATTTATCTTTTTTTTTAATTTTACCATATATATTAAATCAGCAAAGAGTACACGATTACATTGATTACAAAAACAATACTAAAAGAGACGAACAAATCTATGAGATCTTCAAGCCTTTTCTTCTTCTATGACACAATGCTTGTACTTTTCTGAAGGCAGCCGTAGAACAACGCCGAATACACCAAACCCCAGACCTGTGAATACCAACGAAGGTTCTCCCCTTTCAATTTTGAGCCGCAATGCCAAGGCTTTGTGCACGCACGCAGCCATTAAATTAATCAAGCAACATCGGCAAGAGCACCACCACTGATATTCCAGGGACAAATAACCAAACCACTTTGTCGACGTCGTTGAGAGCCGAGAGAACGAATCACCATTGCCGAAGACGTAGTAGCCGGGATAGATATTGCGAGGATAATCCTCCTCACGGCAACCATAAGAAACAATCCAAGATTGATCTGGCGAAGCAAGATCTGAAGAACCATACCTAGACAAACTTAATCTTCCAAAGCCACCATTGACGTCAGGAAGGAGATCACGCTGTCGAACGAAGCGCATAAGATCACTTATTGCAGACGAAGCCATCTCCATTGACGAAGAAGATAACAACCAAAACCAAGCTCTAACATTAAGGACCTTTGTATAGCGCCATGCGCAGGTCCGAGATCCCCACCCCTCCTAGTGCCAGAGCGGCAACTAGAGGAGGCGAGGACCCGTCAATTCTTAGACGAAGGCGACGATGAATATGCAGATGGCGCCGGCGGCGACGGCTAGGGTTGAAACCCTAGGCCGCCGCCTCTCTCTTTTTCTTTTCCGCTCGATCTCTGCGCTCGGGAGTTCCGGCAAGGAAAGTTTAGTTAAGGCCTTGGAGTCATCCTAAGCATGCGTTATCGGCCAATTTATCTTATCGGTCAGATACCGATAAGCGATAAATCGAAATATCGGAAAATACCTTGAACAGTGGTTCTATGTGATCGACATTTCTTGAATTTGTATGGATTTGGGACGTGGGATATGAGGAGGACGGCTGTGGACATGGACATATGACGGGTGAGCTGATGCTGTTGGCGGACACATAAGTAGCCAATTTTGGCAACCGGGTTTTTGGAGATGCTCGTATATAGTTAACGCGTTTGGAATATAGTTTTCACCTAATTCACATGTAGAATTGTAAAGTAGATTTGTTCTAAACGCACCTGTTGTAATAATCACTGAGATGTGGTTATCTAACGCCTGCGATTAGTGAATGTTTTCATTCATCCTTCAAAAAGAAGATTCTATGAATTTTTTCAGTACTTTGAGCAGTTGATTAAATTTTCTCCACTTTCATTAGCAGCATTGTTGAGGCTTGCTAGCACATCAAGTGAACTCACTCGTGAAACGATTTACTTTACAATTAATCTTTCTCGTGAAAGAGGTCATCTATGCCCCAACATGAACTACAACACTAAAAGGTGCTGCAACGTCTCTCCTTCATGGACCTCGCTACTCTGAACTGATATGATGCTTCAAGGGGAGACCAAGTGGCACATGTAAACTCGAGGTTATCCATTCGTAGAATTCACAGGGTAATTCTCGAAGGAGACACACTGATTCGTCGTGTGACGGATGAACAACCTATTCCGGTGCCTCCCGTGCCCATTTCTCGGGGACAACTGAATCTTTTTTTTTTTACAGGCGGTAGCCGGTAGGTTGAGTTATAGAGTTGGCGTGTAGATATTTGTGTGTATTTGCTAGGTAGTGGGCTGTTGCAGGGACACCAACATTTTCCAGACCAAATTGCTTTCCTATGTACTGCTCTATCTACCCCTCGGAAGTTCAAGACACCATCATTTAACTTTGAGTTGTTACTTACAGGTGTACAGTCTGAGACGGAGTCAGTCACATGTAGTTGATTAATACTTTTCTCTGGTTATCTTCAAATCCAACTTTCATGAAAGTAGGAGTACTAGTTTTGTTCGATAAAAGAGCATATAAGCAAAAAACAGCAATAACTAGAAACGGTGTAAAACACCCTTAATTAAAAAACAATCATAAGCGCAAAGTGTTCATTATAAATTAAAGACTGATAAAAAACAAAATTTAAAGGTAGATATTTCTTACTCGGTGTAGCTAAGACATCTGACGCAGCAACGTCATCAAAACTTTCATCACAAGTAGGGACTTGAAGATTTATGCGTCAGGTTGCATGTGGAAGGCTTCTTTAATTTTTTCAAAAGCACAATATACATTTTACATATTGCACAGTATTCACAATTTGGAATATGATTCAAAATAAGATATTCTACATCTTTATATCATTTACGTCCATATTTTATAGCAGGTACAAGAAACTAAAGATTGGGGACTTCTTCACTTACACTAATTCTGCTAGCCCTAGGAAAGATCCTTGAACTAGAAGATTGCGGGCTGTGCCTTTGCTTAGCTCCCTTCCTCTTAGCTTGCTGTGAACATGGATACTCAGTAAAATACAGGTTTATGGCTGCCTGTTTGTAAAGTAGTAGAGATTCAGAAAGTACAAGTACAGATGGTTCAAAGCTTCATGTCCTTAGAATGTTGGGCATACACAGTATTGTGTAGGCTTACAAGGGTTAGCACTAAAATGGCACTCGACACTCAGTAGTTCGTTTCAGGCTTCTGAACCAATGTAGTATATACATTGACAAATGAACACTCTGTTGCCCTAAAATTACCTAAATAAGGGCCCTAGTTGCATTTAGTTTTAGTCCTGATGCAAGTATAGTTTTGGCCATACAAGTTCCTTTCTTACCCTGCAGTTCACATTGTGAACAGAAAAATTATTACCAATAAATGTCAGCAGGTATTCTTAAGGTACTCATAAGATACCTTACATCATAGTTGAATACAGGACCGCCGTGCGAATTACTCGGACTATATGAAACAGATGAGGTCTGACTACATCAAAAACAGGGAAGAACAAAGGTGATCTAAATTTTAATATCGGTGCAACAGACCAGCGTTGCACACACTCTTAAATCAAGGACACGTGAACCAAAAGGGGAACATGGCAAGAATATTTGGGTAACCTACCATTTGCTCTTTATGGCAAGTACATGAGAAGTTTGTGATAGAGATGAACTAATACATCGACTATTCAGCAAGCACAATTCAGGAGCTCCATCGAATATTTGGGTAACCTACCATTTGTATTTTGCAAGACAAGGAAGCAAAGTATCACCAAGTTAAATTAGACAGCCCAATTTCAGTCATATTAAGCAACTATCAGAAGGATCCTCCTGGTTAGGAATCAGGATGCATCTAGGCGAACTATATCTACCTGACAAATTGTTGATGTTTGAATGATTAAATACTGACAAATCTCTTTTCTACATAAAAAATAGGAAAACTCATGGCCAGGACGAACAGCAGTACTGGATGTAGTCCACTCACTACCCAATACTCACTACTTCATTAACAGGGAAATTGGCACCTAGACAATGCACATTCTTGAGATTCCTAATGCATATCTATATATCTATTCTACAGATATAGAAATAAGCAATTTTAACTTTGTTCCTTATGAAAATTTGCTATTGGATCGTAAATTTAAGAAAGAACTAATACCAAGATTTTCTAGAAAAAGACAACTAATTAAGGCACGCAACTGAACAATCAGTTTGTAAGCACATCGATTAATGTATTTTTTTTAGATAATAGGCCGGACTTAATGTATTTTAGAGTGCTGAATACCTCAGTCTATCAGATTCAGCACTGGCATATGATGATGACTGGTCTCTTCTATCATTTGGGACCCACAACCCATGTCTCTTGTGGGGCCTGATAATCAATACATGTAAGGGTCACATTGACAAAACTAGATTCAGTGTATTAATAATTGAAAACAGTAAAGCTTGAGGAATAGACACTTGTGAATCAACTAAGTATTAATGTTGTTGTATATGTTCGAACACATAATGCCAGTAAAATGAAACAACTAGCAGAAATAGCAGAGCCAACCACTAGAAGATTTTGACGTTATAACTAGGTCATAGCAGAGACAGTAAAATCAGATCATATAACTAGGTCGTGAAGAAGAAGACGGGCATGCATAGTGGGATACTACTGGTATGTCAAGACAAGGACATTCAGATAAATATGATCTCTGCATACATATTGCCTAGTTCATAATTTGCAGGATGCAGACATAACAATTAAGCAGACACGCTTACAAACTTGCTCCAACAGACAGAGTTCTTAAACCATTCAAATGGACATGCTGAAGGACACTCTAAAAAACAGAAGAAAAAAAGATAGATAGATTAAAGAAGTATCCTCCTTACATGCTCTTCAACAACAACATGGGAAGAAGCATCACTACATACATTATAATATAGCGAAATTATTGAAATGTGATAAACTTGTCAAAAAGAGCTACTGCCGAAGACATATATCAGATCAATAACATTGCAAGGTTAAAGAAAGGCTAAACATAAAAGCATTTCCATCAATCGATCATTGATTCATCTCTTATTCATGAAACTAAGGCAAGCAATCAATAATAAATATCAATCTGTTTCTCTATACAAGCAACCGAGCTAATGAAAGAGTTCTGCACAACCCCTTGAAAGTGCACCTCCTCCCAAATATTTATTTACAAAGTCAACCTCGAGGGCTTCTTGTTCCTCATCTTCTATCATACACGACGAAATTACCTATAATGATAAAATATAACGAACAATCAACAGACTTCACTGTAATGAACTTCAGGCATTTTTATAAACATTACAATAAAAGAGATCCCTAGCTGTTCCTAATTCACAGTCCAGTGTCGCAGAATAATTCATTCTTACTAGCCTTATTTCCGTTATCATTCAATACCAGACCATAATAAATTTATCATGTGCATAACATCATCACAATGTTGATAAATAAATAACTCAATATTGTAGAATGAGAGTCTCAAAGGGTACATAGACTCTCAAACAAACAATACAGATTCATGCCGACAGACACGCTGATTGCCTTGTACGCTACAAAACTAGGTGCTGTTACACGCTCAACTGGTAGCTCGTTGACGTAATACCTGAACAGTGTGGAGTTGCATATAGACGACCTCGGTTATCGCGAGTCTGGATGTTCTCATGAATTGGACACTGCCAATTATCATGAATTGGCAGTGTTGATCGCCGGTTACTGCTTAAATTAGTGTGCCTCATACTGTTCTCATGAATTGACACTGCCAATTATGTATTAAGTCTGCTTAAGTAAATTTATACCATGGAGTAGTGAAGGTGGGTGGGCGAGGTGCCGCTGTGCCGTGTGCCAGCCGCGTACCTCTGTGGATGGCCACCCCTTCGACACACCATGGGCATCATCTAATGGGTCACCTCTATTATCATAGCCCTCGCCACCGCCTTCACCTCGTCGGCCAGCAGGGCGCCAGGGCGGCCATGTCTATCCTAATAGCACTAATTTTAATCAAGCTTGCTATTGAATTAAGCTGTGTTGGCCGGCCGGAAGCCCGGGCAAGCGCCGGGGCATAGGGGCGGCTGGATCCGCCACTGCAGGGCGGCCATGTCTATCCGCCAACCACCGAGAAGATACACGGATGACACCGCACTGCTCGTTCGAATGGTCCGGAAGGGCAAATGTCCTCTCGAGTGCCAACCTCGAGGTGGGGGCAAGGAGGGTGTTGAGGTGCTCGGCAATGCATGCCGGCGCCGTGCAGGTACAACACACGTACCAGACTGCTCACAGAGCAGATAGAAGGCAACCGGCAAAACAGAGGAATAGGAGGGCAACAAGGAATATACAAACCGTGGGGAACAGTCTAGGAAATCCCCAGCGATTAGAGCCGGTCACGGCCAAGACCAGGTGCAGTAAGTGAAAACGACCGATATGGAGGAAAGTAATAAAAAATAAAAAAGGAAAACGGGTACGTGTCAAGACAGGACAACAGGGGCAGGAGGTTAAATTCAATAGTGACTGGGAATGCCTCGGTAACTCCGGCGTGGAGATAGCAAGATATGGGCGCGCTTTTATATTGGTTGATATATACCAAATAAAGTTACGTACATTGCGCAAACTGCAAAACATATGAGACTCCCATTTGAACATACTAGGAAGGGTAAGAATACTCACTCATTATGTTAGTGAAGCCAGAGTAACTAGTCTTCAGACATGGTTTACGGGTCCGTCTCTGCATCTGCCGGCGCCAAGGCCGCCTCGGGCTGCAAGGCATCCATGCTCCGCTGCCTCTGTTTGCCCACGAACCACCAGGGCTCCTTCAGCTGCAGCCGCCACCCGACACCCTGCGCGCGGCCACTGCCGTCGTCCTCCTTCGTCCGAGCCTCGCAGCAGCATGCCACGGCGCCGGGTGCGACAGGGATCAGGAGCGGCGGGGGAAGCAGGATGACGAGCAAGGGGCGACCCGTCCTGCGCGCGCACCTGCAGCAGTTGCTGGCCAGCCAGCCTGGATATGACCTTTCCGAGTGAATCATTTGCTCAACAATCGCATGTAACAAGACATGCTAATTTGTCCATTGCAAGCTTCACTACTTTGGCGTTTCCATTTTGTTTGGCAGCAGAACAAAGTAAACTCCATGCTGAAGCACTAGATCTTGAAGGGACTACACTATCAATGAAATGCTCTGCTTCCTTGAACATTCCAGAGTGGCCCAAAAGCTCAATTATATAGGAGTAATGACCTTCTGAAGGTTGTATTTTGTAAACCTCGGTCATGGACACAAAGAATTGGAAGGCTTCAGTTACAAGTCCAATTTCTGCACAGGCCTTCAGCACAGATAAGAATGCAAGCGAAGTTGGTATTTTCTCTCTTCTTAACATCTGCACAAACAGGTCAATGGCTGCCTCCGGACAGCCATTTTCTAGATGAGCTATGATTATTGAGGTCCAAGAAGATGCACTCTTGTCAGACATATATCTGAAAACATCCAATGCATGCTTGAGGCTACTGCACTCGGAGTACATGTTAACAAGGTGATTACTGATGCATGGTTTAGAAGCAAGGCCACGTTTTGTAAGGTAGGCATGTGCCTGAAGCCCTTCACGAAGGAGTTCTAATTTTCCACAAGAATTCAAGATGTGCAATGCAGTCGGGTCGTCAAGAACCCCACCAGAATGTTGGATAACACGGAAAAGATTAAGTACTCCAATATGATCATTAGCCTGAGCAAATGTTTTAACTAGTGCACCCCAAGAAATCTCATGGTTTGACAGCGATAAACACAAGTTAAGAGTCTGTTGGAACCTCCCTTCTCTTAAGTAAAATCTTATTAGATTTTGCAAAACAGAAGAATTGCTTCCAAAACCATTTCTAATGGAGTTGCCATGGATCTCCCTGCCACCTACAACATCACCAAGAGCCATACATGCTGTAAGCACAGAGGTATAAGTGAATTCATTAGCTTGCACATGCTCCAACTGCATCCTCCTAAACAAGTGCATTGCTCTTTCAAACTGACCATTTAAACAGTTGCCTGAGATTACTGCGGACCATGCAGCCGTACCAGGATCCCTGGTCGTTGAAAAGAGAAGATGTGATTCCCCTAATGAACCACATTTAGCATACATGTCTACCAGTGAACTAGTGACAAAGGGATCTGAATTCATGTTAAACTTCAAAATGTAAGCGTGTAACATTCTTCCTGCTGCTAAATTCAGATCAGAAGCACATAACCTCAAACTACTGGCCACAATGAAGTGATCCAGCTTTCCCTGAACCAGCAAGTAGTATCTTAGCATTCTCAAAGTTATCATACGTCGTCTCCTATGAAGACTGGCCAAGTTGACATACATATCCATGAGAGCACTCATAACATGCTTATCTGAGTCCAGGCCAGCCCTAATGAGAAAGCCATGTATTTCCATGCCATAATCAAGAGCGCCTATTCTTGTAACAACATGCAAAATACTGCCCAACGTAAACTCGTCGCATTCCGGGCATTCAAGCATCATAGTACGGAAGTGAGACAAAGCCTGAGCATCACACATGTTATCTGCGTAGCACTGGATGATGGTATTGGAAGAAACCAAATCCTTGTCATCCATATCATCAAACACTTTCCGCATCAGCTCCAGTTCCATGGACCTGCCATAGAACTCAATGAGGCAGTTCTGCAAGAACCCACTTTTAGTGAACCCTGACTTGATGATGCAACAATGCAGCTGATGTCCTAGACTTCGATTGGCCATACAAGAAGCTGCCCTGAGCGCAACCGATAAACTGAACGCGTCACATCCAACACTGCCACGGGCCATTTTCAAGAACAACGTTAGCGCCTCGGCATGGCAGCCATTTTCAGTGTAGCCGCTGAGCATGGAGGTCCAAGAAACCAAATCGGGCATGGCAATGGCATGGAACACCTTCTCGGCGCAACCCAGTGACCCGCAGCTCGCGTACATGGTGAGCAGGCCGTTCGCCACAAAGAGGTCAGACCCTACGTAGCCCATCTTGGCAGCGGCGGAGTGGATCTGCCTTCCAAACCTGAGGCTCCCAACTGCCGCACAAGCGCGTAGCACGACTGAGAAGACAAACCCGTCTGGCCTCAGAGAAGAATCCATCATGCGGAGGAGCAGTACGAGCGCCTCGGACGCCGGGCCGTGGGTGGCGTACCCGGACATTATGGCGGTCCAAGCGACAAGGGACCTGTCCAGCGGCGGCATTGCCTCAAAAACCTGCCGCGCGGGTTGCATCCGACCGGCGCGAGCATGGGAGCGAAGCAGCGAGTGCTGCGCCGTGGCGGAAGAGGCATCTGGTATGGCTTTCACAGGCTTGGGTGGGATGGCATGGGTGACGCTTCTGGAGATATAGGAGGAGCGCGGGAGAGAGGGAGGAGGGAGCGCCATTGGGACGCTCGGGGAGGAATCGATGGAGTGGCCAGGAAGAAGAGGTGGATAAGAGATCTTCACCGGCAGCACGAGCATTTTGTCCGGTACCTCAAATTGTTTCCGCGTTTTTGGGTGGCAGACACATATCCGGCACACAATATGGTGCTGCTAGGCAGCGTCCCCAAAATTAAAAAAAAAAATTAAAAAATTGAAACAAAAGGTTTAACTTGCATTCAAATTTTGTTATATTTTATAAGACTTTTGAATCAAATTAAACTAACACATGTCGCCGCAAACCTAAACCTCATTGTTCTTGTCCTCGTCACCGAGCTTGTCCCAGTCGATGCTTTCATCGTCGTCGTCGATGTGGACGACGGTGGAGGAGGAGACAACGTGTAAGGAACAACAGGCGCGAGGTGGAAGCGTGGGCGCCACCGGAGAAGGAGGCCTGCTGCGCCGTGAGCTCGATAGAATCATGAAGCCAGGCGAGTCCTCCTCGATCACGGTAGCTGGCACCACCAGAGCACAACTGATGCTTGGAAAGTCGCCCTCATGGTGGGGGCCCCGCAGGGGCGAAGGCAGCCGGTAGCCCGCCGGCTCCACCTCATGTGGTTCCATCTGCTTGGGACAACAAAGAAAGAGGCGGTCGCGTAGTGGGAAACGACGGGTCGGAAATTCGTGGATCACCGGGCCACGTCGTGGCACGCGGCGATCCTGCTAGACGTCGCGGATGACGATGTCGAGCCCTCCGCCTCCCCGCTGCGGTGGCGAGCGCGGCTCCTCCTTCACCGTGTGGCAAGCACTACCACCGCGGTTGCCGCCTCCAAGTCGAACCGGTGTTAGCGACTGCAATGGGTGTCGCTCCATGTTGCGGCGTGCTGGCGGGCGGACTCATTGGCGCTGGCCAACGTGTGGCCAGACGCACGCCGCCACTCGTTTTGCGCGGCGGCGTTGTAACGCATGGACCGCCACACGCCATCGTAGGCGCGGCGATGGTTTCCCTTCCTTCATTCGTGCACAAACCGCTTGACCCCAACGGGCCCAGTTGTGGTCGTCGTTCGTGGGGAGGGGGTCTCACTCCTATGGCGTCGTCCATCTCTGGCACCTGGCCGCGATGGCGAGCTGGATCTTCTCCGGCATATTGGGAATGGGCGGCACGGTGAGACCACCGACGGAGACAACCCACCCTTTGGGCAGACGCAAATCCGGCGGGACAAACAACTCGTACCTTTGGAACTCCCACGTCTGCTTTATGATTTTCTTTAGTACTCTTTTCTTCTCTGTGCTCGTGTTAACTTTTTTTTTGCGCAGAAGGATCAGATTGTATTAAACCAAGATTCTTACAGAAAAGTCCAGAAAACAAAAGAAAATACAAAGAAGTCCTTTCTGAACTCTGGTTTCGACTCCATCGAGCAGGACGCTACGCCGGCGAAACCCGCCGCTACTCCTCCGCACGCTTGGACTAGGAGGAATCCCTTTGCGGCCAGGAAGTCGACGCTCCTCGGCAGAACGCCTCCACCCTGCACCACGGACGACGACGCCATCTTGGTCGAACGCAAGCACACCTTCAAGATCTTCAGAGACCGGACCGCCATCTCTCGGATTCCGGCAAGGGGACACCGCAGCTCCGACGAGACGCGGCCACGCAAGGGGCAGCAGATCCGCCACAGCACTCCACCGGAGCCACCAGAGTGGAGGAGCGGAGCGCTGCCCACCAAAAGCTCTCCGGCGACACCACCGCCTCCTCAGCGCCGCCGGCAACCAAACCACTACTTCCTACACTATGTACACGACGTTCTCCGTCGATTCCCCATCCTCCTGCCGCCGGAGCGGCCGCCGGAGGGTGAGGAATCAGGCGGATTGACGCCGGCGAGGTGCTTCGAATTACTTCTGTGCTCGTGTTAACTGATGGACCGACGAACCATCTGTAAGCGTTTGTGCATGTTGGACAGTGGGAGGAGGATTTGTTGATTTATTTTAGTTTGTATACTATTTTATTTGACACGAATTAGTCGCGGAATGGACGTGGGCTCGTCAAGGAACTTAAGGATGAATGGATGATCTCGATGCCGATGGACACGCGCCTGCGCTCGCCGCCGCGATGACCGCCTCCTGTTTTTGGACGTGGAGTTCGAGTGCGGGAGCCAGAAAAGGCCCAGCAACTCGTAGAAGCGTCTTGGCGACGGGATGAGCTAGGTTAGAGGAGATGCAGATCGCCCAGATCGTCTAGCATCCCGTACGCCGAGATACCACATGTATCTCCTCATGCTATCGCCTCACCTCGAATACCATGTCGCCCTCATGTAATTCAGTGGGTAATTCTTAAATGGGACACACGAGCAGTCGGGGTGACGCGTGAGCTATCTATCCTGGTGCCTCGGATGCCCATTTATGTTGTACTTACAAAAAACTCGCATTAGTTCATGGCAAATGCATTCCTATCGCTCTCTTTCGCTTTGCCTCAGTCTGTCGATGTGTTATCATTTTGAGCAACTACTAGTATAAGTTTTATGCGATAGCTAGGTTGAGCTATATAGTCCTCATATAGGTTGAGTTCGTACACAAAAATTCAAGGCAGTGAAATTTGTACCTTTAAGTTGGCAATTACATCGTAGATGTACAATACTAATTGTAGGGCATACCTCTGCTCAGCCTTCAAGTTGCCATGTATTCGGTTATGTTTTTATATTTTTTGATAAAGGGAATATATTAATATCAATAAGATAGCACATACACGAAACCTCCGAACGACAAAATATTTAGAGCTAGTCTATACATTAAGAAAGCACACACCTATAACCACACACTCTTTATTAGACAGCAAAATACATATGTAAACGTTATGAGAAACCTGCATTGTGAAAGGCCTTACTCTCTATTTTCGAACAATAATTTCGTGAGAGGAGACTGCCACATTTGAGTCTGGAAAAGAGCAACTAAGCATATTTATAAATAAGGCTTATAAATGTATATTTTTAAAGCATATTTATACAATATTTAATATTGTAGAATTACGAGTGTACTAGTATTATGGAAAGGCATACGAGTCCGTCATCTTGACTCCCGTCCCCAATACCTTGTCCTGCGATCCATCATGGATATTCGCACCACCATTCTTTGTTAATTAGCCCGTCATCTGCAAATACTCAGACTCCTAGCGCATAGGTACAAAAAATTCTGAAAAAATAAGTACAAATGGGAATGATTTTATAATTCAAGTGTGCAAAGTCTTAGTACAAAATATTCTGTATCCTCCGCTATACAAGAAAGACAAAATTATAGACCTGAATGTGTGAGTGGTGCACATTTAAATCTTGTCTGAATCTTTTTTTTTTGTATAGCCCATAATACAAATTAGTTTTTTTAGAGCAAGCACATATTTCATTAATCGAAATCAAGTTAGTTGAGATTGAGACATTGCACGCTTGAACTATACACCAATAGCCATACTGTTTTTTTTTTCAGATTTTTTTTGAAACTTTCAAATATCATTTTAAAAAATTAAAGTAAAGAGTTTCAGTGAGCTCGGACTCCAATAGCATTTTCCAAAGACAGAAAACGTACACTGGTGCAGCTCAACTGGGCTGGGAAACAGCTTTACAGGTGGCAAGGCTGACTATATAAAACAAGCAGCAAGCAGTTTAATGCAAAAGCCAACAGTCAAGTTTTTAGTAACCGGAAAGGAAGGATGACACACTTCCTCGTTTTCTTCCATAGCAGCGGTGACAGCCAACAATGCCACAATGGGGAGCCGACGATCTCTCGCGCCAAGTCCATTAGTTATTACGGATGGGACACTCAAATTTACAGAATAGAAGAGGTCGTTTCAGCGAAGATCTATACAAATTCTAAGCCCCCGTTTGGTTCCCTGGAATTTAGCGAAATATGGGTGTAACATTTTACAGAAATTCATACGGACCCCCAGAAAATCCGACGAATACAACGGAAATGGCCGAAAATATTTTGGGTCGGGAAGTTTATAGACAAACAAATCGGGGCTTTAAGGGGTGTTTGATTTTGAAGAATAAAATAGAGTCGTCTTAACAAATTTCGTGCACAAGCTTTGACTAGAATATGGGGGCTTTAGTTAATCCATTTGTTCGGTTTTATAAGGCTCTCACACATTTTGGCTTACGAAATATTAGTATTATGCCAAAAATGTACATGATTCGTATTTGAATAATTTTGCACATATCTCACATATTATTGCTCTAAATGAAGGTCAAATTATATTTAAAAATGGGGGTGGGCCTTATAATCTGGAACAGAGACAGTCTAGAAGACTACAGAACTGAATTGGAAACAGAGCACATGCCTTATATCTCCCTTGGCATCTTTTTTCTGCATTGATAAACAAAGAATGTTACAGTCAAAAAAGAATGTTACAGAGCAAATGCCTCATAGTCAAAAAAGAATGTTACAGTCAAAAAAATAAACAAAGAATGTGAAGCAGAGCTGGACTACCACGGCCCGTGGCTAAGTATGCGTGAAATCGCGTCATTCCATGTTGGATGAGATTATAATCCCGATGCACAAGGTGGTGAAGTCGGTCCGAAACATGAGGTAGCCCGACAACACTCATGGAAACTGCTTCGATGAGGGCACATACTTGCCACTAATGTCATTCACGACGAATTTGGGGCAGCTGCCAGTGGACCAATTTGGTAGTCCGTGGTGTGGGCTTCCTCGCGAGGACATAATCAGCGATTGGAACCACGGCTACGCAGACTAACTTGGAGAATCGTCCCATGTTCTAACATTCTGATACCTACCATTCATAAACTATTTCCGTCTTATTCCTCGCCTAGGTATACGTACTACTTAATCTTGTAAGTAGAAAAAAATTAACAGATCAAAATATCATAGGCAATACAACTCAGGGTTCTTCTTATTATCATCTTTCTATGTTTCCCGAGAAGATATACTTTTGGGTGCTATTTATATAGCCTGGATCTATTGTTAATGTCTTTATCAGGACGCAACAAGAGCAAAGAGGTGTAAAACTCTCCACCAACTTTTACCCCCCGCCCACCAGAGTTCAAATCCCAGATTTGACATTGGTGGTTCTCATTTGGACGGAATATTTTCCAGTGGGAGGTGACGTTCCCATCGACAGCGAGGCGCCCATGGTGACTTGGTCAATCTCAAGACCCGACCGTCGGCTCAGTCTTTCGGAGGTGCTCATAGGGGTAGGGTGTGTGTGCGTTCATAGGGGTGAGTGTGTGCACGTGTATGTGAGCGTCTGCATTGTACAGTGTTCACAAAAAAAGGCGTAAAGTTCTCCACCAACTTCTTTTATCTAGTTCGTGCCACGGGATTGAGATTATATATACTCTCTCCGTCATAAATAAGTGTACTTCTAACTTTTATGATGAGTCCTACTTTTACAAATGTGTTCAACTTTATCGAAACATGTAGCAATATTTATGACACTAAATAAGTATCAATAGATCCATTTTGAAATGGAGTTCATAATATACCAATTTGATGTCATATATGTTGCTACTCATTTCAATAAAATTGGTCAAATTAATATTTGACTTAGGACAAAATCTAGAAGTATACTTATTTATGGACTGAGGGAGTACGACTAATTGCCACATAGAAACAATGTTATAAAATCCAGTTTTATTAATAATTACTTGTATAATAGAGTTGACTATAAGATTGGTATTAGGTTCGTGTTTTTTCTCTTTCTTCTCGTTTAGTGTTTTTAGTTAGGATCAGAGCACGCTTCCTTATCTCTCCCATTTATATAGGAAAAAATACCATGTACCGGACTTGTAGCTTACTATTATTCTTATTCTTAGACCTCTCATAGTGGTGGTAACAAATATGGTAAGAGTAAGGGTAATAATATAGTCAACAGTGAGCTACATAAGACCGCCATGTTATAAAGAGACATGAGTATCAATCACTCACAGGGACGGAGCCAGCCGACGACCTTGAGGGGGGCTAAATGGATAGCTTTAATGTCAAAACTATCATGAGGGGGGCAGACTTGACCAAATCACTAAGAATTAAGAGCTATAATGGCTAGTGTTGTTCATAAAATCTGAACCATGGGGGTGGCATAGCCCCCCTGGTCCCCCCTTGTCTCCGTCCCTGATCACTCATATGATAGAGTTGGCTATAAGATATGCTATTAGGTTAATCATTTTTTGCATTCCTCTGTTGCTCCTTCTCTCATTTACTCTTTTTACCTGGAAGTTTGTGTAGAGATTGGTCCTTAGATGAGAGCTCCTTCTTGTCTTTTTTATTGTCCATCTGCTCCATAAAAATAAAATTGTCATATAAGATGGCTTATAATCCATTATTATACTTGCTCTAAGAGTAAGGATAATAGTACAGATAAATGTTGGCTATAACTTACTGTCATGACATTGATAGCCAACATATATTCTAGTTATCTATAAAAATATATTATTGTATTAATAATTGTCCCAACTAACACTCTAACAAAAGTTTGTTGAAGCAAGTGCTGCAAGCTCTTAGAGTGGTCGTAGTGGGGAGCAAGTTAGAGGAGTAACATCCATATGTTATTAGTCTACGTTATTTTCCATAGTGGGTAGTATCATAGGCGTCATAACACGGAGATATTCATTTATTATTCTTACTCGTTTTTATTAGAAAGAACCATGTAATGATAATGTATAATGTTACTCCATTTGTCTCTCTCAAGTTTAATTACTCTATTGGCAGCGCCCACTGGCGCCTGTGAGGGGAGGGAAATGTCAAGAGGGGCAGCTGGGATGGCGGGTCTGTGCTCCACCCGTGCCACCGATCGAGAGAGGAGTGACGCGGGGGACTGAGGAAAAATCACGTATCAAGAACAAAAGTTTCTTCTCCTTTGACGTCAGATGTAATTTCTTCTCCTTTGATGTCAGATGTAATATCCAACACTTCAGGGCAAGGGACATAGCTCGAGGAAAGATGTACAAGGGTCTCCTGCTATGTACATTGAAGTGTTGAACTCCTATTCAGAAAAAAAAAAGTGTTGAACAGTTACAGCTTTTAAACTGAACTTGTTTCCTAAATAATAAATTTATGTTGTTCAATTTTTCATGTGTTCATAACCAGAAAACACTTTATGCATAGGTTGACAAGAACTCTTCCAAAGATATCTGAATTGAGGAGCTGCTTGGGGAACCCAACTAAATTAATTTATGCTCGGTGTGAAGAAAATTTTGTTTTTCTCAAACACACGCCAATGTGTGTGTCATTTTTATTGAGAAGAAAGCGTAAAAAAGACATTAAGGATGAAAAGTACAAGGCAAAGTCAAACTAAAAAATGAAAGAACATTGACGCATGTTGCGAGTACTTTGCGCGAGCCCTGGGTATTAATTCTTCTATCAGTACAATTCAACGGGTAATTCCAGGATGACATTCCGGATGCGCGAGCCTGGACTGTCATCCGACATCGATGCATGTTGTGAGTCCCTTGCTGGGGCCTCCCATACGAACTATCTATCCTGGGACCTCTCATGCTCATTTATATTGTGCCAATGACATCTCTACATATCCACATAATTCATGTTTAACAAACTGGCAATAATTCAAGGGAAATGGAGCATAGCCCTATCAACTACTCTCTTCTAGTTTGTTCATTGTCTTGCTCTCTGGTCTATTCTCAAATTTAGCAGCTACCGTGAATTGCACGCGATAGGTTAAGTTATATAGTTGGCCTATGTATATTAGCCGGGTACTGAGCTAGTGCAGTGACACCAACTTTCTGCATAACCATTGCTTTCATAACGGTTGTTCCATCCACCCTCCAAAATTCAGGGCAGTAACATTTATACCTTATTTGTCCTTTCGGCTGGTACTTAAATTGCATTTAGAACATTATAATAGTATGCATAGCTCGGCTCTCTCTTCAAGTCACCATGTATTCAGTTTGATTAACATGTTAGGTGCTCAACATTACTCATTTGACACCTAGCTTGGCCTTGAAAAGAGCATAAGCAAAAACAAAAGTAAAGGTATTTGAATATTATTTCCTCAGGCAGCCTGGGGAATATTGCTTCAAATTCAATAGCCATCTTGTTTCTTGAAAACCATAAAGCCCAACAAAACACCAAGAAACCAAAGAGAATAACGATGTACGTATCCACATAATCGTCAACCGTGCAGTAAGTCTGCAAAGTTAGGCAGCGCCAAACACAATTAAAGCTCAGGCTCATTAAACAAACCAAAACATATGCAAGCAAAGAAATATGATCCGCACTTACAGGAACCCCATGAAAAACGTAATTGACCATGAAAGAGCTGTCGTGAGAAGATCCTGGCTTTTTTTATACGAGTAAGGTTTACACCACTAAAGTACATATCTTTGTAGAAGAATGTAGCTGAATACACATCAGATTTGTTAAGAGACCGGACCACCAGGATTTTCTCATTGTCTATGTGCACTGACTGTACACTAGTCCACCAATTCTACAACTTCATCAGCTCCAAAGGTTATTTGGTTGTTAATATTCAACGGCCCAGCTGCAAGTTCATGTACCGAAGCTCCGGGGTTTAAACAAATATCAAATAGCCTACCAAACATTACCTTAGAGGGTATAGAGTTGATGCCCAAATGTTACTCCAAAATTGAACAGCTTTGTTTTTCAGGGTGCACTTTATAAGTCACGTCCCACTGAAAATAGTGCTTACCCCCTAAACCACCTATCAAACCTGTGAAGATTTTACATTCTAGAAGAGAATCTTTAGATGAAATGTCACATAAACTTTCTCCGCAGCAGTTCACACCAGAAGCCTCCACTGCCATTTATGTTTTTTCATGTAAATTTCCAAGGTCGAAGCACATTTATGAAGATCCACAATCAACAAAAATCTTTTGACTGGTACACATGGTTCCCACTGGCCATCTCTTTTGTTAGAGGCACCCTCCAAAATAAATATGATCGTGTTGTGTCCATCATTTATGCACAAAAAATTGATGTGCCCTTAAAATGGCTCAACTCCCTTTGCCACCTTGTTACATAGGTTAGTGAAAGCATCCACCCATGAGCTCTGATCACTCGCTGAGAAGCCCAGATGACCATATGTATCAAAGGAAGTGTTCCAAGCATATAGAGTTCAGCATATTAGTAACTTGGACATGGTCCTCCTTATTTACTCCAAGAACAAACATGTAACTGCTGCGACAAATTATTCTCAGGCCTGTAATTCACTCAAAACAGGTAAGCATAAATTTGAGGTGGAGAATGTACGTGTCACCATAATCAAACCATGAGAACTCTGGCATCCGCAAATTGAAGATGTGCCGTCCTTTCTTTCATTAGATGCAGGTACACCCCTGATTTTGCACATCCATAATTGACGATAGTGTATCTGCTGCCACGTTGAACAAAAAGGGAGTATAAGCATTAATTTCACATTTCATAAATTAGGTTATTGATAAATGAAATTGTAAATTTATTTCATTCCAAACTAATTGCTAACACATGTTGCATGACAAGTTGACAACTGATAAGGGTTGGAGGTGAATTGGAATTCCTTAGCATCTCATGTATTGGCCCAGGTACAATTCATTGTAGAGGAAACCGAAAATAATAATGGATAAAAGATGACTCATGAACTACACGGATAGTATGCTCCTGCAATAAGTTTTGCCTGCAGTACTAGTGCAAATGACTGCAGAAAGTGAAATTGGCAACTGAGCAATCAGGTAACCGGACAGTTAGATCATTCGGGAAATTATTCATATGGAAAATGTGAATTCATCTTTAAATTGGCACCTAAGCAATCAGGTAACCAGATGGGTAGATCATTTGGGAAATTATCGCCCCATTCTCCTACTCTCATCTCTCTTTCTATTTTTTGCTGAACACTTCCATTATTAATCAAGTTAGCTGCAAGTTTAACATGGGGTGATACTGCATGTCGAAGCGCCAAGCAGCCCCTCAGTGTCCCGATATGCTGATGACGTAGTCATCTTCAGCCGACCTGATCCAGCGGAGCTCAGCGCCATTCACGTCCTTTTGGACATCTTGGCGGTCGTGCCTCTGGCCTTTGCATCAATTATACGAAGTACTCGGCAATGCCGATCTCTTGTCCCATGAGGAAGTTGCTGTTGCCGCCACTACCCCCACCTGTCCAGGCCTATAATTCCTGGTGTCTTACCTTGACATCCCATTGACTGTGATTCTGTAAACGAGCCGGCCACTTCCCTCTTTGTGCCGATTGATGACCGCTTCCAGAGCAAGTTATCAACCAGGAGCACGTGATTGATGCCAAAAGGCTGCCGCCTAGTCATAGCGTGGTCGGTTCTTCCTCCCATGTCCATCAACATCCTAATGGTGCTCTCTGTGCAACCGCAGGTGATCTCCAATTCGATAAAGTCCATCATGGCTTCCTCTGGTGCAGCAAGAACCTGCCCTAAGAGTCAGTGCCTCGTAAACTGTCCCTCCGCCTGCTGTCCCCTTCAACTCGGTGCCTCAGGATCCTCAATCTGCACTGTTCTGGAATAACTCTACGTGTTCGCTGGTAGAGCCTCCCTTCCGGACTTCGATCCTCGTAAAGCCTCCATTTTTCAGCACAGCTCCGAGGTCCCTCTCACCTCCACAACCTTCAACCTGCATAGTAGGCCACTTCAAGACCATCTTCAAGGATAACGCGTCATAGTTTCCATCTTCCCAGGTCGAGTGACGGGAACGAGGTTCCGAGGCTGGCAAAAATAGAGAACAACGGGGTATACATCTCTCGAAGGATTATTCGGTAGGGGGATGCGACCCAATCAATTTTGGGACAATAAATCCAGTACATACGTTGGGTCGAGGAACATGAACCTCTCTTAGTTGGGTCGATGAACACGGGACAATACAGTGGATCGAGGAACGCGACCCTCCCAAATTTTTATCAACGATGGTATTTAGTTAAAGTTTATACAAAGAGTACTTAACAAAGTATTTGACTTAACACAGATATTCAAAATTATAATGAAACAAAGTACCAAACAAGCAAACAGATTAAGTAAAATGACGAACATAAGCACTTCAACAGCACCATTTGAGCAACTCATTTGTTCCAGGTATCACCAACTCACCATGTACATTCAAGCAAAACACAACTTTAGTGATAAGTAAATTTATAAAACAGGGGAGTCAATATATTCTAGTGTTAAGATCTATAAAACTGGTCACTTGCTAGTGTTTCCAGGCTTCCGAATTCTCCGTGGAGGTTCAGCTGATTCATCAACAATTCTGTTATCCTCCAAGCTAGTCCAACGTAGCTGCTCAAGCTTCAAGCTTGACTCCTCCAATAAGCTATTATGAGGATCAACATCTCACATATAGTGCGGACATGAATTGTAGTACTCGGAAAATCTTCTTTTAAGCCTCTCGTTTGCGTGAATAAAGACAAGCTTACCAAGTGTCTTTGCATTCAGCTTGTTCCTATTTATACTCTGTGCAAAAGAGTATTTACTCCAATTTCCTGCAGCGGAGGAGCTACTGATTGGCTGGGGTCGTTTAAATTTGAAGTTTGTGAGCCATAATTAAGCCCCCAGTTTATGGCTTTCATCGTTGCCGCATCAGTTTGAAGAACCGCCAATGCGTACATTTGTTTTTTCATCATAAAGGTGTTAAATTACTCACCCAAAAGAGCATACTCTTTTTTATTTTCTGCAATTTTATTATGAGCTTCTATAGCACCTAGCATAACCTCATGGTCATCATTAGGAGCTTGCATTTGACCGCCCCAGAAGCAGGAGTTGCAAGATAAGATTGATCATAGTAGTGTGAAAAACCTTAGCATTCGTTGCTTCTCCAAAGTATTATGATCAATCTTATCTTGCAACTGCTTCTCTGGGGCGATCAAACGAAAGCTTCTAATGATGACCATGAGATTATCATGCTAGGTGTTATAAAACTCATAATAGTATTGCAGAATATAAAAATAAAAGTATACTCTTTTAACACCTTTATAATAAAGAAATATATGTATGCGTTGGCGGCTGTTCAAACTGATGCGGCAACAATGAATGTCATAGACTGGTGGTTTAATTATGACTCATAAACTCCAAATATAAAGGAAGTAACAAAAAGTTTTGCCCAGTTTTGCCCCAGCTAATCTGTAGCTCCTCCGCTGAAAGAAATTGGAGTACATATCTTTTATACATAGTGTAAAGAGGAACAAGCTGAATGCAAAGACACCTGATAAGTTTGTCTTTATTCACGCAAACAAGAGGCTTAAAAGAAGGTTTTCTAAGGACTACAATTCATGTCCACATTATAAGTGGGATGTTGATCCTGATAATAGCTTATTGGAGGAGTCAATCTTCACAATTGAGTTGGCTAGCTTAGACGAGAACATAATTGTTGATGAATCAGATGAACCACCACGGGAAATTCGGAAGACTTGAAATAGTAGGGAGTACTGAGCGGTAATATGAATCTGAACTCTAGAATATATTGCCTCATATGTTTATATGTTTACTGATCACTAAAGTTTCGTTTTGCTTGAATGTACAGGGTAAGTTGGTGATACCCGGAACATGTGAGTCGCTCGAATGCTACTGTTGAAGTACTTATGTCCATCATTTTACTCAATATGTTTGCTTGTTTGGTATAATTTTGAATATTGTGTTAAGTCAAATACTTGGTTAAGTACTCTTGGTGTAAAATTTAATTAAGTACCACTATTTATCAATTTCATCCAGATAGCGCTCCTCGAATCGTTCCAGTGTCATTGATCCAAATTGGAGACGGGCGCGTTCCTCAATCCACTATCGCCCCGGTTCATCGACCCAACTAAAAGAGGTTTACGTTCCTCGACCCAACGTATCATACCAGGTTCATCATCTTGAAATTGATTGGATCGCGTACCCCCTACCGAATAGTCGTTCGAGAGAAGTATACCCCCTCCGTTCCATATTCTTGCCATCGTCCGACTCTCGACACTTGTTCCCATCCCATGACCCAAGAATATGGCAACTATGTACATGACCATGGGGATGTTGAGCCCTCAAGGACATCACGAAAATAATTAACACACTGGGCATTGCTGAAACTTGACAGAGCAGAAACAAGGTACAACCATAGACCATGTATTGCATTAAAAATTTCTCATTTTCAAACACCTAAACGCAGTAGACTATATGAAACGGAGGCAGGACAAGAGCAACCATAGATGTGCTCAACAAATGACATGGAATAAATTTTTAATTCATCATGAGTAATTAATTTGATGATAAAAAGTCTCAGTTTCCTAGTGGATGATTGCTACAGTGTTTATTTAGTTGCTTCAACAAAAGAACGCATTTAACTGACTTGTATCTTGCTTGGTGAAGGTTTCAGTTCACACTCTGAGTTTTAAGTTATCTGTACTTCTTGATGCTTCAATTGCCCAACATATCTAACTGACCTGTGTTTTGCCTGGTGCTGGTGCGTATATGGTTAAAGTTTTGATTTCAACCTCTGAGTTTGAAGTTAACAATAGTTCTTGAGGATATAATTAGCTACGAAGCTGCTTATAAGTAATACATGCACACGCATATATTCTTAACGTACAATAGGTGTTCTTTTTTACAGTGGTTCCTCTCATAATTGAAATTGCAAGTCATCGTGCTATGATGAATTGTAAGATATGTCAACAATGAAATTGCTATAGACTGTTAGAATATTATGGTGTGGCATCAAATTAATCGGTTTCAGCAAACTTGTAAGGGGTCTAACAGAGAAGATGTCACTGCAAGTATGACTGATATGGTTCTTCTGTGTAGGTAGAAGGTTAGTATCTACATGAACACAATGTACCTTTGACATGGAGTCTCAGATACATAGTCTGACCCTCACGGAGTGAAGCACAACCATTCAGCCCGAGTTCTTCTGTTTGAAGGAAACGTGAATGTTTAGCAATATGTATCTCATATGCGCATTTGGTGTCCTGATGTCTAGCAATCAAGATATACAATAGAGGGATATGTAGAGAAAAAATAGCACTGTGTTTGAACTGAAACATGGACACATTTTTTAGCAAAATTTTTTTCTTCTTCTTAATTAGAGTACAAGTTTAGGATTGAAACTTGACCTGGGTAGATATATACACTTGAAGGAAACTTCTCTTGTAATCCTTTTGTCTTCTATATTTCCTCTCATTCTAGCATCCCATATATACGCAACAAACCACTATTCCTTCAAAACAAAACGGAGCAGTAAAAACTGAGATCTCCCTTATGTTATGACAGAGATCAGTCCCTTACAGTCATACAACCATATAAAGCCTGCTAAAATTTCGTCCTTGTGTTAAATAGAACATACCAAAACGGATACTTCAAATTAGGAACGAAAAAGACAAGACCAATGAGTGAAGGTTATTTTATCTCAAAGCTTGGCTATGAATGCAAGTTTTTCTTTATGTTGTGACAGCATTTATTTTTTAAATAGCAAATACTAGCCTCTTTTTTATTCAAATTTGGGGTTCATTTGATTCGCAGGAATCGAAAAACACAAAAATAGAAAACCTTAGATTGAATGCCATGCCATGTCGAATCCTACAGGAACTAAAGAAAAAGAAATATGTGTAAGAGAAGCTTCTGGTTGCATCTATTAAAAATGCGTGAACTTTCTTGAATGATTAAGTGACTGCCATGGTTATCACCAAAACAAACGAAAATTTCATTGAGGTTGGACTCAACTGAATTTCCCTCTGAAATTGCATAAAAATTTGTCCATATGAAAAGCTCACATGGTTTGCAATCCTACAGATCAAACTAGAGCTTTAAATAACAAGTAGAATCATCCATAAAACCTATGAAATTCCTTTCATTAAAGAGGCCTTTAACTACTTCTATCAATGAAATCTAACTAGTTTTGTCAAATGAACAAGAGGACGTGTGTCTAGTGCGTTGGTAAGTCTTCCAGATGTAAAGGCTACTGACCACAACAGAAACCCTAGTTCTCACAAAAAAAAAGGAATCGTGTTGTGTATTATTCCACATACTCCCTCCGTCCTCGAATAAGTGTACTTCTACCTTTTAGGGTACGTCAAACTTATTAATTTTTTACCAACTTTATAGGGAAAAGTACCCCCATTTATGACATTAAATTAGTATCAGTATATTCATCTTGAAACAAAGTTTCAAAATATACCAATGTTATGTCACATATGTTGCTACTTTTTTCTATAAATTTGGTCATTTTTAAAAAAAAATAACTTAGTACTAGAGCTAGAAGTACACTTATTCAAGGACGGAGGGATTATGTGCCAGGTCGCCCTTGCACCGCCGTCGCTGGTGGAGCCAGCTTTCAGGCCCTTTTTGTTGGCCTAAAAAACATGACTTCAGGTTTCATCCCCAAGGGTTGAATTTTTTTAATGAACAATATACATTTGTATCAACAATTCAGCACACAAGAGAACTTCATGGTGAACTGAAAGCAGCAGCATTAAGATCATCACATGTAGCATTATTAAGAAATGCACATAAGCAAGTTGCCCAAGCTAGTACCTTAGTTATACTCTTGCTGCAATGGCGAATCTCCAAAGATGTATTTTCATCTCCCAACCTGTTTGATGGCACTGGTGGCACTACTCTAAGGAAAACTACCAACTATAACAATGTCACACTGTTCAGCAAAATTTCAAGGAGCTCAGGCGAAAGAGCATCACAAGAAATTTTCCAGATGCTGTCCCTGAAGCTAGCACCGCAGATATGGATAGCAATACACGTGTCCGCCCCAGTGTGGGGCGGGCAGGAAAGCCCACAGCTTCCCCTTCTCCATCTTGTTGGGTTCGTGGCGACGTGGTCAAGATGGAGGCATGGTAGGGTGGAATCCACCACGGCAATGACCAGAGTACTATCTGGATGGCGCGCATCATAACAAGCTGTCGATCCACCATGGAGACATCGGATGGCCTGCTGGTGCTCATCTTACCCATTGAGCAATCCATAAGAATTGGGAAATCCTCAACTTTTAGTACCGGGCATGGCAATTTGTGTGTAAATGGGTATGGATAAACTTGGGTATAGGTTGGGCGATTCATACACTCCCCAATGGCAGCGTTAAAAGGCAACCCCTATATATCTTCCTTCAAAGAATCGAGAGTCTGCAGTACATTAACCAATTCAGGGTGAGACTGGTCAGCATTAGAAATACATGAACCCCATCATGCAACTCGACCCAACTACATCCAGGCTCTTTCTTGACCCACTCTTTATACATGTTCTCTCTGATCATCCAGGTCTCATGCCAATCGCCCTCCAATGCATGCATACTTGATAGAGCAACCCAGTTACTGTGGTTCTCCGGATCAAGCTCGAGTAGACGGGACGCTGCAAGCTGACCCAACTTAGCATCCCGGTAGATTCGACATGAATTAAGTAATGCACTCCAAGCAGCAACACTCGAGTCAAACGGCATACTCTCAATGAATTCAAGAGCTTCTTCTAGGCAACCTCTCCTGCAAATTAGATCTGCCATACAACCATAGTGCTCAGGCTGCAGCTTAACCGAGCTCTGGCCATCAAACAGAAACCTGAAGTAGCGCCAACCTTCTCGAACAAGTCCGCCATGGCTACAAGCTGACAACACCGCAAGATATGACACTCCGTCTCTTTTGATGCCCAAATGTGCCATCCTATCAAACAAAGATACCGCATCTTGTGCACGGCCAAACTTTCCATAAGCTGAGATCATGGTAGTCCACAAAACAGAGTCCAATGATGGTGCACCCTTAAAGACAAGCTCTGCTGAGTCAACACACCCACACTTTGCATACATATCCACCAAGGAGTTCCTGACAACTACGTCCCACTCAAATCCGCCACCAATAACCTGTGCATGCACCTGCGTCCCCAGCTTCAACAATGCCAGCTCCCCGCATGCATCAACAACTATGGCACACGAGAACCCATCTGCGCCAACCCCACAAGAGAGCATCGACGCAAATAACACCAGAGCCTCCTCAGCTTGCCCACTGCCGAGACACCCAGCCATCATCGAGTTCCACGCAACAATGTCCTTCACCATCATCACCCCAAACACTCTCCTGGCATAGTCAACACTCCCACATCTCGTGTACATGTCAACAACCCCATTCTCCACAACCGAATCGACCGGGCCATACATACTCATCTTCACAACCCTGGCATGAATTTCCTTCCCGATGGCAAGGGCGGCCTGGCCAACGCCTGAGCACGCGAGCAACCCACCGACAGCGTGTACCCGTTGGGAGCAACAACAGATCCCACCATGCGACGGACCAGGGCGAGAGAGTCCCTGTGCAGACCCTGGTGGGCGTGGCCGGTGATGAGGGACGTCCAGAGACCACGTCCCGGCAGGGCATTTCGTCGAACAGCGCACGGGCAACCCGGAAGACGCACCGTAGCGCAAGGTGAGCGAGTGAGGTGGCTAAGATGGGGGACGCTGAGAGGCCGAGTTTAAAGAGGACTGCGTGGAGGGGCTTGACGTGGGGCGCAGAGCGGCGGGTGGCGGCGGATTTGAGAGCGCCGGCGAGCGAGGTGGCGTTCCACTCCCACATCGAGGCGGGCACCTGCCACGCGACTTGCAGCAACGGTGAAAGGGAACAATTTTTGCTGGGCTAAATTAGTAGTAACAGTTTCTGTAGGCTTTTCGATCTGCTTCGGATCTCAAGATGTCCAGCCCAGCCCATTTCGAGAGAATCAGGCGACAGTTTTTTTTTTTTTTTGAAACGTGACTGGTTTATTTGCCACATAGACAGTGGCGGAGCTGGTATAGAACCATTGGGTTCATATGGACCCAACAATTAAAATCCATCAACTCTTTGCTAATAAGTCTGTGATATTCCTAATTAGTGAAAGATTACACTACAATATCATGAGATTAACCCAATAAGATTTTGCTCTAGCTTCGCCCCTGCACAAAGATACGTACAAACGAGAGTACGAGACTCACTTGTTAGCAATCATGTTAACAAACATAAACGCTAGATTAGACCTATATGCAACTGATTACCCCAATTGTAGGTGTTATGCGCAACAAACTCCAAAATAAGTGTTCTGCGTAAAAAATAACACCAATAGGTGGTGATTTGTGCAATTAATTCCCTCATGATACATGTTCATGGATGGCTCTCTTTCGTCCTCTCCGAGATGAGTGCCTGCAGCGAGTGTTATACTCCCTCCGTTCCAATTTAATTGACTTGCTATTCACCACATGTGGATGTATCTATACATGTAACATGTCTAGATACATCCACATTTGATAGATAGCAAGTCAATTAAATTGGAACGGAGGGAGTACAAATGTGCAGTCTAGTGGCATGGCACATGCAAGCTGACCAATACCATGCAGCTAACAGTGCAGCACTGCAGCCGATCGATGATCTGTACGCACACACTTACTTTTATTCTAGATTGCAAATCGTGATCCATATTCCACTTGTCGCCACTCACCATTCACTGACCACTAAACTGTACCACCTTCTTCTTCTATTTTATTATTCCTTGTCAATCAACTACGGAAGCCGACGTATTACCCATTGTTATTATCTTCGAAACACGACGGAGATCGATGATCGGCGACGTCCATCTCGACCGATGCTCCTGTGCATCATGCATATGCATGGTGACCTTTGGAGAAATGCAGAAGCCGCAGCGTGATCCTGGTGCTAGCTAAGAAAAGACTTATTGGTGCAGCAAGGTCTTTGGTTAGCTTAGCTACAGCTATAGTAATCGACTAATCGTGAAGCTTGGAATACTATAGCTAGCTAAAAGGTGGTGTGAACCGTGAAGTCGTGTGCGGCGGGTAGAAGCCGCCAAAAAAAATACTCCCTCCGTAGACTAGATACATGTGTATCTAGACAAAGTTGTGCCCACTAATATGGATCGGAGGGAGTATAAACTCGCGAGTCCAAAAGGTGTTCAGCATCTTATTTAGATACTGGCAGTTCTGTGTCTTAGGTTATATGTGAACTACGAGACATATATTAATGGTACATATTCAAGGGAAAAAGGGGAAATGGTTCAGTTTTTCGGTTTTGCAAAAATCTTAGATCAACCCTTGCAGATACCGTCAAGTTGACATGGAGCGAGCCAATATTTTCATAGCACATTAGAATATTTTACGACACAAGCACAAGGACTAAATCGACAACAAGAACCATTTCATTCATAACATAGACAATTGTTATATTTACACATTTTCATATTGTGACCAAATACACAATCACATGTCGACAACAACAATTTTTTCACTGAATCAGTCTACATCCTCAGTATGTCTCTATACCGGTAAATTGTACAGGAGTTTTATAGTATGACGAGGGTGCAACATTTTTATATGATACTATTAAATTGTAGACTCGATATTTATCCTTACATGCGGTACCCACTTTTGTTGGTACGGCACACCTTTCTCCTAAATCTAGTTTTTTTTTTTTTTTTTTTTTTTTTTTGCGAAACACAGTACAACGCAGACGCTCACATACACGCGCATACACTCACCCCTATGAACGCACACACGCACACCCTACCCCTATGAGCACCTCCGAGAGACTGAGCCGGCGGTTGAGTCTTGAGATTGACGAAGTCACCACGGGCGCCTCGCTGTCGACGGGAACGTCGCCTCCCACTGAAGAATATTCCGCCTAAATGAGAAACACCAGCGTCAAACCTGGGGTTTGAACTCTGGTGGGCTGGGGGTACAACCACCCTCCTAACCATCTTGCCACAGGCAAGTTCTCTTCTCCTAAATCTAGTTTCTTCCTCTCGGAGATACCGTATGTATGCCAGCAATTCCACCCTCTCGGAGATACCGGCTTGTGTAAATATTACATGCAAGTCCAATTCCACCCACTTTTGTTACGTAAACGTGTGCGATGTTTCTACTAACACACGATTGTGTTCAATCAAACGTTCGTGATAAACTCCAAACACACACACGATGTTCGATCATTCCAAAACGTACATACGCCAATGTGGGATAATCGTGTGTGTGATGTCTTTTCTCAGAGCACACGGTTTTATTGAAAACACGTGTGTGATGGAGTACCCTATCGTGCAGGATTTACAAATTGTGAGCGTTGACCACACCGTAGCCCACCCTCGCATAGTGATGGTTCAACAAATCTTGTGTGATGGTCCATTTTAAAAGTACTAGGGGAGTGAGCGCGGGCTTCGCCGCGCCCGTAGATTTGATTTTTTTTTAGTTTTGTTGTAGAAATTAAATTTGAGAAAATGGTCCTTATTGAAATGTATTAAAATTCGCATTCTTTTAATGTGAACGAATTGGTGAAATTTTGAAAATTTGAGAAATTCGGTTAGATGGCACGAACCATCAGCATTTATTTATGCGAGGCTATTTATCCAAATACTTTCATGTTGTAAAAATTGTTCGAAAGAGGAGGTGCATTTTTTGACAATTTAGCGCGGCAAATGTCACGGCCGTGTCATTAGGAGAAGAAATATCGGGCCGTAAAATATTAAAGTAAGCCTGTATTTTCCCTTAAAATTTTAATTTTACTACATAATTAGATGGAAGTCATTATATGAGAATTTTGTCCAAATATTCATCGTATTAAATTTTCCGAATATGATTGCGTTGTGCTGTAAGTAATTAGTTTTTTTTTTGCGATCGTTTTGATATAGTGTGCATATTTTTTTTGGTTGACAGATTTAAAGAAATGCCGAAACGAATTTGAATTGTTTGAAACTGTTTGTAGTATTTAAATATTCGAATATGTTTGCATTTTTTTCTTCTTGCATTACTCAAATATTTGAACTATTCAAATATTTTGTAAGTAATTAGGTTTTGTTTCGTGATTATTTCCATATATTCGTAGTACTTAAAAATTCCAATATGTTTGCATTTGTTTTTGCTTGGATTATTCAAATATGATATAGTTTTTTTGTTTTTTTTGAATTTTTCGATTGTAAAATTGTGGAAATTAGAGAATCGTCAACATTTTGGAAATGGTTTAAATTCGAAAGTCATCAAGTTTTGGAATATTATAGCACTTTTAAATTCAATTTGGAAGATGAAATATCGTGGCGTAAAATGCTATAATAAGTTTGTATTCTCTGATGGAACTTTATTTTAATGTTATATTCCATTGGGTGAGCATATCATTATGATATCTGTTTTCAACTATTGTTGGTGGATAATATAGTTCCATCTTGGCTATTTTTTTTTTGCCAGCATAATCGGAGGAAATTTGTTCTGGTTATTTGTAAGTGCTGACCTTTTTAATTTTTTAAATATTACTAATTACATTATTTGTGAATATATATTTAATATACCTGTCTTATAAATATAGTTGAACTATTCATCGATATATATATATAACTCTGTGACTTGCTGATTTATATTTTTCGAACCTGCACGGAAAAAAATGTTCTCTTTTGCATTGTTGTAATTGGTAAGTTTTTTTTTTTAGGGAAATCCATTAATGGGACCTTATGTACTATTTGGAAATTTTGAGGCTTGGTTTTTTTTTTTTGGAAACGTTCTCAAGTTTCTGAAATGTTGATTTTTAAATTTATGGGTATATTTTGGACTTTAAAGATGGGGGAAATTTTGGAGAGATTTTAGTTAAGAAAACTATAAATATGTTAGGTAAATTGGAGTGGTCAAATATAGTTCTATTTTGGCATTTTTTCCTGTTCCATTTTGGCTCCTGCCAGCATGATCGGAGGAAATTTGCTATGCCTATTTGTAAGTGATAACCTTTTTAATTTTTAAAATATAATTACATTATTTGTGAATATATATTTAGTACACATATTTTCTAAATGTAGTTGAACTATTCATCAAATATATGTGTAGCTCTGTGAATTGCTGAATCGTATTTTTCGAACTTGCAAAAAAAAAGTTCTCTTTTTGCATTATTGTAATTAGTATTTTTTTAAATATCTATTAATGGGACCTTATGTACTTTTTGGAAATTTTGAGGTTTTATTTTTTTTCTTTTTCGAAACGTTCCCAAGTTTGTGAAATGTTGATTTTTAAATTTGCAGGGATTGGTTTGAACTATTTTTATTTTGTATTTAGAAATTTTGAAAAGCTACTGGAAATAGAAAAAGAAAACAGGAAGAAAAAAAATTGAGAAGAATGAGCCAGGCGTCAAACAGCAACCCAGCCCAGCAGGTGGCCCAACTATCCGGCCAGTTTTTTTTTTTACTGCTGGAAAAAATGGAGAAGAGGCTGACAGGCCAGGCCCGCGGTGACGCACGCTGACGTCACCAGCGGCGGAATCTGCTGCCGCGGCCGCGGCGGCGATGCGCTCTCCGGCGGCGCATCCGCGCAAGCTGGGACGCGCGGCTGGGCTCGGCCGACGCGCCTCGTCGCGGGGAGTCCGCAGGTGGCGGCGCCGCCTCCAGATGGTCGCCGGAGCGGCCGCGCCGCCGCGTGAATGTGGCGGAGGAGGACGGACGCGGCGGCGTCGATTCCTGCGGCGTGGCGGCGTTTCAGCGTCCGGCTGGAGGCGAGGTGGTAGATCCGGCGACGGCGCACCTCCTCGTGGCCGCAGATTTGACGGGGGAGCGGCGGAGCGGCGGGATGGCGCGCCGGCGGCCACGGCGACCACGGCGGCGCGCGGGGGAAGAGCGAGGTCGTGGACGGTTTTGCAGAAAAAACCTCGTTGTTTTAACAATTTGCGTTGAGGTCCTTCCGCGGGTGTTTTCTGCAAAGTGTGCGCGTCAAAATTCGTGCAGCAGGGTCACCGGCTGCGACCGGGGGTGACCGGCTGATGACCGGGCGACGTGGCTACTCGTGATTGGCTAAAAATCGCCGATGTACAGTGCCCTGGACGCTGGAGCTGGTGTGGCCAGATCTGGACCGTCGATCGCGGCGATCGGACGGTTGTCGTTCATCGGCGACGTGGACAGCGGGAGGAGCGGCGATTTCTTCCGTCTTTTATATATAGTGTAATGTAATGTAATGTGATTGCTTGATATGTACTAGTGATCCTCGACCTAGGATCCTTTTTGCAAAAGGTAATGATTTGGTTGTAATTTTTTATCCTGGGGTCATCCATGTAATGTATACTCCGACTGCTAAATAATACTGCAGTATCTAGCCTGTTGGATTGCCACTTGTTAAAAAAAAGTACCACCAGTTCACAAGCCGCGCGCAAATCGACCGGTCAGCTACTGACAGCCCCATTAAATAATTATACATTGTATTTGTGTTCAATCAAACGTTTACGGTAAACTCTAAACACACACGACTAATGATCTCTACGCGTGTGTGATTATGTAAAAACGTACACACGTCAATGTGCGATAACAGTGTGTGATGCCTATTCTCAGCACACACGGTTTTTATGGAAAACACATGGGCAATGGAGTATCTTATCACACATGATTTACAAACTCTGTGTGATTGACCACAACTTCGCCCAACATCGCCCACCTCATATGTACTAGCGATTCTGAGTTGGCCGGCCCCGGTATCGTAGCTTTCCTTTCGCTCGGAGAAGCTGTAGTCATCAGCGTTTACTTTTCTCGGAGAAGCTGTAGTCCTCAGCATGTGTAATATCGTGGGTGGAACCTATCTTGCTTTATTAATTTAAAGCAGGGCCTGTGCCTTTTATCTAAAAAAAATTCTTGACATAGGATTCTTTAGGACAAAGTGAAGACTTTGTGGTAATTTTAGTTTTCCTTAAGGTCTTGCATGTAACATATATTCCCACTGCTAACTTTACTGCAGTATCTACGGAAATCCATATCGGGTCATAGGTCTAGATGCACCCACTACTAAAAAAACATTTTTTTTAAATGTCAAAAAAATCCGAATAAAAATTTCTAATATACTAGATGACATTTTATGTTAGCACAAAAAGTTTCGCGAAGAAAAAACATGTTTTTGTGGGCTGTGCAAAAAAGACAAATCCGGGGTTTTCAAAATGACTTTGTACGCGATTTTTTTTATCTTTTTTGCATATGTCACAAAAAATGTCTTTTCTTTGCGAAACTTTTTGTGCTAAGAAAATAATTCATGAGGTATATCCGAAATTTTATTTATAATTTTTTGACATATTGATAAAAAATCATTATTTTTTAATCCGCACCCGTGACCCGAAACACCGTGTCCATCTACCTAGCCCTTTGGATCGCCCTTGGTTTAAAAAGAAAGTACCACTTTTTTTTGCGGTGAAAGTACCACTAGTTCACAAGCCGCGCACAGATAGCCCGATCAGCTACTCTACCAACCCCATTAAATAATTATGCACCGTATTTATGCGCAAAGAAATTGAGGACTCAGCTACTTGGCAGTGCTGTACTGGGGCCGGCTGATGGGACAAGGGTCACAAGGCGACAATGATATATGCATACGACCAGCTAGATCTGATCGATCGATTGCTTTGAGTCATTGAGATGGTGATTAGACATGATTGACGGACCTTCTAATGCTTAATAGTAAGAGTTCAGACCCTGTAATTCTTAATATTAAAATATTATATATCTATGACTAATATATCAATCAAACCGCAACGACACCTTGAGTGAAAACAAGAAAATTGTAATCTGTACCCTCAGAATGAAGTAGTCCAGAAACTAACACAAACACTTTATGAAACAAATGGTGTAAAAAGTGGCTATTTCAGCGCTGATTGATGTTGAAATTTTGTACTCAGGCATGAGCATATGAGATATGAGGTCGAGAGTTGTATTGAATTTCTGATATTTTTGGTCTATGCATGAATCTTATGCACAAAACCACATTTATTGCAATATTTCATGATGCATGGTTTATATATAGTTCATGGTTGAGAGAAGGTCGCTACAAAATCAACCAACATAATTAGACATGACATAAATCTCATATGCATACGCAATCTATTAATATGCAGCCTGACACACAGATTGAAGATATACAGTGTAACTGTCTCCATGTAACTGTCTCCATGTAACTGTCTCTAGTCGGCTGAATCTATAATCCAGACTCCCCAATTTTATAAATGAAAAATGCAGTAGGGACCGGACTTCCCAACTTTTGCGTAAAAATAATCTATAGACTCCCCCTTGATACGCCGGAAGAAGAAAGGACCATATGTTGATTTAATTTGGAGTCATATGGACAAACTCTAGGAAATGAGTCAGTTCTTTTTAAAACAATGCATGCCATCTTGCTTATACCCTATATATAGCGCACTGATCTCTCCATGATATAATGCGCTCCTGTGAATCGTGGTATATAGATGACATCATCCACGAGAGACAATATGAAACAGTCTAGCTAATGCTGCTAGCCCCTCTACTAAAAAAAATGTTTTGCGTCTGCATAGTAGAGGGGCTAGCAGCATGATCTATTACTCAAACCTATCCAAAAGCTGAAAGTTCAATTCATACAAGATATGAGCAATATTGTGGACCGAAAGCCACTTGAATGTGTCAGCTTGGACCATGATCGATTTGTAGCATCAGGGACAACTACTCACAAACGAGACAAATAACCTGCAATTATTACTTCTTCGCAAGCACCCCCCGCGTCGCCTCCTCTGGCGGCTCTTGGGGGAAACCCTAAAAACGCCACCGCCGGGGCGCCTCTGACCTCGCCCCCGCTCGCCGCCGCGGGAGGGAGGCGCCGACCAAGCCGCGTGCGCCCTAGGATGGTGGCGGCTGGGCGTTGCTTCCCATTTCGCGGCTCTCCCACGATGGGCTACGGTGCCAGGAGCGGAGGTGCGGCGAAGGGCGCGGCGGTGCGGTGCTGGCCGTGGCCGGCGACGTGGAAGGCGGCTTCTTGGCTGGGCGTCGGGCTGCCTAGCGGCAGGGCGCTTGGCCGGCGTCGCGAATGGCCGGGCCCGATCTGGGCCGCGGGCAGGCCGAGCGGGCCACGGCGCCGGCGGCACGGGGCGGCGCCGAAGGAGGGCAAGGTGCAGGGCGGAGGTTTTCGGTGCGGCAAGTGGCTCCTGCTGCCGTGCTCCGGCACCCGGGCGACGTGGAAGCCGGGGCGGCGGCCCCGGATCGATGCGGCAAGAGGTGCGGCTTGCATGTTGGCTCCGGCGGCGGGAGGTGCTGCAGCGGCTACGGCGTGTGGAGGAGCTTGGTGAGCGGTCACGGATGCGGACTCCTTCCTTGCGGTTAGCTAAGCTTCATGGGCAGATAGAACTCCGGGCGAAAGCCTTGCACCGACTCCGGTCGGTGCCGACGATGGCGGCGCCCTCGGGCGTCGTTCTCCTTCTTGTTGGCATCATCGTGGAGTTTCGACATCCGGCTCGACGAGGGTGGTCCCATGGTCTCCGGGGGCGGACGACGGTGATGGACGCATCACTACCTTGTTGGAGGCGTCGTCTTGGAGTCACCGGCTCCCTCGGTGCGACGGGTTCGCGGCGGATGGGTAGGTTGCCTATGTGGTCAGGGTGGTGGATGCCGGGGTGGCGGCCCCGGACGGTGGTGGCACGCCGAGGCAGCGGCCTCGGTCCCCCGCGCAACGACGGTACTATGAGGCAGGACAGTTGTTTAGCGTTGGTCTGGGTGGCGACCTGGATGAAGACTGCGCGGGCAGAGCGTTCGTCGACCAGACTGGCAACTTCGGGCAATGCGAAGGTTGATCTGGTTGCTACGCCGGGGTGGCGGCCTTGGAACATGGTGGTTTTGGTGGCGACCTGGATGAAGACTGCGTAGGCAGAGGGTTCGTCGACCATGACTGGATCGCTTTCGGGCAATGCGAAGGTTGATCTGGTTGCTACGTCGGGGCGGCGGCCTCGGAACATGGTGGTTTTGGTGGCGACCTGGATGAAGATTGCGTGGGCAGAGGGTTCATCGACCATGACTGGATCGCTTTCGGGCAATGCGAAGGTCGATCTGGTTGCTACGCCGGGGCGGCGGCCCCGGAGCGGGTGGTGTGTTTTTGTGTCATTTGTCGATTTGTGTCGTGTGGACGGCGGGTCGCTTCGTCGGTGTAATTCTTTTGTATAGTTTGTATGATTTTTGGACCTGATTTCCCTTAAACTGGGTCAACTCTATTCTATCTATTCGAGCGGTGGATATCGACCACCTTAAACTCAAAAAAAAAGAGGAAAAAGAAACATGCGACTGTTACTTGATTTATTAGTCCCTCGTAGACCAGGAAGCAAGTTAGAGCGACTACATTGTCAGACTCCATATAATATATATAGTTGTTAGTCAAGATAATAAAAATAACATCCCACGCCTTATCCGTGTCCACTAGTGGAAACAGGGCCATCGGTTCGTCTCCATAGGAGGAAAGATTAGCAAGTAATCGCAACTACAAGCGGAGCCTTGGTATCCACGCAGGGATCTTCTCCTCAAGAGGAGGCCTTGGTTCATCTCCACATGTGGAGGTCTTGATTCATCTCCATAGGAGGAAAGAGACACTTTGATGTAGCCCAACCTAGGACCATCACCATGTCAAGTACTCCAACACTCCACAAGTCACAATGGACGTCAAAGGTGAACTCCTTCCACTATGTGATTCACTATATGTCACCTTTGGACGTTATACTACTTGACCATTGTTCCCATTGCATCGCTAGGTGTGTCACCACGGGTACAAGACCACGGGAAGATGGACAAGGCGTGAGAGGAAGCGAGCCGGACAAGACGGTCGCTTGGAAGAGAAGCCGCAGCATCTGCAGCGGTACTACCGTCAGCCGGGCGGTACTACCGCTGAGTCCCAGGAGCGGTACTACCGCTAGCACTACCGCCACCAGTACCGTGCCGCGCCAAATGCTCCCTGGATCGCCAGCGGTACCTGCCGGTACCTGCCTCGTACTACCGCTGGAGAACATCAATCTTATTCGTGAGAGTCTGCCGGTACTACCGCTGGAGCAGCGGTACTACCGCTACCTGACCTAGAACGGTACTACCGCTGCCCCAACGGTACTACCGCTGCCTACGTGCAGAAGCAGGGAATATTCCCTTGTATCCCTCTCCCACCTACCCCTTTGGGTCAAACCTATATATAGGCACCTACCCCCTCCAGATCTAGATAGACTTGGTTTTGAGATTAGAGTAGAGCTAGACTCCTTCTTCTCAAAGGTCTCCTTCCTCCCCCTTGTGGGGATGGTTCCTCCTCTTGTGGAGAAGATCCCTTCGTGGATTCAAGACCTCTACTTGTAGTTTGACTACTTGCCAATCTTTCATCCTCGGGTGATTTTATTGGAGCGGTTCGGTTGACCGTGAGAGAAACAACCTCCAAGATCCCTTCTTGTAACTACTTGCCGATCTCCCACCTTCGTGTGGATTCTATTGGGCCGGTTGGACCGACCGGTAAGGGAAACGGTTCTTGTATCTTGTGTGTGTTCTTGTGTTCGGGGCGTTCTTCTTGGTGTTCTTCGTGTTCCTCGTGTTCTTGCGTGCGTTCGTCCACATCCCGCGTCAATCCGTGAAGATCGGGCCACCCTAGTAGTCCCGTACTACATCAGTTCGGCCCTTTAGTCCCGGTTCCATTACGAACCAGGACTAATGGGGGCTCTAGTCCCGGTTCAAATGGCTAGGACGCCAGCGAGATCCAGTCCCGGTTCGAACTACACTTTTAGTTCCGGTTCGTGATACGAATTGTGAGCTACATATGTCAATGAGGAACATATCCTTGAAGGTGGCGGTCGGCTATGCTTTACCAAATGAACCTGGAGCAAGCTACCATCTTGGTGTCATTCCAGCTGGCTATGCTCGTGTCGGGGTGGATGGAATTGTGCCGGGATTTGAAACACTGGAGCTTGAGATTCCTGGAGGTGACGAGCAGAAGACACTGGGAGATGTCAAGCGTGGTTTCATCCTATGGAACAAGAAATACATCGTCTTTCCAGGCTCCTTGCCAAGGCCACCGACTCCTCCTTGTAGCAGTCCACCTCAGCAGCAAAGTCCACCCCTACCTGAGATGGACCCCAGCGCGAGTCCATCTCGATCTCCGCCGCGTGAGGAAGCGCCCGTTAAGTGGCTCCCAAGTAAGCGCCACACCGGTTCGCCGGTTAGGAAGGAACCTAGAAAGGAGAAAACACCGCCGCCTCTTGAGAAGTCACCTTGGGAAAGGACTGTCGAGGAAAATGCCGCCTGCGTTAGGGCCGAGGTGAAAGCCCATTTTGCACCGAAAGTGCCCGAGCCACCATTTGTGAAGACACTAGATCCGGTGCTCGTTGCGTGTTGCATTGATACTCTATATAACTCTCCACCAAAGCCGCCATCAGACTATGAGCGTTCTATTGGAAGGTCATATGACAATATGTCGGAGCAGGCGAAAAAAGGGAAACAATTTCCCCAGCTCAGAGAACAAGACGCACAATCGGTCCCCCCGCTCAAGGTATTTGACGACAAGGCTGCTCAAGGTTCTCAACAACACATAGGTTCGACAACTGATTACCCCATCTCTGATCTAGCATATAAATATGTTACCGGGGAAGATTTGGTCGAGCAGGTCAAGTCCCTAACAGCCAAAATACGTCAATTGCATAACTGGTACAAGAAAGTCGCAAAGGAAGGGACAATCAGCATCATGGTGGCAGTTAAGGAAGAGCACTACTTCCAAGAATACGCAGTGTCCGTTGAGTTTACCGAACTTTTTCAGTTATACAATCTCCGGGCCCTCGACAAATCTATCATCAGTTGCTATTGTCTGTAAGTGATTTATTTCTGTAATTTAAGTCTTTATTTAGTTCAGCTGACTCATTGTCTATAATTATCCTCAGTATAATCTTTTGTGCACTATATTATGCAGATTGAAGATTCTCGAATGCAAAAGGGATGAAATCACGGACATTGGGTTTATTGACCCGGATAAAATTCATGAAGTCACCATAGAAAATCCCTTTTATAACAAGGACACACCAGGAATTTTGCTAAGGTTTTTGAAGCGACAACGTGACAAAAAAGAAATAATTTTCCTCACAACTTCAAGTGAGTGTTACTGTCTTTTACACATTCTATTTTTCTCACCAGATGTTAAGTTTTAACTGATGAGTTATCCATGACTGCGTATATAAACGTGCGCAGGTTCCACTTTATTCTTCTCGTCACTAACATTCACGGTGGAGAAGTTGAAGTCGTTGACTCATTAAGGAGAGATCCTAAAGAATTCAACATATGTTTTGATATGCTCACAGAGTAATTTCAATTCTTATTGACTCTTTCGTTCATTTCCTGATATCAAGTAATTAATAACTTCTTTGTTCATTTTCTTTGTCGGGCAGCGTTTGGAAGACGTTCATCAAGGAAGAACCCGGTGAATGGAAACCGAAGCTGACATGGCGTTTCAACGACGTAAGTAGTACTACCTAGGTCCACGCACCATTATCATACTTGATTATTATTTGATTGAATTCTATTCTTGTACAGACTTGCCATAAACTGCCACATGGGACTGATTTATGTGGATTCTACGTTTGCGAGTACATTCACACACTAGTACAGAACGACACATCGGAAACAGGCCAAAAACCCCATCGGAAACAGAAAAAGGATCCGTGTCCCCGCCTCCGTGACTGATGTGAAGGCTGTCGTGTCTCGATGCACGGACACCGGGAGTATAGGATACCCCCTTTTAGGTTCGGCACGGGGCGCGAAGGAGGCTGAGAATCGTCTTCTCGGGCGGAGTCTAGATCAAGCTCTCCTCTCCACGATCAAAGCATGCAACCAAAGGGACACAAGGAGCTACCCAGGTTCAGGCCACCCGGAGGCTAAAAGCCCTACTCTGCATGTCTGGATTGATGGGTTCTTCATAGTGTGGCTTACAATGGGACCTCCCGGATGGGGTACCCGGAAGGGTTTTGACTGGAGGTAGAAGAAGGACAGATCCTGACCTGGAGGAGATCACCTTCCCCTTTACCTTCGCAGCCCTAGTCTAGTCTTGCTCTGGTTGGACTTGTGCCTTGGTTCGACCTCCCCCTCCTCCGTGCCTTGGTCCTCCTTTTATAGGCTAAGGGGTTGCCACAGGGTCACGTGAGGGGCACGAGGGACCTTCGGGGTTAAGGACCCTCCTCATCTAGTTTAGGGGGAGACGTGGCTTCTCCTCAGCCTAGCGTCTCCTTTGGGTTAGGTGGGAGCGTCCGCCTTGGGGTGGAAAGGAACTGACACCACCACGGGTTGTGCTTCCCGCCCGCGCTGCCTTCGCCTTGCTTCACAAGTCTTCTGAGGTCTTCCAGCGTGAGGTGGAGAGCTTATCCACAGGGACGTGGGGAAGTACCCGAGAGGGAGCCCGGCCTCCTACCGGGAACTTGGGCTCTCGGGTCCTTCCTGGCCTTCTTGCTTGGTTCGGGGACCCGACAGGCCCCCAGGACCGGAGCTCTTTGTCGACGTAGGCCTTGCGTGTCCTGACGGTGAATCCGCCAGCTTGACTTGAGTCTTGGTCTTGTCCATCTTCATCTTGGGCCCACATGGGGTGGACCCACTTTGGCAGCACTAGGGGAACCCCATGTTCCACTGCTACGACAGTAGCCCCCGGGCATGGTCCCATCGGCTCTTGCTCCAGCTGCCGGGGCTATGGCCTAAAGATAGGTCAAAGTGGGTCCCCGGGCATCTGGTCTTCGTTGCTCTGCTTCACTAATGGCCTTGAAGGTCTTGGAGTTACTCCGCTTGGGGGAGTAACTGCGATGGCCCCCTCGATTCCAAGCAACGGAAGAAACGAGGAGACGCCTGACAGAGGTGCTGCCGCGGCTATAAAAGCGAGGCGTGTCCCTTGCGCTTTTGTTCATCCTCTTCCTCGGTCCAACTCCAGGCCTCCCCACAAGCTGCCAGCGCCAATGGCGAGAGCAAGGAGAGGAGTTGGGCGCCCTCGTTCTTCTTCAGCTGCTGCGGAGAGTGGCCCCTCCACTCGTGGTCGAGCTGTTCCGCAAGGTCGTGGGATTCGCGGTCGCGGCGGCCGTGGAGGCCATGGCACCGCTGCTCCCCCTCCTAGGAGCATGGTTCATACTAGCTTCGCGCCGTTCGAGTTCATCGTGGATCTGAACCACAGGCTTCGTAGCCAGCTTCTCCTGCCGGATTCCTTTGCGATGGCGATGGAGGACATCGGACCATCTGGCTTCTGGCTGCAAGTGGAAGGTTCTCCCGTGCCTGCTGCCTGTCCCGGGGGCAATGCTTGGCGTTCTGGTACGACGGAGATGCGACGCTCTCCGTGAAGATCTTCGGTGTCGATGGCGGACGTGTGGAGTGCTGCATGGAGAGCAGCAGCGGCAGTTTGAGCTCCTACTACGAGGATGAAGATGAGGAAAACTCATCTGACATCAAGGTCGAGGGGAGCTCGTCTTCTTGAAGGCGAGGAGCTTCGGACGGGCGCCATGGAGATCTCGTTGACCTTCTCCCCGGCGGCCTTGATGACGTACTTCTGGAAGTAGCGTCTTCCATTATACGGCGATGCTCCTTGCTCGATGGGAGCCAACCTTTTTGTTGTAAAAAAGATCGTCCCCTTGTAGTCCTTGTAAATGAAGAAGATCTTGTTTCCTCCTTGTCTCCGTGTCGCGCTTGTGTGAATGAGAACGAGTTTTTTGCAAAACGCGCTCCCATTACTGCAGCAGCCGTAGCGCCAAGGGGTAGGTGGAGCGTGGGAGGCCTATAAAAGACCCTCCAAACTCCAACTCCCTTGACACATCTTCTCGCCTTGCTCCGCTCCTCTTCTTCCTTTGCCTCTCCACGCCCCGCAGAACAATGTCTGGCGAAGCAGAGATGGCCTTGTCCGACGTGTCGATGGCGGAGTCCGTCTTCCGAGGCGCGACGAAGGCACCCAGCGAAGCTGGAGCCCGAGTCACCGGAAAGGACGAGGTCGTTCCCCCCTCGGGTCTCCTTGGTTTTCCCCGCGGTGGGGAACATCGCCGGTTCCGCGAAGCGTAGGTGGCGCTGGCGACCCGGAAGGACACCATCAAGATGGAGCTGTGGAAGGAGGCCGCAGGCAATCAGAGATTGACCCGTCTCCTCTGCGACCTTGACGATGTCTTCAAGGTAAGGTTGCCTTGGTTCTGGCAATACGACCCTTGGGAAGATCCTGCGCCTTGACTCGATCTCTTTCCTTCATACAGGATGAGGAAGACATCATGGATAAGTTCGGGACCACGTGCACCGCCTCTGCAGCCAGCATGTGCTGGGGTTTGCCCGGAAGTTCCCCGGCCCGTGGGACCCCTGAAGATCCTGCGCGAATGCCCTCCTTCATCCCAGGCGTCCCCGGGAGTCCGGAGTTCACCCGGCAGGCAATAAAATAGAAGACAGATCTGCGCAGCCAGGAGCTCTGAGCTGGCCTTAGTAGCATAGGCTAGATATGTATCCAGGGAAAGCTTCGACTGAATGTAATCAGAATTGTAAATTCAGAATGTAAGTTCAGATGAATGCAATCCTAGGGCTCAACTCCCGGGGTCATTTCCCAAACCTCCCTTGCACTAACGCGCCGTCAAGTTTTCAGAGGAGATCTCTTAGGTGACAAGTACTCTAACCGCCTGTACCAGTAGCAGTACCCCTAAGAGCACTATGCCTTCCGGGAGTCCACTCCACAGCCACGGGTACTAGGCCAGAAGGGAAATCTGACCGTTCGCTGGGGAGGACGCATTACACCCGCAAAGGTTCTCATCAACTGTCAAGCATGCGCAGGTTGGTGGTATATTGACTCTGAGCGAGATATTATGCCTAGAATGCAAGATGCACATGCAAAGACTTAGCTTTTTGTCGTGCTCTTGATCTGCTCTGTCCTTCCCGGGTATCCAGCTCCTGAGCCGCTCTTCAGCATCCATTCCTGTCCCGGGAGAGGCGCTACACATAACACACTTTCAGTAGGAAAAGAATGGACCCTCCCTTACATGTCGTGAAAGTGTTTCATCCGAGCAACCCGCAAGCAAAGTTGAATGTGCATTTCTGTGTTTATGTTCTTTAAAACACAGCACTGCCCGTTCCACTTCTTACCGCGGCAGTACGGCACGATCAGGTGGCAGCGCCTACTGATAGGCTACTCGCGCTCGACCTGTCAGCCACCGGCACCATGTCAGCCCCCTGCTTGGGGGTTGTTACGGATAACACACTTCACGACAACAAGAGAGGCTCACGGAATTGAAAAACTTATCTTTTATTCCTTGGCGACGATTCTTACACCCTTATACAGAACACTAGCCCCTTGGGCGTGCTTAGTTGACTCGAACTATCTGCGATTCATGTTCGTATTCAGGGGTAGAATTTCCGGAGATTCTCGATGTTCCAGGCGTTGCCCTTCGGCCTGCCTTTCTCGTCCTCCAGATAAACAGCTCCGGGTCTCAGGGTATGCGTCACCCGATAAGGTCCTTCCCACTTGGATGACAGCTTGTTCATGTTATCAAGCTTCTGCTTCTTGCGGAGAACCAGGTCTCCGGGTTCCAGTACCCGTGGGCGATCATGATAGCGACGGAGCCCTTGCTGGTATCGAGCAGATCGTAAAGAAGCTCGACACCGCACCTCTTCCAGGAAGTTGATGTCATCAATCCTCCTCTTAGCTTGTGCGTCTTCATCATAGGCAAGTACCCGGGGGATCCATGCCTGAGCTCTGTTGGCAAGACGGCTTCGCTCCATAGACAAGGAAGAATGGTGTTTCTTGAGTGGCTCTGCTTGGTGTGGTTCTGAGGGACCACAAGACACTTGGTAGATGCTCAATCCAGTTCTTGCCCTTGTCTTCTAACTTGTCAAAGGCCTTGGTCTTCAAACCCTTTAGGACCTCCGCATTGGCTCGCTCCACTTGCCCATTGCACCTTGGGTAGGACACCGAGGCAAAACACACCTTGATTCCCAGCTCTTCACAGAAGTTGAGGAAGGATCGGCTTGTGAACTGAGAGCCATTGTTCGTTATGATTCTGTTGGGTACTCCGAAGCGGTACACGATCCCTTCAATGAACTTGATGGCTGCTTGAGCTGTCTGCCGTGGTACTGGCATCACTTCCACCCACTTTGTGAACTTGTCGATGGCCACGAAAAGGTATTCATGGCCCCGACAGACTTCGGTATCTTCCCCATGATGTCCAGCCCCCAGACCGCGAACGGCCAGGAGATTGGAATTGGCTACAGAGCTTGCGCCGGCTGATGTATGTTCTTCGCATAGTACTGGCAGGCTTCACAGGTCTTGACTAGCTGCTCGCATCACTGAGGACTGTTGGCCAGTAGAACCCGTGACGAAAGACTTTACCCGCCAGTGATCTTGATGCCACATGACTTGAACATGTGCCCTCATGGATGTCCCTTAGCAGTACTTGGCCTTGTTCTTGAGGAATGCAGCGGAGCTTGACTCCGTTGTCCCGTCGCCGGTAGAGCTCATCGTCGATCATGACGTAGAGCTTGGCTTGACGAGCCACCCGCTCGGCGTCGTGGTCATCCTCCGGGAGGGCGTGCTCCATGATGTACTTGACGATGTCCCGGGCCCAGGGTGGGTGGGTTCCTTCCACCGGTAGCACCATCCGACGGAAAGAAAGCATAGCTTCCTCTGCCAGAGGGGCTGCCGGGTCTTGAGCTTCTGGGCTGGCTACCCGTGTTGTCGAGGTAGAAGGGTCGCCAGCCCCCGGCGCAGATCTTGCCGCGAGCCTCTCGGGTAGAATCGAAGGTCGCATGAGGACCTCGATGTAGACCCCGAGAGGCACTGGTTCTTGCTTGGACGCCACCTGCGATAGCTCATCCGCGGCCCTGTTTTCTCCCCGTGGGACGTACACAGCCCGGAAGTTGTCGAAGCGCCGCTGCAGCTTCCAGACCTCCTCGACGTATGGTGCCATCTGAGGGCACACGTACTCCTTGTTCAATTGTTTGATGACTAACTGAGAGTCACCCTTGACGACGATCTTGTTGATGCCGAGGCCGACGGCAGCGCGAAGTCCTGCGAGCAGGCCCTCGTACTCCGCCGTGTTGTTGAAGATGTTCCCTTGGTAGTGCATTGGATGACGTACTTCAGCCGGTCCCTGGTTGGTGAGGTTAGGACAACCCCCGCACCTCCTTTCCCCTTGGTGTAGGAGCCGTCGAAGTACATGGTCCAGGCGCTAGGATCTTCTTTCCCGGGGAGGCAGGTTTCCTCTTCCGGGTCCTCGAACGCCGTCTTGGTCCACTCAGCCGTGAAGTCCGCCAGCGTCTGACTCTTGATGTTGTCCGTGTGCTCGAACTTGAGGCCGAAACCTTGAAGCTCCATGGCCCACCATGATATGCGACCAGTGGCAAGTGGGTTCTCCAGGGGGCTTCTGATAACCCCCAAGAGTAAGGGATCACTGTAGCACCTCTCAATGTGGAAGTAAGGTATCGATCCGCAAGAGCAAGAAGGAAAAGTTATCTATTCCTTACAACTAAAGTGTCACAAGTTTTAGTTGATTATGCACTAAACAAGTTTAGAGAACAAGATGGTTGATTTGATGGATGTAAAAGTGTCCCAATCCTCTTCTTTGCAAGAGGGCAAGACAAAGGTAGTAGCAAGTGAAAGCTCTCAAAGAGAGAAAGCCCAATCCTCTATGTAGCAAGAGGACAAGCTCAAGTATGTGTTTCTTATAGGAACAATGGACATGGTTCATGGGTTCACTTAATCCTATCTCTCTCTCATCTACGGTGATCATCATGTTATAGATAAAGTACACACAATTGTCATGTTTTAATGGTAGCTTTTAATGACGGCTATATGTCCTAAAACACATCGTTGAAAGAAATACTCATTTGTGTTGCTAGGTCACCCCTCGTAAGGCTAGCGTGGTTTTTCTCACTCCCACATCATACTCTTTCTTTTTACCCCTAGATAAAGGATGTTCGGCGGTACTGTGTCACTCAATACCTATGCCGTGTCACATCGGCTATCCAGTACCCACATACAATATTCTATCAAAGCATGACAAGTCATAAAAGCTCCAACACAACGGTAAATGCATAACAAATCATCTCACACCACAATATTCACCACAAAGGTATTACATAGATGACTGTAATCATGTTCAGCAGCTCATACGGTACTAATTAGTGAAGCTCAAGAGAGAGGAGAGATACAAAAGTTACCACCACAAACCCTAGTCCAGGGGGTGGACTACTCCCCCTTCATCATGGTGATGATGGTGGAGAAGTTCTTTGCTGTAGATGTTGATGATGAACACGCCGGAGGGGGGTGGAGCCCTCCGGAGGTGATTCCGGCGGCGTTTCCCCCCTCCGATCTTCTCCGGCGGCAGCCTTCTGACTCTCTGTTTCGGTGTTCTGTGTTTCTCCGCCGCATCCTTTCGCGAAACGGCAGGGGACCTTTTTTATAGGCGTTTTTAGGTCAAGACGGAGTCGGTGGACGAAAGATCGACGTCCACGGAGCTCCGAGGTGGAAACGAGCTGGGCCCACGTGGCCATGTACTTTAGGCCGCGTGGGACCTTCCCATTTCCAGCCTGTTAGGCTTCTGGTCTTCAATTTAAGCCCATTGCCTTCATCTCAAAAATTCTGAACCGTGCTCTTTGACCTTGCCCTTTTTGGAGCCCCGAAGCTCCCGGAAAGTCTGAAACACTAAAAAAGATGTTTTCTGAAAAAACAGGGTTAATTCCAAATAAATAGGGAACTTGTGAATTATTCCCAAAATCATTATAAATCATTGATATAACCCTTATATGATGCAAATATGATTGCAATATAAGCAATTAAAGTGCAAAGTTCATGTATGCATTTTACATGCATCAACATCCCCAAGCTTAATCCATGCTTATCCTCGAGTATGAAGATGATAAAACTAACATGGACTTTGCAATTTAATACTTAACAATGAATATCAAAGATGATTACTATTGCTACATATAGTCAAATGATTCATTCTTAAAAGGAGTAGCAATATGCAAGATAGTTTATGAAGTGATATCAAGTATTCAATGTAAGGATGTTCCATGATAGTTCACAAAGTGTAACATAACAGATAGTAGTATGGACCATATGTATGCATAATGATAAGTATGGACATCCTACATTGGTCATAGAGTGATGATGAAAATCTGAATATGATAGGTGTACACTTTGGAAAGATGTATATATGAGTAGAGGTAAAACATGAATAAGTTTCATCTAACTTCTGAACTTCTCTACTTAAGTTAATGATTGTAATATGGTAATCCTTGGTGTCAAGCTCTCATTGCCCCTATCATAGCATCTTGAATGATTAAGTTTAAAGTGAAAGCAAATATGAGTAATGTGCTTGACAAAGTAAAGGTTGAAAGTCTCATGCCCCTTGAATACGAGTACCTACTCCATGTGTTACTCAACTCGGGAAACAAAGCAAGTTCAATTTAAATATCATTATAAGTAAAATAGTATCATCAAGAGCGTCAACTGGGGTACCTCTTGTCCCAGGATATGGAACAAGCCCATATCAAAATGACAAGACAAACAAACATAATGAACAATCTCAACACCTTTTTTATTTAATATTGGATAGCTTTTTATTGTAAGGTGTATCACAGACGGTTCACCATAGCATGTAAGTAAATTTCCACCATGAATGATGCATGGCTTAGATTAGCGGCCCAGGCGTCTCTCTAACCATTTATACAAACTCATTTAAACCTACTCCATTTCCTCATTTATTTCACCCATGGTAAGCATCCATAAACAAAAGTACATGACATCAACTAAATATAAATGAGTGCAATGTTGAAAACATTCCATGTGACAGCACATTTCTGCTAACTCTCAACCAAAGACATTTGTCAAGCTCATAACATCATAATTTTAATCACAATGGGTCATGTTTTATTTATGCAATAAAAGTAAAGTGTGCATCAAGTTCGTGAGAGCTATATAACCAACTTTTCCCATAACAATCAACAACATAAGCATTTTAATTCAGAGGTATAGATAATACAAAATAACATGATAAACAACCTTGGAATAGCATAAAGCTAATAGGTAGATATGGTGGACTCACTGGAAAAACTTTGGTTGAAGGCGTTGGAAACAAGTTTTTGCTTGTTGGAGTTTTTGGGCTAGCAAAAGGGAGAAAGTTGACCATCTAGATGCATGCATGAGTGTCCATAGAAATAACTAATCCATGTTAAACCAAGTGAAATAACAATCAGCACCAAAACATGAATAAGTTATAGCTCTTCAAAAAGGATTTGCAAACTATTACTCATAAACAAGCTCATGAATCATGCAACTATATGTATCATTAAAAATCAACTCAAACATCCCTTTTCCCAATCTTATAAAAGCATCCAACATATTTCAACCCATATTTCCAGTAGCTCTCTCTTATATAATTGATAGTGTGGTGGTCTCTCAAGACTCAAACAAAAACAAAAAACGACGCTCCAAGTTTATGCGATAAAGTGTTTCGATCGAAAAACAGAAGTTGGACGTGTGCAAACCGAGAGTGTGTAGGTCCAGTGGGGTTGTATTCACATCCCCAAGCTCATGGTCTTCACCATCCTTGGATAGCTCTTGGTGCATCTCCTCCAATCCCTGTGAAAAAACTTCAAAACACCGTTTCTCCCATTTCTTTTCTGTGGGGTGCATTAATAGTGATAAACAAATATGTTTGTTGCTGCATATAATCCTTGAACAAAAATTCATATGAGATGTCCAGAAAGTGTATAATGTTGTATGCCTACTCATAAACTCAATTGGATCAAAAAGATTCAACTTAAAAGCTCAAAGCATGCATCAAACAAAATGGGACAGAATCTGTCCAGAAAAACAGCAGCAGTAAAACATATTTTTCTACCCTACCAAACTTTCTCGAAAAATTCCGAAACAATTCATGCATACAAAGGATGAAAAGTTGTAACTACAGTTCAAATATGAGCTCATTCGGAGTTGCATAATAAGAATTAAAAATCATACCGTGCAAAGACTCGTGCAGGAATAAAATCTCGGAACTCGAATAGCAACTTTTCAAGACCAACATGGGTAAAACTTGGCACTTTATTAAAAATTCCAGAACCTAAACTAGACACAAAGTCTCTTGTTACAGCAAGAGGACACAAAGAAAATCACACACAAAAATAACTGGGTTGCCTCCCGCAAAGCGCTTTCTTTATAGCCATATAGCTAGGCTTCTTACTTTTTTTTATTGAAGATGAAGCTCATGAGGGAGCTTGAATGATGTGCCCCTCTTCCTTGGGAAGTGTTCCATGCATAATACCAGGGTCCCATGGTGCTCTCAAACCGATCAAAATAATAGTCAAGTTGAAACCTAGTTGAGAGAAACACAAAATACCAACGTAATAACAATGAAGTCTAACTTTCTTCCTATGCATTGGCATTTTGTATATGAATGATTCACAATGAATAGAAGTTTTCCAATGCATATTAACAATAGTTACTTGCAGCCCATAATTATTAATAGCATACAGAGGGTTCTTATCACCTCCTCTTTCATAATAGTTGCAAGTAGTAGAAGTGTATTCAACCATATTACCACAAGAATCATTCAACTTAGATAATTTAGGCACATAATGAGGACCATTAAATTTATTTTGGAGTTTATTAGCATGCTTCCCTCTTTCAAAATAGTTGTTAAGATCAATATCAAGTTTAATATCATGGTTGGAACAAAGATTTGGAACTAAAGATAATTGCAAACCACATAAGTATTTCTCAACATAAGCAAATTTCTCCTTTATGGTGTAAGTATGAGAGTTCAAGAACAAAGTAGGGCTCTCATGAGTAAGAGCACTATCACAAACAGCAAGTAGGTCATTTTTATCCTCACATAATTTAGTAACAACTAAACATGGAGGTTTATCAATAAGCATAGGACCATCATCTAAATCATTATCATATAGCATATTTAAGCAATACTCCTCATTATCATAAATAAGTTCACTAGTAGCATTAATAGAAAGTAAAGGAGCATTTTTAGTTTCATCATAATAGCATGGGTTATCATATAGGACCATAGCATTTTCAGTTTCACCCTCATCATAACATGGATTCTCATAAATAACAAAAGATTTTTGAGTTTGAGTGTTACTATCATTTGTTGATGGTGAAGTTGGGGGACCCAACTCTTCATTTTCCAGTTGTTCATCTTTTTCAGCATCTTCTTGAGATTGCATGGGCATCCCCAAGCTTAGGTTTTTATCCTCTTCTTCACATTCTTCCTCTTCCAAGCTTATGTGTTCATCATCTTCTTCCTGCAAAATATTAGTACTTTCTTTGGGAGTAAAATATTTAAGAAAAATCTCCCTCAAAATACTCCAATCAGTTTTCACTTCTTCATCCAAAGACATGTACCAATCACGAGCATTACCAGATAAAGACAAATATAATAGCTTCCTTTTTATTTGATCATCAGAAATACCAGGAAGCCTAAATAAACTACATATTTCATCAATTGTTTCTATGTGTCCACATGCAGACTTAGTTCCATCCCCTGTGAATGGATTTTTCATAACTCTTTTAACATGACCCATGGGAATCTTATATCCCACTTTAGGTATCTCAGGCACAGCAGTTTCAACCACCTTTGCAGTAGTGGCATAAGCACTTTCATATAGAGCAAGATGCAGCGAGGCACGATTCATAAATGCCATAGTGACAATGAGATAAACAGCTTTCAAGTTTCCTTACCAAACTTCTTACCAATAGCGCTACGCTCCTCGGCAACGGCGCCAGAAAAGTACTTGATAACCCCCAAGAGCAAGGGATCACTGTAGCACCTCTCAATGTGGAAGTAAGGTATCGATCCGCAGGAGCAAGAAGGAAAAGTTATCTATTCTCTACAACTAAAGTGTCACAAGTTTTAGTTGATTACTTGAAAAACAGGGTTAATTCCAAATAAATAGGGGAACTTGTGAATTATTCTCATAATCATTATAAATCATTGATATAACCCTTATATGATGCAAATATGATTGCAATATAAGCAATTAAAGTGCAAAGTTCATGTATGCATTTTACATGCATCAGCTTCTTAGGTTGTACTTGGATACCACCGTGATGGGATGGCTTTGGAAGTACGGCCTCATCTTGCAGGAGGCAATGAGGATTGCCAGCAGCAGCTTCTGCATCATGGGGTACCGCTCCCGGGCGTCGCGCAGCACTGCGCTGACGAAGTAGACCGGGTGCTGCACCTTGCGGGTCGCTGAGTCCTGAAAGGGCTCGGCTTCCTCCACGTCGACGTCTTGGGGTGGGGACGAGGTAGCCCCCGCGAAGTCTCGTCGGAGGGAGATTCTCCCTTCCCGACGGGCTCCGCACCGTCTGGTAAGGTTGCAGTGACGTCAGGATCGCGAGACCCCTGGTCACCCGGCAGCCTTTTCTTGCATGGTTGTCCCGGGAGAGAGTTCCCGGGTCGCTTGCCCTTGATCTTGCTTGACTTCTTCGGAGGAGCGTCACGCTCTACCACAAGCACAACGCTGATCACCTGGTTGGTGGCAGCAATGTACAGTAGTAGGGGCTCCTTTCTTCTGGTGCCACGAGGATTGGTGGCGAGGCGAGGTAGCGCTTAAGGGACTGCAGGGCTTCCTCGGCCTCGGAGGTCCACTCCACGGGGCCTGACTTCTTGAGCAGCCTGAAGAACGGTAAGGCCCGCTCCCCAAGCCTTGAGATGAAGCGCCCGAGTGCAGTGATGCACCCGTTGAGGCGCTGTACGTCCTTGACCCGCCGGGGCGCCTCCATGCGCTCGATTGCCTTGATTTTGTCCGGATTCGCCTCGATCCCTCGGTGAGAGACCAGGAAACCCAGCAGCTTGCCGGAGGGGACCCCGAACACGCACTTGTCGGGGTTGAGCTTGAAGTTGACCCGGAGGTTCTCGAAGGTCTCGTGCAGGTCTTGGATGAGGGAGTCCTTGTACCGGGTCTTGACCACGATGTCGTCGATGTACGCTTCAACGTTGCGGCCCAGCTGCGGCCCAAGGCATGCTTGCATTGCGCGCTGGAAGGTAGCGCCGGCGTTCCGGAGGCCAAAAGGCATCCGGGTGTAGCAGTAGCAGCCCTTGGGAGTGATGAAGGCCGTCTTCTCTTGGTCCTCGAGCGACATCATGATCTGGTGGTACCCGGAGAAGGCGTCCAAGAAACACAGCAGCTGGAGTCCACGATCATGTCGATCCGCGGCAGGGGGAAAGGGTCCTTGGGACAGGCCTTATTCAGGTCTGTGAAGTCGATGCAGAGTCTCCACTTGAAGGTCATGGGCTTCGGTACCACCACGGGGTTGGCCACCCAGCTTGGATGGGGAACCGACCGGATGACACCAGCTTCTATCAACTTGTCCACCTCGGCGATGATGAATTCCAGCTTTTCCTTGCTTTGGTTCCGGAGAACCTGCTTCACGGGGCGAGCCCCCGGATTGACCGCCATTTGTGCTCGATCACCTCCCTTGGAACGCCGGGTAAACCTGACGCCTCCCACGCGAAGACGTCAGAGTTTTCCCGAAGGAAGGCGACGAGCGCGCTTTCCTATTTGTCGGTGAGGCGGGCGCCGATGGTGATGGAGCGAACTCCGTCGCTGGTTAGCGCCACCTTCTTGGTCAGCTGCGGATCGCCATGGAATGGCGCCTTCTTGGGGGAGTAGATGTGGAGCCCCCAGGGTGCCCTTCGCCCCCGGGGAGAGCCCCATCATCATCCTCCTGTACACCTTGAGGGACATCCGCCATGATTGCCACCGTCTGGTTCAGCTGGTGAACGCAGTAGATAGCATCGTCGATGTCGGCCTTGACCTTGATCACGCCCCACGGCGCCGGAATCTTCAGCATGTTGTAGGCGAAGTGGGAGACGGCCATGAACTTGGCCAGAGCAGGTCTGCCAAGTATGCCGTTGTACGGTAGCGGAGTGTCGGCGATGTCGAAGACGATTTCCTCGGTGCGGAAGTTCTTGGAGTCGCCGAAGGTGACCGGAAGGGTGATCTTCCCGAGGGGTCGAGTAACACTTCCGTTCACGCCTTGGAACACCCGGTGTCTTGCAGGCGAGACAGGGGAATTTGAAGGATAGCCAGGACCTTCGCCGTCAGCAAGTTGAGGCTGGAGCCTCCGTCGACCAGCATCTTGGTGACCTTGTAGTTGTGGATGACGGGCGACACGATCAGCGGCAGGGTCCCGACCCCGGCAGTGTTGCAGGGTGGTCTTCTGGGTCGAAGGTGATGACTTGACTGGACCAGTCCAGGGGCTTGGACGGAGCAGAAGCAACCGCGTTCAGCTCCCGGACAAGTCTCTTGCAGGCGCCGTTGGAGGGAGGCAGAGAAGACCCTCCGTGGATGCACCCGACAACTCCAGTGACTTCTTGATACTTGCCGCCGTTGCCTCCTTGGGGAGCCGGAGCTTCCCCGTTGCCGCCGTGGGCGGCCTCCGGAGTGTTGTACCCGCGACCACCTTGACCGCCGCGTCCTCCTCCACGGCCCCCGCGGCCACCGCCTCGGTTCCATCCACGGCCGCCTCCGCCTTGGCGACCCGTGGGACAGTCACGAGCGATGTGCCCGGCAGTGCCGCAGTTGTAGCAACCGTCTTGACTGACCCCATCAGCTCGGCGTTGCTCCCGGATGGCGAGGTTCTTGAGCATGCGGCAGTCCTTGAGCAAGTGGTTGCCTTCTGGATGGATGTGGCACCAGGGATCACCTTCACCTTCTTCCTCGGAAGTCGGCGCGGGCTTGGTCTTCTTCGGAAGAGGCTCGGTGACGAAGATCCGCTTGTCGGGTCCAGGGTCCCGCTTCTTGTTCTTGGCTGGAGTGGCCTTGTCCTCGGGTTCATCCTCCCCGGGGAACTTGGCTCCTTCTTCAGCTCGAGCGCACCGATCTGCAAGCTCCCAGAGCTTACGAGCAGACTCGACGCGATGGATGCTCAGCTTCTCGCGCATCTTGGGGTTGCGGACGTTGGCGTGGAAGGACTGGATCACCAACTCCTCCTTGATGCACGGGATGGTGTTCATCTTCTGGGTGAAGCGCTGGATGAACTTGCGGAGAGTTTCACCCGGCAGCTGCTTGAAGTCGTGGAGATCACTGGGAGCCCCCGGGCGCTCGTACCCGCCTTGGAAAGCCCCCAGAAACTGCTCCTTCAGTGCCCGCCAGGAACGGATGGAGCACTTGGGAAGGTTGAGAAGCCAAGTCTGGGCATCTCCCTTCAGGGCCAACCATCATGACCTCGTCGGCCCCGGCAACCATCGCAGCAAGAGAGTAGATCTGCAGAAAGTCCCGGGGGTTCGTGGTGCCGTCGTAGCGGAGAACGTCGATCTTGAATTTCTTGGGCCAGTTGAAGTGGCGGAACTCGGGGGCGAGGGCGAGGCAGCCTTCGGCGAGGTCGATGCCCCGATCTTCCCGGCGGTGACGTTCTCGGCGACGCTCGATGCGGGTGCGCATATCCTCGTTCTGACGGCTGTTGAGCTCGTCACGAAGATCTGGGTTGCGCGAGGTAGACGACCCGATGGAGATGGCCTCGCCGTGATCGCGGTTTAGCCGATCAGCCATCGGTGGCGCGGTGCGAGGAGGCGCCGTCTTGGCTTGACGTTCACCACGAGGCTGGCCTCGCGGATCACGTGTCTTGTCTTGTGCTGCTCCGGGATCGTCGACGGTGGGAGCTTGAGTGGGTTCGACCCACGGACCACCATCGGCGAAGTCGAGGAGCCTCTCGACGCGAGTCCTCCATTCTTGGTAGACCTTGGGATCGCCGCTGCTTGGAGGGAACTGCATCAGGGCCTTGGCAGCGACTAGAGCATCATGGCGAGCTTGCGCGTCCGAAGGCGAGTGCGCGGAGGTCTTGCTCTTGGATGCTCGTGGATCCCCGCTGGGGCGAACGCCGTGGTTCCCTCCTCCAGCGGTGGGCTCCTTGCCAGCGCCGTTGCAGACGCTCTTCTCCCCGAGCGAGGAGGAGGCATGGTGGTGCCCTTTGGAGCCGCCGCTCCGCCAGGGCCGTTGTCCTTGTCGCGACCGTCCACTTCGTCCGGCGCCACCCTCTCCATGGGAGGCGGGGACGGAGAGACGCTCCGCCGCGTGCCAGCAGCACGACGTTCAGCTGAAGCTTGAGTGCGTGAGGGAGAAACCGGCTTGGACGCCGCAGGGTCTCCCTTCTTCTTCGGAGGCATGCTTGACGAAGAACTTGCCGATGAACTTGATGAAGATGAAACCAGCACTTGCGCCCCCTACCTGGCGCGCCAGATGTCGTGTCTCGTTGCACGGACACCGGGAGTATAGGATACCCCCTTTTAGGTTCGGCACGGGGCGCGAAGGAGGCTGAGAATCGTCTTCTCGGGCGGAGTCTAGATCAAGCTCTCCTCTCCACGATCAAAGCATGCAACCAAAGGGACACAAGGAGCTACCCAGGTTCAGGCCGCCCGGAGGCTAAAAGCCCTACTCCTGCATGTCTGGATTGATGGGTTCTTCATAGTGTGGCTTACAATGGAACCTCCCGGATGGGGTACCCGGAAGGGTTTTGGCTGGAGGTAGAAGAAGGACAGATCCTGACCCGGAGGAGATCACCTTCCCCTCTACCTTCGCAGCCCTAGTCTAGTCTTGCTCTGGTTGGACTTGTGCCTTGGTTCGACCTCCCCCTCCTCCGTGCCTTGGTCCTCCTTTTATAGGCTAAGGGGTTGCCACAGGGTCACGTGAGGGGCATGAGGGACCTTCGGGGTGAAGGACCCTCCTCATCTAGTTTAGGGGAGACGTGGCCTCTCCTCAGCCTAGCGTCTCCTTTGGGTTAGGTGGGAGCGTCCGCCTTGGGGTGGACAGGAGCTGACACCACCACGGGCGTGCTTCCCGCCCGCGCTGCCTTCGCCTTGCTTCCCAAGTCTTCTGAGGTCTTCCAGCGTGAGGTGGAGAGCTTATCCACAGGGACGTGGGGAAGTACCCGAGAGGGAGCCTGGCCTCCTGCCGGGAACTCGGGCTCTCGGTCCTTCCTGGCCTTCTTGCTTGGTTCGGGGACCCGGCAGGCCCCAGGACCGGAGCCCTTTGTCGACGTAGGCCTTGTGTGTCCTGACGGTGAACCCACCAGCTTGACTTGAGTCTTGGTCTTGTCCATCTTTATCTTGGGCCCACATGGGGTAGACCCACTTTGTCAGCACTAGGGGAACCCCATGTTCCACTGCTGCGACAAAGGCCCTCATCGGTTACGGAGGTAAAACACCATTTTCGATGAGGTCTCCATTTGGCAACGGTTGTGCCCAGACCTCTGTTTCCGATGTATCGGAACATCAGAAACGGAGATTCTGTTTCGACTCATTTGCGTTGTGGTTTCTTCATAAGCCTAGAGCTATAATACAGTTGCCACTGGACATTTAAAATCTGACAGCAGAAGCACAACAATGCTAACAAATCCATTCATAATGTATATAACAATTGTAACCATTACATAGCATCAAAAGATGATCAATTACACATATCGAGACTTCTCCTTCTTCCTCAGCTCACTGTCCGTTTATAGTCCTCCACTCTTCTCCTTCTTCCTCAGCTCGCTCTCCAAGTAGTGGTTTCATGCTTCTCCAAATCACATATGCAACATAATTACTACACATCCTGAAGAAAGAAGGAGAAACTAAAAACATGAAACCATACTGAGATCGCAAGTCTCCGTAGCAAATATATTTTGCCAAATTCTTCATTTTGAGGCTTGCTCCATCTTGGACAGTGTCACCGAAATAATTCACAATCTAATACAAAACCAATAGAACATTTCATGAGTTGCTAATACAAATCACTCCATCTTGGACAGTGTCACCAAAATAATTCACAATCTAATACAAAACCAATAGAACATTTCATGAGTTGCTAATACAAATCACTCCATCTTGGACAGTGTCACCGAAATAATTCACAATCTAATACAAAACCAATAGAACATTTCATGAGTTGCTAATACAAATCACTCCATCTTGGACAGTGTCACCGAAATAATTCACAATCTAATATAAAACCAATAGAATATTTCATTGGTTGCTAATACCAATCACATATCAAAACAGAGCATCTCTAGTTCATGACATCTTGCCTATGCCGCTGCAGAATATGACATATAGAGACATCATAATTGATGAACAATCTAATATAAAACCAATTGATGAACTAGTTTATGAGCTGAGCGATTTAGACCTCATATTTTCTTCTCCGTGGACGGCGCCTCCAGATCGGCCACCTCCTCCTCCGTGGACGGCGCCTCCAGATCGGCCACCTCCTCCTCCGTGGACGGCGCCTCCACATCGGCCACCTCCTCCACCGTGGACGGCGCCTCCAGATCGGCCACCTCCTCCGTCGACGGCGGCCTCCAGATCGGCCTCCGTTGACGGCGGATCCGCCACAACTGCTGCATCACCACCCGATGAATGATCTGTTTCAGCTCCGCGTGGCCCTGAGGACGCGGGGCATCACCGCAGGTGATCAGCCTGACGCGCTCCCACACCTGCCGCATCACAGCCGCCTCCAGATCTGCCTCATCACAAAGGATGCAGCTAGATCGGTGTGGATGCTGGAGCCGCGGCTGCGATGGCGGGATCTAGAAGCGCCGGCAGAGGAAGCCATGAGAGAGTGAGGAGAACAAAAAGCTACAGTGTGCGGCGGCTAGGGTTGAAAGATAGACAGTGAGGGAGTGAGACTGAGACTGATGGCTTGCTCTGTCGGCAGTACATTTATAAGCGCCCAATTGGCAACGAACATTTTATATAAACGTTTCCATTGGATACATTGTACTGATTTGCATAGCTGCATACGAACCTAATACATTCTACTGATTTTCAAAGTGCATATGAACCTTATACATTGTACTGATTTGCATAGCTGCATACGAACCTAATACATTCTACTGATTTTCATTGCTGCATACAAGTTCACACCTAACAGCAGCACACAAACACACAAAATCATTCTAGCAATGCTCACAAGAACATTTAACTGAGCTATTTCTGTTCCTTTATGCCGCTCCTTGCGCACAGCAACAACATGGTCAGATTTAGTCGAAGTGTTTGTTGGGCTCCATGCCAAACCAGCTAGAGCTGCTGCAGTGTGCGGCTTCATCTCCATGTTCGCCTTCTTGACTATCAAGGCTACATTTTCCAGCTCTGCATCTTCCACTTCGACGCCATTAGAAAGCAGCATCTCAACATAATCTTCAATCAAAAAAAATAATAATCACAGCTCCCAGAATACTCTTCGCCTCTCCCCTGCCAAATGGTAAATCGAATCCAGAGGCAAATCAGCATCACACATAGAATTGAATCAATCAAAACTGGTCGAAGCGTCGAACTAACCCTGTGATTTGGGCACTTGAAGTAGATCCGGCCTGGGTTCAGATCCGAACGCGACACTCGACGAATCGCGTTCCGACAGCGGCAGCAAACGCACTTCACAAGCGGCAGATCTGACCCGGCCCCAGCGGCGCAGGAGGAGGATGCATTCGATCTCCCCGACGAGCTCATGCTCTTGGCCATGGAGGACACGAGTGCGGAGTAAAAACAAGCTGGAGCAGAGGAACAAGGGCGAATCGACAGTCTTTTATAATATCCAAGATAGTGCTAAAAAGGAATTTTATATACGCAACCTCGCCAACGGTTGTATACAAATGTCCGATGTCATTGAAGAACATATCGCACACGGAGTCACAAGAAACTCCGTTACCAATATATCGGCAACGGTTAATAATTCACGAGCGTTGCCTATGAAGGACGGGACGCGGCCCAGCGGCGGGTTTTCTCACACGGAAAGCGCGATTCTCCGTCGCCAAACTCGTGCCGTTTCCATAGAGGGGTATCCGATGTGTCGTTCTGTACTAGTGACAATAGGACCAACGAGAGATTCAACAACCGAAAAAATCAAGATGTACGTACACATTATTCACAACTTTATTTTTTTACCATCAGTTGTGCTGAGTTTCATTCATAATTGTTTTATTATGATTTGATATATATACACACAACTCATGTATTTATTTTGATCTTATTCTTTTAAAGTTGGCAAGAAAGCGGAACGCGCTCCCAATAGAGGACCGCTTCAAAGCAATTGCGGAGAAATTGGCGGGATTTTTCCTTACGGAGGTCATACCTAAATTCGGAGAGTACCACTATGATGTAAAATAGTATGCCTCCATGTAATAGTGATCTCCATGTAATTAAGTACTTTATACGAAAACGTGATCTTCATGTACTACTTAATTTGTATGTGTTATATATATGCATCAACGTGCTCTTCATGTAATTGTATGTGTTATGTATATATGCATCAACTTGATCCCCATACGATGTGATTCCCGTTCGATGGATCCGAAACCCCTCCTAAACCCTAAACACTAAAAAATAATCGAAAAGAAAAAAAGGGGCCTACCTTTAGTCCCAGTTCGTGTTACGAACCGGGACTAAAGGTCTCTAGCCCCGCAGGCTCTTGCCACGTGGGAGAGCCTCTTGTCCCGGTTCGTGGACAACCGGGACTAGAGGGGGGGGCTCTAGTCCCGGTTGGGGCCCTCTGGAACCGAGACTAGTGCCCCATTTTCCACTAGTGGTCGATCTACTTAATTTGTACAACAACATGGATTAAGAAATTACGCCGTTGATATTCTTTTGAAAGACTCATTTAGTTAGCACAACAAATGCAATCCAATTATTTTCATGTAAAAGCTGAGATGTAAATATTGAATCGGTAAAGTAGTTTGCCAAGCTTGTTATGGAGGCACTCGGCAAAAAGGTGACACGTCACACCTCGGAAAGCATCTTCCGGAAAATGTTTGCCAAGGGCCGGCACTCGGCAAAACAATGCCGAGCGAACTGCCGGCACTAGACAAACATCTATGCCGAGGAAAAACTCGGGACACGTTGCGTCATCTCGTGCTCTTGGCTTTGCCGAGTGTTTGTTGTTCACACTCGGCATAGATTTGACGTCCGATCTGATCGGGCGGCCGCCATCACCTATTTTTTACCAAGTGCTCGCGGAAATTTGACGGCAAACGGTTCATTCGGCAAACTACTATTTTCCGGCCGGTTTTCTGCCCAGTGTTCTTTGCCGAGTGTAATACTCGACAAACCCGTTGCCGAAAGCTTTTCTTTCTTTCTCATGTATTTTGTATACACGACAAAGAACCTGATTCCAGTAGTGCAGATTCATAGTCTTAGAAGCACAACTTTGACTATGATAGCTTCGGGTTAGAAAATCTCTTAGATCTAGTCAACCCCATATTAGCTCGGCTACGTAATGTATAAGATATACTCTAATATCAAAGAAATTATAATGATGTGAAAGTAGTTGATTTCCAAGACAATCTTGCGGATGCTGGTTTCGTTAATGAAATCGAGGAGTCACCCTTTCTTCTAAAAAGAGTTAATTTCGAAGAAAAATCCAGGCATTGTGATTAAAATGTATGCCATATGAATTTTAAAGTATGGAGAAGTACATTGGCAAATGAATTTTTAAGTGTTTAACAATACAACAAACTATGGGATGACTGGACGTGGTCGATCCATACAATACAGGGCTAGATAAAACACACAAACAAGATGAAACAGGGCGTGTGAAATGTGAACACCTCATACATGTATGTATGTTTACTATATATCTTGTCAGAGGACCGCTTTGCTTCTCTTAATCCATTGATGAAAGTGGGTGGAGGAAGCTGATGTGACCCCATCATTAATAACAAGAAACACATGTGATCACTTTGGGTTAATATTTTTTGCAATGTCATATAGGCAAGCGAGAGTCCCCTAGGGAAGAATTAAACATCATATTTGAATTTCCTATGTTTAATTGTGAGGACATACATATAACAGTCAATTGCATACAAACATAGAGAGATGACTTAGTTTCCAATTTCTAGAACCAAAAGATGCAGTGTGTTTTCTGTAAGTTCATATGAGAAATTGCAATCTCTTTCAAAAATACCCGAAGATAGATCACATTTCACACTATTAAATTTCTGATAATGTGAAGCAACCGTACATACATTGCAAGTTTATAGACAATTATTAAGCATGCCCAGTTTTTATTGAGAGTTGCCAATATATCTTATAACTGTTCTACTGTTTTTTTTTTTTTACACATACAGTTAGGTGCATTGTTGCCCGACGAACAGAATTTTGACCGAAATCCTGGCCGTCGGGCCATGAAAACCGACAGTTCGGGATTGAAGCTGCGTAAACGACTTTTCGGCAGACAGATAGTTCACTTCCTTGGCCCCGCTTTGCTTGGTACGTAGTAGAATCTTCCTTCAGTTTCGCCTGTTTGCTAGGTTAAATCCACTCCGTCGGTGTCCGGTTTAACGGTTTACATTCATGCGACGTACACTGCTGCCACCAACTAGAGTCAGTGAAAACACATTGTCCCGACAACTGGTAGAAACACGTGGCCGGCGGGGATGGATCGAGCCACAGCTGACAGAGCACAGCCAGTCAGCCTCGTGCTGCACGTTCTGCTGCGACTAGCTAGCGCGCGAGCTAGCATGCATGCACCGGCTCGGCGACTCTACCGACTAACTGGTAAAAACCCTAGCTGCCATCTACACCTAGCCATTCAATCATTCAACACCAAAGCCCAGCCCGGCCCGGTCCCGTCTGTCCCTCCAAAGCCCTATAAAAGGCACCCTTCTCCATGGTTTATCAGTGTGCCTTGAGTTGATCGATCGACCACTGTGCCACACACACACCACGTAGCTACTGAGCTAAGCTAGCTAGGAAGAAGCACCGGCGAACATGGCGCCGGCCGGAAAGGCTGCTGCTGGCCGACCCAAGATGGGGGAGGAGAAGCTGATCATTCGGTCGGAGAGGGTGCGGTTCATCGACATCCTGTCGATGCTGATCCTGCGGCGGCCCATCACCAGCTACGCCTTCGTCGACGTCGGCGACCAGACGGCCCGCGACATCGGCATCACCCCCGGCGACATCTTCGTCAAGCTCACTGAGATCATCCAGAAGGCCCTCGCCGCCATCAACACGCCGGCCAAGTGGCTCGGCATCTTCGTCGAGTTATTCCTCAACCTCATCGCGATGAACGGGGGCCTGCTCGGCCTCCTATGGAACATCGTCAGATGTACGTATCCACGAATACATGCACATATACTTATAAGCATCTTGATCTTAATTACGCTACTAATGGTCTACTGCAAATAAGGGCCTGCACAAACTGAGATGAAGATGTGCATATGTGTACACATATGCACGAACCTAAGTTGATGTTGGAGAGATTTTACTAACATTTGGCATAACATAAAATTAATTAATCTGGTCCAGGGGGGCACGAAATGTAACTGTATATAGACAAATGTCTAACTATGTGTAAGTAAATGAGTAATGGAACCAAGTGACCAACAAGCTAAGAATGTCCGTAATGCATGGCGATGCCTGGTCTGCACGAGGTAAGTTTGTCTCTAAGGATGACATACAGAACGTTTAATTGAATGATCTCTCTCTCTCTCTCTCTCTCTCTCTCTCTCTCTCTCTCTCTCTCTCTCTGTATTTTCCAGAATTTTCAGTTTTATAATTTCTTCTGTGTGTGTTTAGTGTTAATCTAACAACATTGTAGTTCATCCTTATGTTATTTTAGGCTATACCGTTGATTTTAACCATGTGTGTCCTGAATCTTTCTTCCACACATAATTTTTTTCTGTATTTAAATTGTAATTCATTTTACTTTTTTTGGTCTTTTAACGTGCATGCGTCGGCGTGTGATCTAATTTTTTCCTTACTTATGGTTATTATAATTTTCCAGAATTATTCAGTTTTATAATTTTTTCCTTACACCGGTGTTGGTTTAACAAAGTGTTCATATGTGTTACATATGTCTAATCCTCATAACACATAAAATCGTGAATAACCCAGTTTTAATTAAACATTTACTCTAACATATTCACTAGTATTAAAAGTTGCATTTGGATATTGTGTGAAACTGTCAATTAATGTGTAAAACTTCATCTATTAGGATAAAGGTTGTAAGCAAACTGGCGGTTTCTATAACGCAAAATCGACGAGGACAGCTCGTTATTTCGAGAGAAAAAATAGTGTGTGTATGAGCAGGCAAAACACACACCACCTGCTCTCTTCTAATTTGACATGATGTCCAAGTGTTCTTTTTTTTCCAAGTTATATGTCCTAATCAACGCATGAAATATATACACGTATTATTGACATGGATATGTAAACCACATAAATCGCGTGATTGAACATAGGTGCCATCTTGTTGTTTTAATTATCTAGTACAGTTTGGTTAATGAAGCAGCTCGCTGCTACACAACGTTGCTAGAATTTGGCACCTGTACCAACCATGAATTGATAGCCGGGCCGTACTTGTCATTAAACGGAGCACGCATGCATGATATAGCAACACTACCTAATCTGAATTGAATGTGGCTGGATGGATCCTGGATGGATAATCATGGCATGTGTCTGTGATATCTGCACAGTTAAGCTGGTGATCCCGCGCCGGGATGCTGCCAACTTCCGGACGATGATCGGGATGATCGACGGGCGGACGGAGCTGAAGCCGGCGGCGCCGGCTACGTCCGCGGGCGACATGCGGCAGCTGGAGGTGCTCAACTTCGTGGTCTCCGGCGAGATCGCTGACCTGGAGAGCGGCGGGTACGTGACGTCGGCAACGCCCCTCGTCCTGCGAACGTACCAAGTCCTCGAGATCACCGCCATGGCGGCCAAGATCGCCTACGAGAACGCCGCCTTTGTCGAGAACGTCGTCAACAACGTCTGGAAGGTAATTAGTAACAAAAATGATCCATCGATCGTAATACTTACTCTAGATAAAAATATCGTAATTGCACACATTCTCGTTGAAGTATTCTTAAAAAACGTGGAGACAAGTAAATACAGGTGGACGAATCAAATGATAGGAAATGCGTACAAGTGGACTATTTTTGGCGGAAGAATAGGACAGCAACGCTGTTCCTGCTGAACCGTAGCTACCCTAGCTAGGACATCGATCCTATAATACTGGGGCAATTAGAACACATGCAATCATTTTCGCATGCATCTATGTCTATGCATGCGTGAATCGATCCGTGGAGACAAGTGTGCATCCAGAAAACTATGTTGGCATATGTTTACTACGGCACACAACGTGGAAGTATTTTTACATATATTAAGATGTAGTAATACTGAATTTTTGTGTGCGCCGTGATTTGCAGTTCAATTTCGTGGGGTTCTACAACGGCTGGAACAGTAAGTAGCAAGCTTATAGCACGAAATCAATCGACCTCTAATTGTTTCGATGAGCGAGAGGGAGTTAACGAAATCAGTTATCTGCACGTGAAATATGCAGAGTTCCTGAAGGAGGAGACGACGCAGGCGTTCGTGTTCACGGACCGCGCCAAGGACGCGAACGTGGTGGTGGTGGCGTTCCGCGGCACGGAGCCGTTCAACATGCAGGACTGGTCGACGGACGTGAACCTGTCGTGGCTGGGCATGGGGCCCCTGGGCCACGTCCACGCCGGCTTCCTCAAGGCCCTGGGCCTCCAGGAGGAGGACGGCAAGGACGCCAGCCGCGCCTTCCCCAAGGACGCCCCCAACGGCGCCGCGCCCATCGGCAAGGCCATCGCCTACTACAAGCTCCGCGAGGTGATCCGCGAGCAGCTCAAGAAGCACCCGGCGGCGCGGCTGGTGGTCACTGGCCACAGCCTCGGAGGCGCGCTGGCCACCGTCTTCCCGGCGATCCTCGCGCTGCACAAGGAGACGGACATCCTCGCCAGGCTCGGCACCGTGCAGACCTACGGGCAGCCCCGGGTGGGCGACGACACCTTCGTCAAGTACTTCCGCGCCGAGGTGGAGAAGGCGGCGGCCGCGTCCTACTACCGGATCGTGTACCGCTACGACATCGTGCCGCGGGTGCCGTTCGACATCCCGCTGCTGGCGGAGTACGCGCACGGCGGGACGTGCGTGTACTACGACGGGTGGTACGACGGCAAGTTGCTCGCCGGCGACGCGCCCAACCCCAACTACTTCGACCCGCGGTTCCTGCTGTCCATGTACGGGAACGCGCTGGGGGACCTGGTGAAGGGGGCTTTCCTCTGGGTCAGGGCCGGCAGGGACTACCGCGAGGGCCCCGTCTCGCTGCTCTACCGCGCGTTTGGGCTCGTCATCCCCGGCCTCGCCTCGCACAGCCCCAGGGACTACGTCAACGCCGTCCGCCTCGGCGTCATCGCGCCCAAGCAGGTGTAGGATTGACGACGGTGGAGCCACGGCCGGCCGGCCGGAGACATACCGGAGGAGAGATAACTGAGAGTTGATGGTGAGACCGATCTCTGGGGACAGAGACGATGAATAATAAGTTGTGTTTCGGGTGTGTGTGCGATATTTATTAAGTGTGCTGCCTACGTACGTGTTCATATAGTATATGCTCCCACAGTACTAGATCTGCCGCTCTGTCTCGGCAATAATTGATCTATGTATGCAAACGTTTCTAAATAATGGAATCAGAAGAGCTAGCCAAGCCAGCTGTGGCTGTGTGAAATTGCATTTATGTGTTCTTGAAAAAAAATGTAAACCTTGTGCCGTGGTAGCCGGCGGGGCTTGCCGGGTTACCATGTCTTCCTGGTTTGCATCTGTATGGGCTTTTTTTTCTTTTGTTTTGAAGGAATGTGTATGGGCTTGTTTGTCATGTATATATGCTCAAGATCGGACAAGCCAGTGGTTGTACCAAAGGTCAATCCTCAGCGCACAGCCCAACTTCCCCACAGCCAGGCTCCGTTCCTGAGGTCCAAACTGTGGACAGAACTCTTGCTAATTTCCCTAGCGCCAAGGGTGCAACAGAGTGTCAACTGTCAAGTGGAGGAGGATCAACGACCATGAACACACGCCTCAACAGGTACTAAAAACAATGTTTCTCGACGATGATGGCGGGAATGGCCACCGCAGGCGCCACTCGGTGGCTAAGGACAAATGCATTGCCAAGGCTAGCTCCACCGAAAAGAGGGCAGCGCTGGATCGCTCTCGCTCCCCCTACGGGGGTGGTGATATCCACGCCCGCCCAAGCTCCTCTCGCTCCTAGGGCAGCCTCGGCTCCACCTTCGTCAACTCCTTCGTCCGCGCTAAAACCAGACTCCCGGATTGAAGTTTCCGCGATGGCGGTGGCTAGGTAAGTCTTTTGTAAAATATTTCTCCGTCCCCGATAAAATTAGGTATAGGGGATTTTACAGGCGAAGGCCCCCAGCTGTCTCGCGAGTGGGGCCCGCGGCCCCACCCGGCTACTCCCCTCACGACGCCTTTTGCCTACTGGTTTATTTCATCTGATAAAAAATCTCCATAAATTGGCGTTTGATTCCGAGGATATTTATTTAACAACTTTTCTGAAACTCAAAACCAGCAGAAAACATGAACTAGCACTTGGCATCTCTGTTAATATTTTACTTCAGAAAAATGCCAGAAAATGATATTAAACCATGGTAAAAAAAAACATGAAACAATGATACAAAAGTAGCATGAAATAATCAAAAAGTATAGATATGTTTTGAACGTATCAGCATCTCACATCTGAGGGTTGTGGCCACCAACTGGCGTTGTAACCGACACCACACCGCCCGCATGGGCAGAGCATCCAGGGAATACAACGCCACCACACCTCCATCCCGAAGCCGCCGCTCCGGCGCCCAAGCTCCTCCCTGCATTGTCACCGGCGCCCGTCACCCACATGGCCGGAGTAACTGATACGTCCATTTTGCATCACTATTTTATAGCATAATTTACTGTTATTCAGTGATATATTTCATATTAAGAGTAGTTACTTATGTTATTTTGTCTTATTTTGCATGTTTGATGATCATTGGATAATTAACTGCCGGAGTCAGATTTCAGCTGGAAAAAGCAACGTCAAGGCACTATATTTCTGGAGCACTAAAAATATTTCCGAGAAGACAGATGTTCCTATTTTATCAGAAGATGGACTAAGCCAAAAGGGGAGGCTGAGATGGGCCAGGAGGGGCCCACACCACCCCTGGGCGCGGGGCCCACCTTGGCCGCGCCCTAGCCAGGTGTGGTGCCCCTGGCCCACCTCAGGCGCCCCCCTTCGCGTACTTCATCCCCCAGAAACCCTAAGACACGGGGAGTCCGTGAGAAAATATTCCGCCGCCTCCACGAGGCGGAAACCACAGAGAGAGAAAAAGCTCTCCGGCAGGGAGAAATCTGCCGGGGAAATTCCTTCCCGGAGGGGGGAGATCATCGCCATCCTCATCGTCATCGCGCTGGACTTCATCGGGATCATCATCATTATCATCTCCACCGCCATCACCACCATCACCGCTGCACCATCTCGTTCCGCTGTAACATCTAGGGCTATACTTTGTTTAGTTCATAGAGGAAACTCTCTCGGTGTTAATTACTCCTTGTGGTTGATGCTATTGAGTTTTATCGGTGAATTAAAGTATATGTTCAGATCGCTATCCATCATTATATCACCTCTGATCATGATCCATATGATGTCTCGTGAGTAGTTCGATTAGTTCTTGAGGACATGGGAGAAGTCACGCTGTTAGTAGTGGAATTATGTTGAGTAATATTTAATGGTTTGATATTTAAGTTGGGGTGCTATTCTTCTAGTGGTGTCGTGTGAACGTCGACCACATGACACTTCACCTTTATGGGCCTAGAGGAGTGCATTGTGTATTTGGTTGCTAATTGTGGGGTTGCCGGAGTGACAGAAACCTAAACCCCCGTTAGTATACCGGTGCACAAGGGAGCGTAGGATCTCAGAGTTTAAGGATGTGGTTAGATTTATCTTAATTAATTTCTTGTAACTGCGGATGCTTGCAAGAGGTATAATCACAAGTATGTATTAGTCCAAGTAAGGGCGGTGCATTAGCATATGTTCACCCACACAACACTTATCAAAACAATGAAGATTAATCAACTATGTGAAGCGAAAGCACTTGACTAGAATCCCATGTGTCCTCAAGAACATTTTGTCATCATAAGTAAACCAACCGGCTTGTCCTTTGCTCTAAAAAGGATTGGACCACTCGCTGCAATTATTATTACTGTCTTTTACTTACTCGCATTTTATTTACCTGCTATATCAAAAAACTCTAAAAACTTGTCTGCTAGCATTTACAGTGAAACATTTACCGAAACTCCTTGTCAGCACCTTCTGCTCCTCATTGGGTTCGACACTCTTATTTATCGAAAGTATTACGATACACCCCCTATACTTGTGGGTCATCAGTAACTAGGGCATGCAGGGCTACCATGCCTCCATCCCGGAGCTGCCTCTCCGGCACCCAAGCTCCACCCGATGGCCACGCCTCGTCGGAGATGCGCGCACCACGACCTCCTTTACCGGCCATAGCCCCGTCGGGCGGACTCCGCTCTGCCGCTAACTGCTGCGCGCACAGCATCGCCAAGCTCGCCGCGCCATCACGCTCCTCCACAGACATGGCTCGAACGGGAAGGAGAAAACTATAGCCCCACCGCTGCCATCCGCGGGTGTGGGCTTTGCCCGCCGGCATCCTCTGGCGGTGGCAGGGGGAGGTGGAGAAGGGGGCTCGTGAGGCGGCTAGGATTTTTGCCCCATAGTTGTCTCTGGAGCGACACGGAGGGGGGGATGGGGGTGGGTACTGCTGCTCTGGATCTATCTCCAAGCAAGCAAGCAATCGTTGGATCATCAATGGCTTCTATAACACTACCTATACAAACTAACATGGGAGTGTGACAATGCATATTTTATAAGATCGGTTGCTACACTATATATTTGTTCAAATGATAACAAACATGTATATAATCTGATAATTGGTGGCAAGAAAATGCATATAGACGATATCAAGCGAGGTTTAATTGAGAAAAACTCAACCGAGAAAGTGGATCATTAATAAAACAGTTTGAGAGATAAATCGTATGAATATGAAATTTGATATGAATGCTTGCTAAAGTCGTTAATTTTTATGTATACCCATTTTACTAATGATTACTGAGAAAGAAAATAGGAGTACATGTATATGCCCCATTAATATTTACGTAAATCATGGTAGTTAAGCGACTATATATCGCCAGAAAGCTGGACCTTCTATTACTTCCTCTCGTCTGTCGTGGACGTTCAGTACCATAAGACGAGGATACCGTCGGATTTACTTCTAGAGTGTAGTACTTTTGGTCTGATAAATTTGTGTATCGTTTGTGACCAGTTTAGACCGTGGGGACCCAATAAATTTCTCACAACTCTATCCTCGTCATGTCCGATGCGACCATGCGTTTTTTCCCAGAAATCTTCCACTCTACATCTTACTCCTTCGGTATCAAAATATAAGACTCTCTAGCTAGCTTCTGCATACATGTATCTAGACATGTTTTAGTGCAAGATTCATGTGAACCTTGCACTAAAACATGTCTACATATATGTGTGTAGAAGCTAGCTAGAGAGTATTATATTTTGATACGGAGGGAGTACAATTTATTGTGAGAAACGACTTTGACCTATTTCAACAGTGATGACAAACTATTTTTTACTCGTGAACATTTTTGGTTAGTACTGCAATGAATTAGCGGCTCGACATCTTGCCTGACAAGGGAGTGCTATTTGCAATAGCGAGTTCAATGATATAACATTCTCAAGTTGGCTTCAAAGATTTCAGGTTAGTTCAACTTGTTTTGGGTTATGCCATGCAGTTTTTTTCACCGACAAGTGTCAAGATGCAGAAGGTGTGTTGAACTTGTCAACAACGACTTTCAAGATTTTCCACACAACCTTTATAGTTTTAAAAGGGATCTTTTTGCAGCAATTGTATTTTTCGTTATACTTGATCTAATATAATCTTATTATTAATTAAGTCATGCATTTGGTAGAAAATAATTTTCGAAAATTAAATTAGTACTCTCTCCTTGACAAAATGTAGTACATATAAGATTTTTTTTAAAGTCCAACTATGTAAATTTTGACGAAGTTTATTAAAAACAATCAACATCTCGATTAATTAATACTTTGGATTAATCATGAATTATATTTGCATATGATATACATTTAGTATGGTAGAAATAGATATTTTTTCAATAAAGTTGGTCAAATAAAGTCCATATATATATATGCACGTACTCTATTATAGGAGTAGCGATCGAGGAGAGCGAGTGTACAATGCAAACCGTCATAAAAAGAGAGAACAAACGGGCAGTACACATCGAACATCAAACTAGAAAATGAAATACTACTACAGTACAATTTTTTCCCTTTCTTGCGAAACCGTGTGCATCCAACTCAACAACCGTCATACTGCATCCTTGCCTTCCACCTATAAAACCGTAACCGCCCACCTCCGCACCCATCTTTAGCAGAACCGCATCACCTCCCACTCGCCAAGCACCCTAGGGTTTCGAGGTTCTGCGACGATGTCGCTGCGGCCAAGCGAGAAGGCGGATTTTCGGCGCGGCCGCTACAAGGTCTCCGTCGACGCGGAGGACGGCCGCCGCAGCCGAGAGGACCAGTTACGGGAGATCCGGAAGATTCAACGCGACGCGAACTACAGAGTCGGTGTTGGGAGATGGAAAATCAACCCACCGATTCCCTCCTGCACCCCCGCTCTCTCTCCTCGCGACGCCGCCGCCGTCCCAGCCGCGCGCCTCACGGTCGAGGCCGTCCCTCTCTCGCAGCTACCCGTGCAACTCCTCTCGCCGGCGCCCGGTCCAGCTCCTGTTGCGCCCGCTCTCGGCCAGATCGACCGCGCCGCCATGGGGCTCCGCTGCGTCTCCAAGGTCCCTCCATCCTCAGTTGAATCAATCAGAGTTGTTGGTGAGGGTGAAGATGATGCAGTTAGAGGAGATGATTTGCATGTGGACGACGAGATTGACGGGGAGCAACAGGAGCCCCAAGATACTAAGGAGTTCAGCGACCTCGGTACACCCTAGGCGGCTAAACCTCTTGCACGTACTTGTGCACCTCCTTGAATCCATGTTTGGTTGTGAGTTGTGATATTCTTGTCTTATTTGTGCGTCCATTGGTGGTAACCTTCAGCTTCATGTAGGCTCTGATTTTATCTGATTTTGATTTCCAAATACTTGTAAGAATCTTGTTATTTCTGTTGAGAATGTAATGGAAAGGGGAAAAGAAAGTTCATAAACTTTTTTATTTATTTTTCCTGGCAAATAATAAAATCCCCCCATCCAATCAAATAAACAATAGCACAAGCCTAGATTGGTACATGGTAGGAAATGGCATATGTTTTCTAGTGATCTGAACGCAATTATATTGGTGTGTGTGCATATATCTGCCTATTTTTCTTGCTGAACTGTCTGTTCTTATCTGATGTATTCTGAACGCAATTGATTTCCGTCTGTATTCTCCATTGAACTGCAGAACTGCGTGTTTATTTTGGATTCTGTAAATGCTATTTGGAACTGCAGAATAGCTGTATGAATATCTGAACCACGAGCTAGGCATGCAGAATAGATTTATTGAGCCTAGCGTACGTTGATCCCTCGACAGCGATGTAATGCCATTGCAACAGCATGGGGAAGACGGTTTTATAACCCAACACTTACTAACATCCAACACAACGGCATGGGGAAGACGGTCATCAATTCAGTCGCAACGTGGTAGCCCCAGGTAGAAAAGATTCTCGCCTTCCAGGCTTCCTCGTAGTATAGCAATATGCCAATATATAGCCAGTACGTCCACCACTCCAGTCTCACAGTCACATTCTAGCTCTCCACACTTCGTAATTTGTAAAGTCGTGCTCGGGGAGCACGCAATAATGTCGCCCTCAGAGCATCTCCAACAGCCTTTGTATAATTGCACACAATTTGTATTTTACAAATCTTGCCCAAAAAACCATCTCCAGCAGCCTTTGTATAAGTGGTCCCCCACCAGAAAATTTTACAAAGCTTGCTAAATCTTCCCTCCCACATTGCATATATGCAAATCCAAAGGTGACTTGCTAAATTTTTACAAAGCCTCCCAAAAGTGGTCCCCTTCATTTTTTTGTCTCAATGACTAGTGGACCCATGCGTGCTTGTGTGTGCTGGGTGTGTGCGTGCACTGCTAGCTACACTGCAGCGTGTGTGCGTGTATGTGTGATGTGTACGCGTGTGGGCTAGTGTACGTGTACGAGTGTGCGTGTGTGCAAGTGTGTTACGTGTGTTGTTAAGTACAAGTTTGTGCTAGTATACACATACATGTACGTATTCTAGTGTGAGTTTGTGCTAGGATTTTGATGGCTGACAAAACGACCCCACATGTCATTGTGATACACACAAGATTTACAAATCCAATTATACAAAGGCTGGGAAAGCACAAATTGATTTGGCTTTGTATACCTTCTCTCTCCCCTTGCTATATGCAGTTTTTACAAATCCATTTTACAAATGCTGTTGGAGATGCTCTCATACGAGAAACCAATGCATCTCTTTGTCCTCCTCATCCTCACACTCGCCGCTGCCACAGCGGCTTCGTCCAATGTCTCCTATCCCTCTGCGGAGGCCGCCGCGGCCGCGCACTGTGGCGGCACGCTGTATCCGGAGCTCTGCCTATCCACGCTCATCACCATTCCGAACCTCCACAAGAAGACCCTCCCGGTCGTCATCGGCACCACCTGCAACCGCACGGAGACCCAAGTCACCACCATGTCTGCCAACTGTTCCTCCTTCCTTCGGCAGAGGTCCCTCACCGCGCGCGACCGCATGGCCCTGTCGGACTGCAAGGAGCTTCTCGACACCACCATGGACGACCTCCGGGTCACCATCTCCGACCTGGAGCGGAAGCCCTCTGCGACCAGGCGCCTGACCGTGGACCACGTCATGACGATCCTCTCCGCCGCCATAACCAACCAGCAGACCTGCCTCGAGGGCTTCTCGTACCAGAAGGGCGGCGAGATGCGCCGCCATGTGGAGCCCGGCATCCGCCATATTGCCCGAATGGTCAGCAACTCGCTCGCCCTGGCCAAGAAGCTGCCCTCGCCTTCGCCGTCCACGTCGGCGGCGGTGATGGAGGGCGTGCAGCGAGAGCGGCAGCCGTTCATGGGTTATGGGCACATGGTGAAGGGGTTCCCGCGGTGGGTGAAGCCCGGGGCCGGCGGCTAATGCAGGCGCCAGCGCCGGGCATAACGGCGAACGCGGTGGTGGCCAAGGACGGGAGCGGGGCCTACACGACGGTGTCGGCGGCGGTCGCCGCGGCGCCAGTCAACTCGAAGAGTACGTACGTGATATACATCAAGGCCGGCACGTACATGGAGAACGTGGTGGTGGCGAAGCACCACAAGAACCTCGTGTTCATCGGCGACGGCATGGGTAAGACGGTGATCAAAGCCAGCCGCAACGTCGTCGACGGCTCCACCACCTTCCACTCCGCCACAGTCGGTAATAAGCCATCCATTTCCCCGCACCTACCGGTCTTAAACTTTGCTAATGTTACTTGCTACATTCCGTCAAATTGGTCGTTAAGTAGAGCAATGTAGATTCCGTAAAGCGAGTTAAGTAGAGCAATGTTCCACTTGGTAGATCGAGGGAGCTCTGATACAGATCTGAGGACAGCATATCGATCTGTGCGTACGACATCTCTGATCACTTGTGTTTTCCACTGATCCTCACGGTATTTGAATATAGGAATACAGTGGATGGGCTGGTGCTCGCCACTGTCTAGCTCCAAGCCTCCAGCCCTGGATTGTATTATTATTTTATTAATATTTTGAACAGGAACACCTGGATGTATAGATACAATATTGCCTAGGACAGTATTTTGGGTAGCATTGGCAGCATGCTTCCATGTGGCGATGTACATGCACGTATTCCCTGTGTCGGCAATGGCGTTTTCCGACCCAACTCGTGAGCTCGGGCTTCAAGATAGCGAAATTAATTGCGTGATCAGGCCAGATGTCTTCACTGTCCCAAATGTACCCACGCCAACCTAGTTACCGAATCTTAATTAACCGTGCGATCAGTAGTACCCACGCCAACTTAGTCACCTAATCTAAAAAAACTCACTGGCGATAACTGTGTACATGTCTAACAAATTCTTGTACGTGGTTAATGTTGCAGCTGTGGTGGGCAACAACTTCATGGCCCGGGATCTGACCATCGAGAACTCCGCCGGCCCATCGAAGCACCAGGCGGTGGCGCTCCGCGTTGGTGCCGACCTATCGGCTTTCTACCGTTGCAGCTTCGTGGGTTATCAGGATACCCTGTACGTGCACTCCCTCCGTCAGTTCTTCCGGGAGTGTGACATCTACGGCACCATCGACTTCGTGTTTGGCAATGCCGCTGTGGTGCTCCAGAGCTGCAACCTGTACGCACGACGGCCCCTTCCGAACCAGAGCAACATCTACACGGCGCAGGGCCGGACGGACCCGAACCAGAACACAGGCATCTCCATCCAGAACTGCAAGGTGGCCGCGGCGTCTGACCTCGCCGCCGTGCAGTCGAGCTTCCGGACGTACTTGGGTAGGCCGTGGCAGCAGCACTCGCGAACCGTGTACATGCAGTCGGAGCTAGACAGCGTCGTCGACCCCGCTGGGTGGCTCGAGTGGGACGGCACTTTCGCGCTCGACACCCTCTACTACGGCGAGTACCAGAACAAGGGGCCCGGAGCCGGCACGTCCAAGCGGGTGTCCTGGAAGGGTTACCGCGTGATCAACAACGCGTCAGAGGCTAGCACCTTCTCGGTATGGTCGTTCATCGACGGCGACTTCTGGCTAGCCGGCACGTCTGTCCCCTTCTCCACCAGGCTGTGACCGAGTTTCTGGGTGTGATGGCGATAAAATAACGACACCCACAAGTGAAAAGCACCAATTCGGTCGTTTTGATGTTAATTCTTATGTTTTTGTAGTACACCATGCATCTGTACGTGATTCGGTGATTGGTTCATTCCTTTCCTTGATTGATACGTGCACCGCATAGCATGGTGATTTGTACTTGTGCACTATGTAATTCTTATGGCCATGGTCCATGGATGCGTCTACAGTTTTCATATTCCAATGGGCTCCTCAGGTGTAATTCAACTCTTGCATAGCTTCTATGGTGATACTTGTGCACTATGTAATTCTTATGGCCATGGTCCATGGATGCGTCTACAGTTTTCATATTCCAATGGGTTCCTCAGGTTTAATTCAATTCTTCCATAGCTTCTATGGGAGAAAATGACAAAAAACTACTATATTTGGGGCTGACTTGTCGGATAACTACCATTATTGGGGGAAATGTCACATGACTATCAACATTGGGGACAGGGTGTGACAAATAGCACTGATTGCTCGTTTTAGTCGTCCTAACCATTTTCTTGACTGCTCGGCCCCACCTGTCAGGTCCCACGTGGCACGGCGTTGACGGACGGAGACAGCAGCCGTTAGGTCTTCGTTATTTGCCGTCCTGTAAAGGATTGAAGTAGCCGTTCCAGGTCGCGTCGCCCCCATTGCTCGTGCTCCTCTCCCCTGCCATTGCTCCTGTCCCGCCGCCGCAGAGCCATAGATCTCCGCTGAAAGAGGGCATGGTTTCGTGGAGCGATGGCGACGAATCTACCCCCAAACCGAGCTCGCTTGGCGGCGGTGTAAGTCTCCTCTCTCTGTATCTATGGTTAGGGTTCATGTGATTTGGGGATTTAGGGTTCATATGATTTGGGGATGTCGGATTTGAAAACTGGTTTCCGTCTATTTACTTGAAATTTATGTCTTGGTAGGGTCCAAACAGCGTGTACGATTCGGAATATTGCGGATTAGCCGACGAAGAAGAGCCGCCTATCCTTTGTGATTGCAGAGGTGTGGCCCAGAAATATGTTGCTTTTGAGGGATGTTGGAGTGGCAGGAGGTTCTTGGCCTGTGCAGGGATGGTGAGTGACAAAAATGAAATTGTTTACAGTAATTTAGCTTCATATCTTGCTGGACAAATTTCTAACACATGGTTGAATGCTAAATGTATTGTAGACTAGAGAAACCTGTGACTTTGTGCACTGGGTTGATGGTGTGTGGCCTAGTCCTCTCTGTAAAACCCTGACAAAGCTATGGGAAATGTATGGTGAAATGAAAGATGCTAGGGTTCGTGATGCCTTAGGCACTGTTGAATTAAAGTGGAAGTATGAGGATGAGATTACAAAGCTGCACCGTGACCTGAAGAATGCCCAAGATGAGCTGAAGAAGGAGGTTGAGGAGAAGCAGCTGACACTAGCTCTGAAGGCCAAAGCTGAACAAGCTCTTGTTGATGCAAGAGCTGAACTTGAGGACAAGAAGAAACTTGATGCATCCACTTCCAACATGCACAAGTTTTTGTGGCAAAAGGCAGAGAAGGATATGGATCTGATAAAGGAATAGATTAAGCAACAGAAGAGGAAGATGGAGTTCATGATTGCAGATCTTCAGAAGCAGAAATCAGGGTTCAGGGCCAAGTTTCAGAAGATCAAAGATATATGTGATGAGTAATCAATTTTTTTTTTGTTGAAGTAGTTGTTGAATTATGTGTTGAGCTATGAGACTATTTATTTATGAGATGTAATGGTTGAACTATTTATTGATTTCTGAAACTATTTATTTATGAACTATTATGAGATGTAATGGTTGAATTATTTGTTTATTTGTGAGACAATTTATTTATTAGATCTAATGGTTGTGTGTTGATTTATGAGACTATTTATTTTGTGAGATGTCAATGGGTGTAAGCTAATGTTTTGAAATTTCTCGACTGGTCTCGACAACCCTCTACTCATGTTTTGAAATGACACATTAGGGTTGTCGAGACCCGTCTGGGGTTCACGACGGGTCTCGACAACCCTTTACTCATGTTTTTAAATGACACATTAGGGTTGTCGAGACACGTCTGGGGTTCTCGACGGGTCTCGACAACCCTCTACTCATGTTTTAAAATGACACATTAGGGTTGTCGAGACCCGTCGAGGCTCGACGGGTCTCGACAACCCTAATGTGTCATTTTGGAGAACTCTGTCGGCCCATCGAAGCACCAGGCGGTGGCGCTCCGTGTTGGTGTCGACCTATCGGCTTTCTACCGTTGCAACTTCGTGGGTTATCAGGACACGCACCCTGTACGTGCACTCCCTTCGTCAGTTCTTCCGGGAGTGTGACATCTACGACACCATCGACTTCGTGTTCGGCAACCCCGCCGTGGTGCTCCAGAGCTGCAACCTCTACGCACGACGGCCCCTTCCGAACCAGAGCAACATCTACACGGCGCAGGGCCGGACGGACCCGAACCACAACACAGGCATCTCCATCCATAACTGCAAGGTGGCCGCGGCGTCTCACCTCGCCGCCGTGCAGTCGAGCTTCCGGACGTACTTGGGTAGGCCGTGGCAGCTGCACTCACGAACCGTGTACATGCAGTCGGAGCTAGACAGCATCGTCAACCCCGCTGGGTGGCTCGAGTGGGACGGCACTTTCGCGCTCGACACCCTCTACTACGGCGAGTACCAGAACACGGGGCCCGGAGTCGGAACGTCCAAGCGGGTGTCTTGGAAGGGTTACCGCGTGATCAGCAACGCATCAGAGGCTAGCATCTTCTCGGTAGGGTCCTTCATCACGGCGACTTCTGGCTAGACGACATGTATGTCCACCGGGCTGTGACCGGTTTATTTAATCAAGGCGAGTTTCTGGGTGTGATGGTGATAAAGGAACGACACCCAGAAGTGAAAAAACACCAATTCAGTTGTTTTGATGTTGATTCTTATGTTTTTGTAGTACACCATCTGTATGTGATTGGTTCATTTCCTTTCATTGATTGATACGTGCACCGCATAGCATGGTGATTTGTACTTGTGCACTATGTAATTCTTATGGCCATGGTCCATGGATGAGTCTACAGTTATCATATTCCAATGGGTTCCTCAAATTAAATTCTTGCATAGCTTCTATAGTGATCGATACTTCTGCTGCATCATGTTACAAAGTTGATATTGGATCTTCAAAAAACAAAGTTGATATTATTTTTATAATTTCACGAATCATTGTTTGTACACGAGAATAAGTCTAATAGGCCTGGATTGGCCCAACCTCACTTGAGGCAGCCACTCGACCAGCATTTCAGGAGTCTGGCTTGGTGGAGGCCCAGGACTTCACCTGCATGAGGGGTGTGCTTTTCGGAGGCCCATCTCTCAGCTGCTTACCAGGCTGCGCCGCTGCCGCTGAGTTGGAGTGGACGCCGTGGGCGTTACGCGACCTCCAAAACCTCCCGTACCCGTCCTGCCCTCTCCCGCGAGCGGGAGGGCGGAAACCCTAGGCCCCCCAAGCTCGGCTCCTCCCTCTCCCTCCCTCCCCCTCGCCGCCGCCGGAGGGCGCCGCCGGGCAAAGCCCGGGCGGGGTCGGCGGCGGCGGGGTTCTTTCTCTCCCTCGCACAGTGGGCGGCGGCGCGGGCCGCGGCAGCTGGTGGGGGCGCGGTGCTGGCGGAGGGCGCGGCGGCGCGGTCGGGCAGAGACGGCGACGGTGCCGGCGGGCGCCGTCGTAGGCCTCTGATGGCTGTGTGGTGGCTTCGCGGCAGGACGCCGTACTCGAGGCGGCGGCGGGTCAGCGTGGTGGCGGGGGCTCCCGACGGCGCACTCGTGGCGACGATGCGGTGATCTCCGGCGCGCTCGGGACCGCGGCGGCGTGGCCGCGGTTGCGCTGGCCTGGCTGACGGCGGGCGGCCATCGCGGGCAGATCTGGGCCCGATCTGGGCCCTCCGGGTCCTATCTGGGCCTGGCTGAAGCCTGCTGGCAGGCCCTGTCGCCGGTTCAGAGAGTTCCTGGCCAGCGGTGGTGGTCAACACGGCGGCGGCACCTACACCCGAACCTGTGACGGAGTCGGTTGGTCTGGGACAACCCTTGGACGACTGCTGGTGGAGCTGGCCAGCGATGGCGGCGTGTCCGGCCTCGGCCCTGTCGGGCTGGCTGGACCCTGCGGGTCGCTTGGTTTCAGGGGCTTCCGACAGCCCATCCCCTGGCCATGAGTGGTTGGGGCGCCGGATCCGGGCTAGGATGCCTAGATCTGGCAGCCGCCTGGCGGTCCCGAATGGGCTCTGTGGGTTTGACTTGCGGGTGCGTCCTGCTCGTCGAACCTCACTGTCCGAGGGTAGTCTTGCTAGCTCAGTCATCTCCTGTCCGTTCCGCTGTTTTGGTTGTTGTGGTCGTTTGCCGCACCGTGGGTTAGTGATCTCGGACACCGGGGCGGCGGCCTTGGAGGGTGGACTGCCCGGACGTCTTTTCGGCGAGCGACGTGGCAGTGGTGATGGTCTTACTCTTTGGCCATGTGGATGGCGAGGAGCGGACGACGGGGATCCTGGCGCTGACGGCGTTTCGACAAAGTTAGCTCCCAGATCATGTTCTGGAAGCCAGGCTCGATGATGTTGGGCGGGCAAGGTGTCCGGGTGCGCGGGGTGTTCCGGGCGAAAGCCTAGCACTTTGGTGCCAATGGCGGCGATGCTTGTGGGTGTCGTTACCCTCTTGGGGGCGTCGTTGTGGTTACACTCTCCGTGTTGGCTCAGGATGAAAACCTGTGACTTCGGTCTCGACACTGGCGGCGTGAGTCGTCGTTACCCTCTTGGGGGCATTGTCGTGGAGCTCCGGTTTTTTTCTTTTCGCTCTAGTATCGTCGGTGGCAAGTTTGGCTCTCTTGTACTTTCCTTTTTATCTTTGATCTGCTTGTAAGAGGGCTCCCTCATCACTTTGTATCGGTTCGGCCGTTGTGGCTTTATTTATAAAGCAGGGCTACGGCCTGTTTCGAGAGTTACGCGACCTCCACGGCTCCAGCCCTGTCAAGCAGCAACATAGAACGCTCATCTCGAAACTGGTAGCAAAGGTCCTCGCAGTGCAAGTTGCGCCTAGTATTCCGCAGTTGGTGGGCATGCGCCCAATTGCATATTTTTTGATAGATGTCTTCACGACATGTTATGTTGGTCACGACATGTTATGTTGGACCAAGAGATGTCCAAAGAAATTGCGCACAACACCTCCACCTTTGTGGACTGAGGCAGGGACACCCCCTCTACTTTAGGGGTGCAAATAGATAGGATAATTTTCGCACCGTGTTCGATTTTGAAACCGTTTTGAATAATCTATATCTGGTTTTAAATAATTCGGTGGATAAGGATATCCGATTCCAAACTTGACACCCGGATATGGTATGTAAAATAGAACATAATATGGATTATTAAAAAATTAAATGGGATTATCCGATGGTTTCAATCCGAATAATCCGATTTTCTACCGAAATGTCTAACCTAATAGAGCATAATATGCAATTACTGAGTTGTCTAGTTTGTCCGTTGAACAACAACTCACTTAAATATCCATTGTATAGAATGTGGAGTACAACTTTGCTAGTTACTAGGTTACTGAATAATTATGTTTGATATGGTTTGACAATTTACTTATGCGCGTATTCTGCTCCGAATCCGCCCTGTTTCCGTTCCTGAATCCGCCACCACATATATCTGCCTCCGCATCCGCTCATTATCCGCTCCACTCTGAATCTGATGGAATAATATTATAAAGGATATGGTAGAAGCAAAATCCGATCCGATCCAATCCGTTTGCATCCCTACTCTACCCCTGCTCTTCATTTCGGTCACGGAGATTCTCTAACTTCTGATAGAGAAGGCCACCGAGGTGGCGTTGTTGTCTCGTGGCCAATTCATGTGTCTGCCACCACACGTCCTTCTGCGCGGACAATGTGGTCACCTTTCTTCGTCCTAAAGTGGCAGATTTTCATATCTCTCGGCCTTGTTGGAGGACTTTATATAGTGTTGCATATTATTCTCACAACCCTCAACAAGTGCTCGGCGCACCTCGTTCGTGGTTTGGAGGAGGTTTCTCACATGGTGGTACATTAATTGGGTTTGCGAGGTGCTTTAGGCCCCCTCTGCTGCCTCTCGGACTCCCGCTAGCCCTATGAATGCTCTGCTCATCAAATAAATTTGAGATGGCTGAGTTTCGGTGTCCCTATTTTCTATATATTCTGGAAATCAATCAAGAAAAAGATAATCTCATGTGCAATCATGTGTTGTACAGTATATTTCAATGAGTATAGAGTCGAAGATACACTTTCATAAGGATGAAGCATGTATATGACATAAGATAAGCAATAAGTAGAAGTCATACTAGATATGACAAATGAAACACATATGCATCATCCAAAAGAGGTTTACAAGACAATCCATAAAAAGAGCACAGAAGAACCAAGTCACCTCATCCGTGGCTCGGAGGAGGTTTCTCAGATAGGCGCATTCATTCTCCCTCCGCTACCTCGGACTCCCGCTAGCGTTGTGAAAGCTCTCTGCCGCGCACCTCCAGTACCTTGTGGACAATGTGGCTGACCGCCTCTCCAGCAGGAGGCGGCAATGATGAACTGTGGTGGATGATTGTCCGTGATCCGCTCTACCCTCTCGGCGGGCCCGATCTTTGCCATGATGTCTCTAGATGTGCTAGCAAAAACCATTACAGGCATAGAGATGATCATTCGCCGTACGTGGAAAGGGCGCAATGATGCGGACATATGTCATTTCCTCGTGGCGTGGCATAAGGTGTCTATGCACAGGAAACTGGGTGTCCTAGGCATCCTCAACCTAAGGATGATGAAACTGGCTCTACGTGCTAGATGACTGTGGTTAGTGAGTATCATTATTGACAAGCCATGTCATGAGTTTAACCTATAGGTCCCCCTGTTTTTCAGATATATCTTCGAGGCCATGTGCGCTTAGAGCTTGGAGGTGGTGCTTTGACCTTATTTTCGTTGGACAATTGCTTTCATGCAGGACGTATTCGCGACTTGGCCCTGAACCTCTTCGCGAGTGTACGGTTAGATCATGATGGTGCAGCGATGGGATAGCCGGGTGGGCCTTGACGATATCTCCCCTGACCTTCTCGCGCCGACAGCCGTGGAGCTTCCTGACCTAGTCGATCGTTTGGTCGGGGTCGATCTTTCCCTAGGCGGGATGACATCTTCCGGTGTACTTTAGATGCGAGTGGCGAGTACACCTCACGCTCGTGGTATGCAACCCTCTTCAGCAGTTCCGCCGGCGTGGCAGGGCCCTCGAGATCTTATGCTCTAGAGATCCATCAAAGTGCAAATTATTCATGTGGCTAGCCATCAGGGGCCATAGCTGGATGGCAGCTTGCCTTACTCGTCATGGTCCTCCTTGTTCGGTGGCCTTCCCTATCTGCGACCAACATCGTCAATTTATAGATCACCTTTGGTGTTAGCCCTTTCAGTGTGTGTGAACTATTGTCGTAGGTGGCGGTACGAGATCTGGGTGCCTGTGCAAGACCAATCTCTCGTGGAATGGATTACTTCCCGCGATGAGAGTGGCCCCTGGACGGGCTGTAGCACTTGTTTTCTGGTCCTTGTGGAGTCATCAGAATAACATCGTCATCAATGGTGCTACCACATCTACAGCGAGGTGGTCGATGCGATCATGGTGGAAGCTGAAGTATGGCGTATAACGGGACTCTTTTGAGGTGCCTGAAACAGGCGAAACGGTGGATGGTAGGCGACTAGTCATTGTTGACTGAGGTTGCCACCACGTTTGGCCTATGATACGGCTTCCACGCATATCTTAAAAAAAAAAGGCCAATTCCTATGCATATCCCACGCCTCAACCCACTATAGAAAACCAAAGAATATAAAACACTTTAGAAATCATATTAACTCTTCCGGCACTCTGCAAGAAAAAACTCACCTGCAAGCGCAAAAGTTTTTTTTATAGTATGCAAGCGCAAAAGTTTATTTGGCCACGAGACGAGGTCGTGTAGCAATCTATCAACGCCCAAAGTAAGCGGTACGCGTGAGAGAGATACCCACATAGCTGCCTGCCTAAAATTCTAGATACTGACAATATGTAGAAGGCCGGCCTATGTTTGTGGCATCAGATGTGCATTGTGCATTCTAGCAGTGAGATATCCACATAGCTGCCCGCCTAAAACTCTAGATACTGACAATATGTAGAGGGCCGGCCTATGTTTGTCGCATCAGATGTGCATTTTAGCAGTGAGTTTTCCCTACTAGCACTCCTACTGATGAAGAACTGAGACTCTGTTTGTTTGATCAGAGGTATACACCGGCACCCTACTGACCAAGAATCGAGCATATGTATAGAACAGTGTTTACCTGGGATGCAGGACCGGCTGGAGCTAAGAATTCCAAGTCGATTAATGCACCACATACTGTATGAGCTCATATTTTACAAGAACTAATGCACCACAATGTTAACAATAAACGACTAGGCATTTTCTCCGTGCATGTTTCCCCACTTTAACAGAGTGCTAACCACAATATTAGGTCAAGAAAAGGGAAACAGCATACGGGTCAACATCACACTCCTTTAGATGGTCAAATGGGACTAATACTTCACCAGTTAAGTGGCATCCCATATATATATGACACTAACAGAAGTTCAGCAGACTGCCTACCCATGGAAAACGAACAACTGCTGCCAGCTTCACTTACCGCAGAAAGCAATAAGCTGCTCCACCAAAATGCATAGGCTACTATGCCACTAGACTTAGTGACTTAATACATAGTTAAACATTAGATAAGTGTCCTGCTTCGGGTCATTCATAGAGGAGCCGCCATAGTGCTGAGCTGCTCAGCACCGTTTTTTGCTCACCTTGGCCAGCTTGATGACATGCTGGACAATTTCCTTTGTTTTCGCTTTTCTCCCCTCCTTGTAGTTCCACATCTCCGGGAAAGGAACCCTGCTGCCTCTGCTGCTGTGCTCATTCAGCTCGGTCAGCGCCTTCGTCACTGCAGCATAGGCTTCCTCGCCGTACTCTTTCAATTCCTGGAGCTTCTTGTCATCCTCCCAGATTACTTCCTAGATAGGAACATGCACGAGAGGCAGCATCAGCGATCCTAATGAATACTTGATATGCAAGAGAATGAAGAAGCATTTAACAGAAATTCAAAAGTATTGACCAGAAGCATTTAACAGAAATTCAAAAGTATTGACCAAAAGAATTTAACAGAAATTCAAAAGTATTGACCAGGGAAATTAATTGCAGTTGCAAGAAGGCTAAATGAGTGTAAAATATAATGCGAAGAATTGCTAAGCAGATCGGCCTCATCATATGTTGTGTAAAGACTGGACTGGACTCTACTCTTATTATGTTTCAATATGTTTGGTTGCAAATTTGCGATCCCTTCCTGGTGCAATCTCGGTCAGCTGTTCCTTTAATCTTGCAGTTATAACTCAAGACTGCTAATCAATTAAACTTGTGGTAAAAAAATCTCACGCAGTAGCACACAAAATGATTGGGTAATCTCTATGTTGAGGAGGAAGCACACCGCAGCTACTTGAGTAAAGAAAGGAAGACTCTGCAATCCATTTAGAGTGTGAATAGAATGACACACATGTGCAATGTGTTACTTTGTTCCATCTAAATCAAATAAAGCATTATAAAAGAGTTCCCGCCGTTTAAAAGTTGATCCATTAGTAACGCTAGCATACAAGAGACTGGAGGGTTTTTCTCCTCCTGTGTTCAGTTATTATATTACGAAGTGCTATATGTGTAAACGATAGCATCCAGTGACTACAGGTCAGCCATGATATGAAGCCCCATCCCGAGTCAGCTTTTTTCTTTATCTGATACTTTCTAGCCTATTTATCCTTTTTCTTAGCAGAAATAAATATCCACCACTGATTCCATATTTTACAAAAGAGATTATTCTGCGAATAGAATGGTGAAAGGAGCAACAGAGGAAACATTCAACAGTCCTCAAGTTTGGCAATAGTAACTTAGTAAATATACTACTATATATTAATGCATGTGCATGGCAACAAACGGACAAAGATTCGTACCGACTCTTTTCCGTTCACCATAGCAACGATAAAAGGATGCCAATTTGTATTGCTGATTTCATTCTGCCAATTTGAACAAAGCTTAATACTTTCGGCTTCAGCATCATCTTTTGGAAACTTTTGCCTGCACACATTTGAAAATGCTTTCAAGTCAAGCTCACCAACCATCCGGATGCGTATGTGTGCTTGGCCACTGATCTTGCTAGGTAAGCCCTGTATAGCCTGCAATTGACAAAGCATGAATACACACAAACAAGTGCACTCACTGAAATTACACAGTAAAGCATAAGTAGCATACATCTATCGCCAGTTTCCGAGCTTCTTGCAACTCAACAGCAGCCTTTTTCTCTTGCACGATTAGACCTTGGTTGTAGTTTTCTGTATAATCCATCTCGGTGATCTTATCCTGCAGCTCCTCTGTCAGTTCAGCTATTCTTTTCCCTGATTCTGAACTTTCGTTGCCAGGTGTGAGCTTTATCACTTCCAATTTTCCCGACAAGTGCTTTATCTCTAGTTGAAGTTTGTGCTCCAGATGCAACTTTTCGTTCAAAAATTTAATATTGTCTAAAACAGTTTTTTTCTCTTTCTGCAGTTTGCACACAGAAAAACATCCTCAAAATATGTGTTGTTAAAAAAACAGCATGAAATTAGTGCAATGGAACTAACCTTATGTTGCCAGACAAGCTTCAGAACATTTTCATCAGCTTTCTGACACTCCTGTTCTGCCAGTATAAGATGATTGAACTTCAATGCATTCTGTAGAAAAAAGTCACAACTTGAATAATATTTTACATAAAAGTGGTTTAAGGTGCGTTTGGCAGCAAAGTTTTTCTTTTTATGAAGTATTCCAAGAATGCTACAGCTTTCAGAAATACCGTGGTTTCAAATATCACAAATACTTTGCGGCGTTTGGCAACGTTTGTAAAACCGTGGTTTCTCTAATACCACAGTATTTTTGGGTATTAGAAAATAGGTCAGTCCCTCTTCTCTTTAAAACAGAGAACTGCTCGTTCTTTCTTCCGATTCTGCTGTGCATCTTGCTGACAGACCGACTGAAGTAGAGGAGCAGGGAATTAGACTGGAGCAGCAGTTCGATCTTCAAGCATCTTCACAAGACTCATTCAGAAGTGACCAACGCATACTAATTATTGCTACGGGCTCTAGGCACTCGCACTAGTTGTACGAGCATGCAAGAGCAGCTAGCTATCAGGTGTACTTGTTTATTTTATTCATTTTAGGTCTGTAGTGAGATCAGATGAGTGAGTCGATTCAGTCAAGAAAATATGGATCAGTCATTCATAAAAAGAATAATACACACCCTGGTTTTGACAATATTGTAAACAACTAGTTTTCCAAAACTGGTATTTGATGCCCTGGACATAAAACTGTGGCATTCAATATTGTGGTTTTTAAAATACTTTGTTGGCAAACAGAGCCTTAATACCATTCTACATTCTTCTACTATTATTTTGTCAAACTAAGATGGCTGATTTGGTTACATCTATTATATACTAAAAGATCAACAAGGAAAAATAAAGGCGGTCTAGAAATCACACAGAAAAGCAAAACATTGGACCAATAATTTACAGTATTGTTAGATCATAACCTTTGAATCTCATAATATGAGATTCCACATACTCAAAGGCTTGACTGGATTGTCCCATCAAGCCCTGCTATCTCTACGCACAAAAAAAATGCACGCATTGGTGATAAAACAAATTAAAGACTCGAGCGTAAACTTGCTTCTAATTGTTAGAGATGGATACCATGTCATATTTGAGTGTTACATAAATACTCCCTCCGTTCCTAAATGTAAGACTTTTTAGCATTATTGAACATTTAGGAACGGAGGGAGTATTTGAATGAAAAACTACACAAGCATACGTCACTGCCGAAAAGACGTGATCTATTATTGAACAAAGGCCAAGTATGTCACTACGGCACTACCAAAGGGACTAATGTGCCACATATTATTATAAGTAAATAGAAAATAAGCACACCCTCAATTTAATGTATCCAAACTATTGAATTAAAAGGTATATCTAGTTATTTAGCCTCATAAAATAAAAAGGTAAATTGCACCTTGAATATGTATGGCAAAAGGCGAAACTATTGGATAAAAGAATCCAAACTATGATTGAATTATAAGGTATTTATCTAGTTATTTAGAATCATAAGATCAAAAATATGAAAATAAATAGGATAAAAGAATGAATAAACATATTGACCCAGACATTGGCAGATAGCGAGGTTAACCAGGCTCCTAAGCAACTCTCCAACCCCTATGCTGCTCTGAGCGGCACCCATTAATTTCATTCAGGCGGTCGCCCCCACTAAGAAAGTCAACAAAAACAGTTCGACCGGTCCAAGCTCCACCATTTTCTCCTATCATTCAATTTCACGACCTACCATGTTATCCGCCAATTTTTCCATGTCCCATACTCATATGCTCGCCACTCATACAAATTATATGTCCTTTTGAAGTTTATGGCTACCTTACCAATTACTTGCCTTTACATATTTTTCACATTCTTGCAATCAAAATAGCATAATATCGAAACAAACTTTCGATGGCTCATAAAGCAATATGTTTTCAAGGAACTAAAGACACCACCGAGTTCAGTACAACATTCACAAAACATTCAGGGAGAGAAAACAAACATCCTACATCCTTTGTTGTATATTAGGAGTAACCTTGCAAAGCATTACTTTTGAATGACTTACACAAGATTGTGTTATTTAAAAAATTGTACGATATTAAATTTCTAAGGAGAACATTACACTGCTACAAAAAATGTACACATTAAAGTTGCCAACGCACTTGCATTCATGGATGCAGAAGCCGGGAGGCTTGACATTCCTTTAAAAATATGCACTTGCATGGACCAACATTCTAGTTCTGTATAAAAATCCAAACACCAAGAGTTCTCCAATGATAGGAACAAAAGGTAGACTCTCAATGAACAGAAAAGGCTACACAGTACACTAACTTACTAGCCATTACATAGTTCTTGCTGAGTGAAAAATATGATACAGAGACAAGAAATGGCTCACCCTTTGCTTATCCAATTCAAGGTTTCTTCTGTCGCAATCAGTCTGTTTAACCAACTCATCAAGTTTTTTGAAACTTGCATCAAGCTTATGCGTCATAGACTGAAGATGAACACGTAGCTGCTCGTTCTCGTCAACAGTCTTTTGTGTATGTTCAATATAAAGCTGTTGCATCTTTTGGATTTCTATTACACATGAAATTGAGAACACATGTAAGCCACTGAAATCACTTAAATAACGCGGCATGCTCTATAGAGGGAAGAAACTAGTGTGTGCAAATAGTTACTTGACATTGGCATATACCATAAAATAAGCTACAAGTAGATTAGCACGCACCTTGACTGTATGACTGGAGCTGCTGTTCCCTCTCCTCCATCATTCTTTTCAGTGACAGGGTTCTCTCATGATACTCGCATTTAAGGGCTTCAATATGCATATCCTGTTCATTAACTCTACACTGTAAACTGGCCACAAGTTTCTCATTTTTTATTGCTTCTTCCTTCTCAATGCCGTCAACCGTCTTCAGATCGCCATTTTTTCTTAGAAAGTCCCCTATTGCCCCCAGAGCATTGTAATCATCTGCCCTAGACATCCATCCAAAAGGCTCTGGTCCTCCACGCTCTTTTTCCTGACAGTCCTTTTTCCCGTACCCTTTCTTCTCAAATTCACTCTCAAATATTCGTGCATTTCTAAACCCACCAAAGTCCTTCCCAAACTCAACAATAGCATTACCTGTAGGGCGACCTTTACTGTACACATGATGCACTTTCACAGGATGAAAACATGAGAAATGCTCCTTCAGTCGGTTTGCACTTTTTCCAACATATTCAGAAGGCATATTAACTACGATACACATCCAGGGCCAGACAAACAGCTCATCTTGGTTATGCTGAGGAGGCTGTGGATCCATAACAATTGTCTGCAGCAGCAGTGGGCTACGCGATTTGGCTGGTTCATCCTTCAAATACTTGGCAAGGGCTCGATGGTTTACCTTCTCTTTTGCTTGCTGGACATGGGCAGCCCCCACACTCAGGGCATGCTGCAGTAAATCATATATTTTATAATCATCCTTTCCATCTGAACAAAAGGGGCATCTGTACAAACCCTCGTCATTCATCACTTGTATATCTCCTGATAGCAGATGTGTGTAAGTGTCGGACCCATAAGCCTCAAGCTCAGAATTTCCATCCGAGGTATAGTCCATTGCGAAGGACAGTGAAAAGCCAAGCAACCTTGAATAAAAATAAACAAGTGCAAATGTGTTCATCAAGTGACATTATGAACTGCTTGGAAGTAAATATTACAGAAAGCAAATACATACATGAGCATGATGCCTAACATAGGAAACAAGAGATCAAAATAAGCCGAGTACATGTCCAGTCACTTTGGCAATGAGTAAGTTCATATCATATTCCATACCAGCCTCTCACATAAATAAATCTAAGCATAGCACGAACTTGATGAGACTCAGTATTCCATCTTTGGAACTACAATGCGCAGCAATGTGGTGATAATTGTTTACACAAATAGCTATTCATTGTTTCTGTTCCAACAAGGTTAAGAAAGTTTGATACTGTGTAAGTTATGTGATTTAATAAGATGTTTGTGGATAATGTTACACAACACTACAAATGCAGCATTTACAAGAACAATAGTCAATACAAGAATAACGCCTAGTGACTGCATTCCACAAACCTCTTACAGAGATCAAATGACGCCTAGTATGTTTGTGTACTCCAATGCACAGATGTGGTCGTGACAGCTTACACAAACAACCAATCATCCCGTCCTAAAATAGGTTTCTGTTCCAGCAAGGTTTAACAAGTGTGGTACCGCAATTAATTAAGCTACAGTAAGCCACAAGACAAGTTGAGCATGCATGAGGGTTTGTGTTCCCAAGGCCCCTCCCAAATTACAGATCAGAGCAGCCCGGAAGAAGAAAATTAACACATCCCCGAAGCGTCAGCTTCAGCATACTCAACACAGGAGGCAAAATCGGCCCCCCGATCCCCCCACATAATCCACATTTACCTGTTTCCTGCAATCCATCGTCTCCTCCGTACATCACGCAGCACCCGAACAAAAAGTTGAAAACGCCCAATTTTTCCAAGAATCGATGTCCCAAGAAAGGGATTGAGGATAGTGCAAGAGCCAGAAATCAAAGTACGCACGGGGAAGAAATAGGTAAAATCAACCATGGCCAGGTCCAAGATCGCACGCAAACGGGCACGAAAGGAGCGATTTTGCGGCGGCCGGTTCGACCCCCCAGACCAGAGCACAAAACCACAGCGAAGAAAGAGGAAAAGGAAATCGGGCGTCGCACACCAAAAAAAAAGGTAAATGTTCCGGAAAAGGAAAGAAAGGAAGAGAGCCTCCCAGTATAAAAGAGTAAATGTAGGGTTTGAGGGTTTTTCAGCCAAGGCTCGAGAGGGGAGAGAAGAAGGGTTTCGTCCATTCTCACCTGGAGCTGGAGCAGAGCGGAGCAGAGCAGAGCAGAACGGCGGCGGAGTTTCGCGCGCGCGCGGCTTCGTCGCTTGATTGATGAGTTCTTGGCGGCGATAGCTTTCTTGGTTTGGCCTGGAGGGGAAAAGACTGGGGGGAAGCGAGGATGGGAAATGAAGCGAAGGGTGGTGGTGGTGGAAGGGGGAAGCGGAGTGGTTCGGCGTGGTAAATAGTGGAAGGTAGGAGGACGAGGACGAGGCACATCGCACATGGCCTCTGAGCTTTAAATTCATCCACACTCTTTTTTCTCTCATACACGGAATCGAATGAGTGATCTTGTGAGCATCTCCACCGGCACCTATGCCCGTCACACCCAAATTTTGTCCATTGGACAATTGTCCGGTCAATTCTGTGGTGCTACCCACCGCGGTACCCTTCAAAGCAAAATACGGCTGGAAATTTAATTTGACGATAATTAGCAAAATGGGCGAATTTTATTCAAATTTGACTACTTTTTACACAAATTTGAAATAAGTTTGCCTAAACTAAACCCTAGCCGCCCTTTAGTCGTCGTCGGAGATGCAGATGACGCCGTCATCGAATATGAAGATGACGTCGTCGTCGTAGGGTTACGGCTGCTACGACAGCCCTGCCACCTCCTGCTCCATGATCCCATCGATGGGCTCCGGCTTCACGACTGTAGGCGGTTGCTGCTTCACCTCGTCCTGCTCCCCTTCTGCTCCATGGACACGCGCAACGCCAAGTAGAGGCCGAGGCAGTCCTCCGGGTCGAGCGGGTGGCGCGGCGGCCGCGGGTCGCTGGTTGAACGGAGGAGGGCCGCGGCGAAGTCGGGTGTGTCCCTGTCGGCGGCGGCATCCCGAAGAGGCGACGGGACGCGCCAATCTGCGGGAGGTCATCTCCCAGCTGGGGTTGTGGCTCCTCCTTGACGGCGCCGACATTGGGATCATGACAGGGAACTTGCTGGGTCACTTGCTCCCGGGCTCCTCTTTGATGGCACGGAGCGGAGGTGCAACCTGGCAAGGCGGCTCGGCCGGGACAACAACTCTGGCGGCACGCCGGCGTGCGCAGGCAAGCATGCCCTCCAGCATACGGCCGCGCCACCAGTTCTTTCGTCGCTCGGTCACATACCTCTCTGTGTCGTCCCAGAGATCGAGGGCGCCGTCCTCTCCCACCGGAAGTGCTCGAACCATGCGATGTAGTTGTTGGTGGCGTTGTGAGGGTGGCGCTGCTCTTCCGGTGTCATGGTGTCTCGCCGCTGCAGGATGCGCAGGCTCAGCTACCTGCCACTGGGCAGCGGTGGCACGACGCTGCTAGCGGGCTCAGCCGCCACCCTTCGGCAGGCGGTAGTCCACCGACACGTACATGCATATCGTACCGCTCGAACAGCCATGCCTCGTCGCCGACGAGGCTGTAGCCCCGGTAGGCGTCGCAGCTCGAGCTGTCGGCCTCATCGTTATGTGCCATTTGGGACGGAGGGAGGAAGATGGAAGCTAGAGCTGATGCCGGGGAGATCTGATATGAGGGGAATAAAGGCCGCTAGACGAGCTGGCGCCGCACTATAAAGGAGGGGCATACATGCGAAGCGGCCGAGATGGCACCGACATCAATACCGGTGTGTGTAAAGAGAGAAAGTCGTCTAGGGAACTGGTGAGGAAGCCATTATTTTGCTTGACCGGCCGTTCTCCCTCCCACGTGTTTATGACATGTGGGTCCGCTTGTCGGAGGGCGTGTCCGGTCGCTGTCCGTCTCCCTTGAGAAGGCCCCCAACTTTGGAGGATGGGTTGGCGGTGCGGGACAGAAAACGGGTTAGACGGACACTTGAGGGGGTGCCAGTGTGGCTGTTTTTCGTGTTCGCACCCCATTAGACCTTTGGGATGCTGGTGGACATGCTCTTACTATGTATGTATCTTAAATGTAAAAATAATTGGTAGATAATTTGGCGTACCAAAACGTTTTACATTTACGGAATTATTATCTATCATGTACTAAATAGATACACCCCACTAAAGGGTTTTCCTGTCACCTCATTTTTCTTTCAAACTGGGTTGCAGGTTCCTTCCGCTTGTTTCTCACACTGTTTCCCTTCCATTTCACCAACCAAAACTCCACGTATTTAGCCCCTCGGGTAGACTATCATCCACTCTCCTGCCCCATATATAAGCAGAGGGGGCAGCCAGTATCTAGTGCTCCCACCCCTTAGTGTGCTCCCTGTGCTACCAGCCTACCACTAAGAAAAACATTTTTAAATGTGTCAAAAAATTCTACAAAAAATTATGGATGTTCACAAGATATGTTTGTACAACCTCTAAAAATTTCGGCTCCAAATTCGGAATGAACATTGGGAAACAAAAAGAAAATTCAGACATGAACAGTGTCATGGGTGTCAAAAAAGATAAAACCAAAAAAATGACACTATTCATGTTAGATTTGTCTTTTTTATTTCTCAATATTTATTTCGAATTTGGAGCTAAAATTTTTGGAGGTTGTACACACGTACATTGTGAACATCCGCAAGTTTTCGTAGATTTTTTGAACATTTAAAATTGACTTATTTTGCGGTAGCAGGAGTAGCACCCAAAGGCTGGAAGCACTAGATATCTTCTTGAGGGATGACCCCTCCTCCATCTCTCGTACTCTCCACCATCTCCGTATACCTGCTAGTACTCCGTCTTCTCTTTGCTTTGAATGGTGAAACGATGTTGTATTTGTGATCATGTATGTGTGGATACCGACTAGGGATCGTATGTTCGATCCTAGAAAGGTGTAAAAAATCCTCGCAGTTGGGAGGGATACACCTTGCTGAGTTGTAGGATCTGCATCAACAGATCTTCACCAAATCTAATTCCACTATTTTTTGTTGGTATGAATCTAAATGTATCCTCTCTTGCACTTCACATATTAGATCTTGGGTTTATTCGTAGGCCATTTTTTTCTTTTCTACTATGTGTTCCTACAGGCGGTGGAGAAAGCTCCGTAGACAGACCAACCACGTAACAATGCCTGAGCGACCTGGGCGAGTGTGCGCTTGATCCGGCAACAAAGGAACAACAGGAACCGCTTCTAAGAGGTGAACACAATCGACAGCGGAAGCTTCAGATTCATGCATACACCTCAAATCCTAGGTCCGGACTGATACGTCACAAACGTATCTATAATTTTTTATGTTCCATGCTTGTTTTATACCAATTGCTCCATGTTTTGCATCTACTTTATATCACTTTTATACATTTTTTGGGACTAACCTATTACCAAGATGCCGAAGTGCCAGTTCCTGTTTTCTGCTGTTTTTGTATTCCAGAAAAGCTAGTCTAGAAATATTTTCGGAAATGGACGAACTACACGGGGGTGCCTATTTTTCCAGAACACACCTGACGGAGCGAAGGAGCAGCAGAGGAGGGCCATCAGGAGGCCACACGCACCTAGGGCGTGGGCCCCCCCTCTGCCGCGCCCTAGGGTGGTGTGGGCCCCTCGGGGGTCCGCAGCCGCCGCCCTTTCGCCTACTTATTCCCCGACGCGAAAACCCTAAGTACTTGAGCAAAAATCCACGAAAAAATCCAGAGACGCCGCCGTCGTCAACCCTAGCTCGGGAGGGTTCAGAACCTCTTCCCGGCACCCTGCCGGAGAGGGGAATCATCACCGGAGGCATCTACATCGCATGCCTGCCTCCGGAGTGATGCGTGAGTAGTTCATCCTTGGACTACGGGTCCATAGCAGTAGCTAGATGGTTGTCTCTCCACTTTGTGCCATCATGTTTAGATCTTGTGAGCTGCCCTACATGATCAAGATCATATTATTGTAATGCTACATGTTGTGTTTGCTGGGATCGATGAATATTGAATATTATGTCAAGTTGATTATCAATCTATCTCATATGTTATTTAAGATCTTGCATGCTTTCCGTTACTCGTAAATGCTTTGGCCAAGTAGATGTTTGTAACTCTAAGAGAGAGTATTTATGCTAGATAGTGGGTTCATGTCTCCGTTTAACCTGGGACAGTGACAGAAAGTTCTAAGATTGTGGATGTGCTGTTGCCACTAGGGATAACCTAACGATGCTATGTCCACGGGCATATGTGTTTGTTTACATTACGCACTTTACTTAATGCAATTATCCGTTGCTTGCAACTTAATACCAACGGGGGACTCGGATGACAACCGGCGGTGGATTATTAGTCATAGATGCTGTTGGATAACGGTCTATATATTATGTCGTAATGCCCAATTAAATATCATAGTAGTCAACATGTCATGTATATGCATTGTCATGCGCTCACTATTCGTCAATTGCCCAGCTGTAATTTGTTCACCCAACATGTTAGTTATCTTTTATGGAGAGACATCACTAGTGAACTGTGGACCCCGGTCCATTCTTTTACACTGATTAAACAACCACAAACTGCAAACTGTTCTTTTTCATTCTCTGCAATTTAATACTCATTTTCCACCACCATACGTTTAATCCTTTGTTTTCAGCAAGCCAGTGAGATTGACAACCTCACTGTTTCGTTGGGGCAAAGTAGTTTGATTGTGTTGTGTGCAGATTCCACGTCAACAGTCCAGACTCCCTGCGACAGCTATTTTTCTGGCGCCGTTGATAACCTTCTGAAGAGTTGTGCTCCTACTGGTTCGATAACCTTGGTTTCTTTCTGAGGGAAAACTTGCTGCTGACTACATCATACCTTCCTCTTGGGGTCTCCCAACGAACGTGTGTTTCACGTCATCACGGACCACCGCATGTCATTGGTCTTCTTGGCACCAGACAGAATCGAAAGGAGAAAAAACGAGAACAACATATCTAGATTATTGTTGAGCCTCCGGATTAGTGTGAGTTATAATTTTGTGACATTCAAATAGTGGTATTTTTTTCTAAATCTTAGTCCAATAAGGCCTTATTTGGTAGGTCAGGTGGGCTCAGAAATTCTCGCCTCATCACAGTTTTGGGTATTTGGTAGGTCGGGTGGGCAACTGATACCCGATGACGTAGTTACCTGCGTCGAAAGAATATGGGTTAGGTTGAGACTCCAAGTGCAGAGTGTGTAGTAAGTGGAAGACGTGTTTTCCCCACGAGGGGTGACTCGAGGGTTTAATATCGAACTCTCGGGGAATCAGTAGTGAAGATTTATCTTTCCTATCCTTCTTTTGGTTACCTACAAAACAAAGTAAATGTTTTGGTCCTCAACCTCACCTAGTGGTTGTCAAGCACAAGGTGTGAGAATGATATCAAGATAATATGCAATGCAAACAAGAAATAAATATGCAATGGTGGTAAATAAATATGCAAGGATGGTGGTAGCAATGATAAATGATATTTTTGGGTTTTATATGATGAATGCAAGATGTAAAAGTGTTTTTGTATTTTCGGATTTTTAAATGGCAGAAAATGGTAAAGTGGTAAAAGTGGTTGGAAAGGTGTTTCTTATGATTAAAAATGGACCGGGGTTCATGGTTTCACAAATGCACTCTCTCTTTAATAAAGTGGTAGACAATGGAACACTAGAGTTGACATATGAGATTGCAACACAACAGTTTAATGACAAGTTATAATTATATGGGCATCACGTCCTAACATAGAGACCTTTTGGTTATTAGTCTCTCTTATACTCCACCAAGATGCGAACTAAATCATAACACCTCAGTAATTAAGATAACTCAGAGTATAGCAATAAGTATCATGACATGAAGTTAAAATAAGAACATGCTAGATCTAGTCATGGAGTAGTGGCAATGGTCACACCCACATCTCCGGTAGCATGGTATTTCTTTTTATCCCTAGTGAGGCAACAAAGTAAGGTAGAGATACCCAAGTGGATCGCAGAACTTTCTCTCACGTTCACTGCACTAGCCACCCCCCGTTACTCCAACTAATGCACACGTTCCCCCTCACACGCTCTCATAAACATGCTTGATCATGACAAGTAAATAAGAACGGGGTACATAATATGCATCTACTTTCATAACTGAAACAAAACCATTGCAATCTCAAACATATATTAACTCATAAAAAGATCCACCACAAAGGTATTACATAGATGACCGTAATCATGTTCAGCAGCTCATACGGTACTAATTAGTGAAGCTCAAGAGAGAGAGAGATACATAAGTTACTTCCACAAACCCATAGTCCAGAGGTGGACTACTCCCTCTTCATCATGGAGACGGTGGAGAAGTCGTTGGAGAAGATGGAGACCACGCCGGCAGCGCCCCGCCGGAGTTTTCCCCCTCCAATCTGCAACTCCAGGTCTCTGTTTCGGTGTTTCTGTGTTTCTGCGGCGCTCCTTCCAGAGAACGTCGGGGGCTATTTTTATAGGCGGTTTTAGGTCAAAACGAGTCGGTGGAGGAAAGATCGACGGCAACGGAGCTCCGAGGCCCAAAAGGGGGGTCCCACGCGGCCAGGTACCTGGCCGCGTGGGCCCACCTATCTGGCCCTCGGGCTCCGCTTGTTTGCTTCCTTCGCTCCCAAGCTTTGTTCCTTCCAAAAATGATGCTCGTAAATTTCAGGTCATTTGGACGTCGTTTGGGTCCCTGAAACATTAAAATATAAAATAGGGTTTTCTGCCTGCAGGGTTAATTCCATAAAAATAGGAAACATATCAAATATTCCCAAAATCATTATAAAACAGTGATATAACCCTTATATGATGCAAATATGACTGGAATATAAGTAAAATAATGCAAAGTTCATGTATGCATTTTACATGCATCAACATCCCCAAGCTTAACCTATACTCGTCCTCGAGTATGAAGGTGATAAAACTAACATGGACTTTGCATTTTAATACTATCAATGGATATCAAAGATGATTACTATTGCTACATAGAGTCAAATGATTCATTCTTAAAAGGAGTAGCAATATGCAAGATAGTTTATGAAGTGATATCAAGTATTCAATGCAAGGATGTTCAATGATAATTCACAAAGTGTAACATAAAGAAAGTACTATGGACCACATGTATGCATAATGATAAGTAAAACATCCTACAATGGTCATAGAGTATTGATGAAAATCTGAATATAAAAGGTGGACACTTTGGAAAGATATATATGAGTAGAGGTAAAGCATGAATAAGTTTCATCTAACTTCTGAACTTCTCTACTTAAGTTAATGATTGTAATGTGGTAATCCTTGGTGTCAAGCTCTCATTCCCCTATCATAGCATCTTGAATGATTAAGTTTAAAGTGAAAGCAAATATGAGTAGTGTGCTTGACAAAGTACAGGTTGAAAGTCTCATGCCCCTTGAATACAAGTACCTACTCCATGTGTTACTCAACTTGGGAAACAAAGCAAGTTCAAGTTAAATATCATTGTAAGTAATAATAGTATCATTAAGAGCGTCAACTGGGGTACCTCTTGTCCCAGGATATGGAACAAGCCCATATCAAAATGACAAGACAAACAAACACAATGAACAATCTCAACACCCTTTTTATTTACCATTAGATAGCTTTTTATTGTAAGGTGTATCACAGAAGGTTCACCATAGCATGTAAGTAAATTTCCACCATGAATGATGCATGGCTTAGATTAGCGGCCCAGGCGTCTCTCTAACCATTTATACAAACTCATTTAAACTCACTTCATTTCCACATTTATTTCACCCATGGTAAGCATCCATAAACAAAAGTACATGATATCAACTAAATGAAATGAAGTGCATGTTGAAAGCTTGCCATGTGACAGCACATATGAGCTAACTCTCAACCAAAGACATTTGTCAAGCCCACAACATCATAATTTTAATCACAATGGGTCATATTTTATTTATGCAATGAAAGTAAAGTGTGCATCAAGTTCGAGAGAGCTCTATAACCAACTTTTCCCATAACAATCAACAACATAAGCATTTTCATTCAGAGGTATAGATAACACAAATATCATGATAAACATACTCGGAATAGCATAAAGCTAATAGGTAGATATGGTGGACTCACTGGAAAAACTTTGGTTGAAGGTGTTGGAAACAAGTTTTTACTTGTTGGAATTTTTGGGCTAGCAAGAGGGAGAAAGTTGACCATCTAAATGCATGCATGAGTGTCCATAGAACTAACCAATCCATGTTAAACAAGTAAAATAACATTCAGCATCAAAACATGAATAAAAGATAGCTCTTGATAAAATACTTGCAAATTATTACTCATTAACAAGCTCATGAATCATGCAACTATATGTATCTTTTAAAATCAACTCAACATCCCTTTTCCCAATCTAATAATAGCATCCAACATAAATCAACCCAAATTTCCAGTAGCTCTCTCATATATAAATGATAGTGTGGTGGTCTCACAAAATAAAAATCAAACCAAAACAAACAAAAAGACGCTCCAAGTTTATGCGATAAAGTGTTTCGATCGAAAAACAGAAGTTAGACGTGTGCAAACCGAGAGTGTGTAGGTCCAGTGGGGTTGTCTTCACATCCCCAAGCTTATGGTCTTCACCATCCTTGGATAGCTCTTGGTGCATCTCCTCTAATCCCTGTGAAAAAACTTCAAAACACCGTTTCTCCCATTTCTTTTCTGTGGGGTGCATTAGTAGTGATAAACAAATAGATTTCTTGCTGCATATAATCCTTGAACAAAAATTCATATGGATGTCCAGAAAGTGTATAATGTTGTATGCCTACTCATAAACTCAATTGGATCAAAAAGATTCAAGTTAAAAGTTCAAAGCATGCATCAAACAAAATGGGACAGAATCTGTCCAGAAAAACACAGCAGCAAAACGTATTTTTCTACCCTACTAAACTTTGTCGAAAAATTCCGAAAAAATTCATGCATACAGAGGATGAAAAGTTGCAACTACAGTTCAAATATGAGCTCATTCGGAGTTACAGAATAAGAATTAAAAATCATACCGTGCACAGATTCGTGCAGGAATAAAATCTCCGAACGCTATAAGCAACTTCTTCAAACCAAAATGAGTAAAACTTGGCACTTTATTAAAAATTCCAGAAACTAAACTAAAACAAAGTCTCTTGTTACAGCAAGAGGACACAAAGAAAATCACAAATAAAAACAACCGGGTTGCCTCCCGTAAAGCGCTTTCTTTATAGCCATATAGCTAGGCTTCTTACTTGATGTTTATAGAGGACGAAGCTCATGAGGGAGCTTGAATGATGTGCCCTCTTCCTTGGGAAGTGTTCCATGCACTTCTTGTGTGGAAACTGAAACTTCACATTCCCTTCTTTTGAATCAATGATAGCACCTGTAGTACGAAGAAAAGGTCTTCCAAGAATAATTGGACTAGAGGTTTTATTCCCCATATCCATGATTAGAAAATCAACAGGCACAAATGTCATATGTAACTCTACCATAACATCACTTACTTTCCTAAAGCATGTTTAATGGAATCATCAGCAAGTGCAAGTTCAATAGAGCATTTTTCAAGATTTTTCAATTCAAGTATATCATATAGTTCTTTAGATAAAACAGAGACACTAGATCCTAGATCAAGTATAGCATGGTGTGTCTCTTTTCCAATGGTTACTAGGACTTTGGGAATCCATATATCCCCAAGCTTAGGTGGTATCATAGCCTCTTGGTTGTACCTAGCAATCTTTTCTTTCAAGACATGATTAGCAATATAAGAACCAAAACCAGCTTGGTTAGAGTTGATGGAAGGATCACTTGCAAATTTTTGTAAGATAGATATTAATTCATGCAAGCTACAATTCTCTAAGTCAAGCAATGGTTCCTTGACTTCACTAAGCATTTTAACTTCCTCAACTTTTCTCTCTTTCATTACCATAATAGTTTCCTTAGCAATTCTCTCTTGCTCATGAATATGTTCCCAAGATTTATTTATAACCTCTTGACAATATTTAATTGTTTCCTCATGTTTTTGAGCTATAATGGTGTTCTTTAATGAGGAAACTTCCTTAGTGAGCTGATCTACCCTTTCAAACAAAGAGTCTTGTTTTTCAAACTTAGATATAAATTCCTTATTAAGCTCCTTTTGAGTAGATATAAATGATCTAATGGTGTTTCCAAATCACTAGAAACATTACCACTAGTAGTATATTTTTTGGCACATATGGGGGTTTATTATAAGAGTTATAATTGTTGTTACCATACCCATTATTACCATAGTTCCTAATGAAGTTGACATCAATATTTTCAGGATTATTACCAACTATTCTTGCAAAGGCACATTTTCAATATTTTGTTTATTAATGAAAGCAAGAATAGTGTCCATTTTAGATGACAAATCATTTGTTTCTTCTATGGAGTTCACTTTCTTAGAAGGATTAGGTGCTCTATCAGTATGCCATTGACTATAGTTTTGCAAAATTTTCCAATATGTTCTTAGCTTCTACTATAGTTTTTCCCATAAACGCACCTCCAGCAGCAGAATCAAGAATATTTCTAGACATGTAATTTAGACCATTGTAAAAAGAGTGTAGTATGGTCCATTCGTTGACCCCATGTGATGGACAAGTTCTAAGCATAAGTTTAATCCTATCCCAAGCCATAGCAACATGTTCATTTTCATTTTGCCTAAAAGAAAGAATGTTGTTTCTATTTTGCAAAATTTTAACAGGAGGATAGTATTTCTTAATGAAAGCTTCTTTTAAATCATCCCAAGTTTTAATGCTATCAATAGGTAATGAATGCAGCCACTCTTTAGCTTTTCCTCTAAGTGAGAAAGGAAATAACTTCAGTTTTAGAATATCACTTTCCACATTTTTAAATTTCTGCATGTCACATATTTCAACAAAATCATGAAGATGCATAGAGGCATCCTCCATAGCACTACCGCCAAATTGTTCCCTAGTTATCAAGTTCAACAAACTAGGACTTACTTCATAACTATCAGCTTTATCTCAGGTGTGGCAATGGGCCTAGCAATAAATTGATCATTTGGAGTGTTTGTGTAATCACACAACTTAGTTCTTTCTCCCATTTTAGCAAGTTTTTATGTGTTTTTTAATTTTTTATGCAAAACTGAAAATAAAATGACACTAAATGATGCAAACCGAAATAACAAATGCAACACAAAATGCAAAACTGAAAATAAATATGCAAACCGAATTAAAAATGCAAGACAATGACAAAACAAGATAAATTGCTTTGAAGGTAAAGATGGATAAGATGATGCTCACGTAGGTGCAACCTCCCCAAGCTTAGGTGTTAGCACAAGTTGGTGATGAAGTTGACTTGGTGAGATATCCTTGGATAAACCCGGCGCCAGAAAACAGAGCTAGTGCAGGGGACCCTTGGATAAACCTTTCAGCAATGATTCCCCGGCAACGGCGCCAGAAAACAGTCTTGATACCCGATGACGTAGTTACCTGCGTCAAAAGAATATGGGTTAGGTTGAGACTCCAAGTGCAGAGTGTGTAGTAAGTGGAAGACGTGTTTTCCCCACGAGGGGTGACTCGAGGGTTTAATATCGAACTCTCGGGGAATCAGTAGTGAAGATTTATCTTTCCTATCCTTCTTTTGGTTACCTACAAAACAAAGTAAATGTTTTGGTCCTCAACCTCACCTAGTGGTTGTCAAGCACAAGGTGTGAGAATGATATCAAGATAATATGCAATGCAAACAAGAAATAAATATGCAATGGTGGTAAATAAATATGCAAGGATGGTGGTAGCAATGATAAATGATATTTTTGGGTTTTATATGATGAATGCAAGATGTAAAAGTGTTTTTGTATTTTCGGATTTTTAAATGGCAGAAAATGGTAAAGTGGTAAAAGTGTTGGAAAGGTGTTTCTTATGATTAAAAATGGACCGGGGTTCATGGTTTCACAAATGCACTCTCTCTTTAATAAAGTGGTAGACAATGGAACACTAGAGTTGACATATGAGATTGCAACACAACAGTTTAATGACAAGTTATAATTATATGGGCATCACGTCCTAACATAGAGACCTTTTGGTTATTAGTCTCTCTTATACTCCACCAAGATGCGAACTAAATCATAACACCTCAGTAATTAAGATAACTCAGAGTATAGCAATAAGTATCATGACATGAAGTTAAAATAAGAACATGCTAGATCTAGTCATGGAGTAGTGGCAATGGTCACACCCACATCTCCGGTAGCATGGTATTTCTTTTTATCCCTAGTGAGGCAACAAAGTAAGGTAGAGATACCCAAGTGGATCGCAGAACTTTCTCTCACGTTCACTGCACTAGCCACCCCCCGTTACTCCAACTAATGCACACGTTCCCCCTCACACGCTCTCATAAACATGCTTGATCATGACAAGTAAATAAGAACGGGGTACATAATATGCATCTACTTTCATAACTGAAACAAAACCATTGCAATCTCAAACATATATTAACTCATAAAAAGATCCACCACAAAGGTATTACATAGATGACCGTAATCATGTTCAGCAGCTCATACGGTACTAATTAGTGAAGCTCAAAGAGAGGAGAGATACATAAGTTACTTCCACAAACCCATAGTCCAGAGGTGGACTACTCCCTCTTCATCATGGAGACGGTGGAGAAGTCGTTGGAGAAGATGGAGACCACGCCGGCAGCGCCCCGCCGGAGTTTTCCCCCTCCAATCTGCAACTCCAGGTCTCTGTTTCGTGTTTCTGTGTTTCTGCGGCGCTCCTCCAGAGAACGTCGGGGGGCTATTTTCATAGTCGGTTTTAGGTCAAAACCGAGTCGGTGGAGGAAAGATCGATGGCAACGGAGCTCCGAGGCCCAAAAGGAGGGGTCCCACGCGGCCCATGTACCTGGCCGCGTGGGCCCACCTATCTTGGCCCTCGGGTTCCGCTTGTTTGCTTCCTTCGCTCCCAAGCTTTGTTCCTTCCAAAAATTGACGCTCGTAAATTTGCAGGTCATTTGGACGTCGTTTGGGTCCCTGAAACATTAAAATATAGAAATAGGGTTTTCTGCTGTGCAGGGTTAATTCCATAAAAATAGGAAACATATCAAATATTCCCAAAATCATTATAAAACAGTGATATAACCCTTTTATGATGCAAATATGACTGGAATATGAGTAAAATAATGCAAAGTTCATGTATGCATTTTACATGCATCAGCAACCTGGGCCATGCTCACCTCATGCAAAAATAGCTCCTCAGACCTGCCCGGTTGCGTGTGGGCGTGGTGCACCGGCTGCAACGTCGGCGCCGGCGAGGCGCACTCGCTCCCCGACACGCCATGGGCATCCGCGTCCTCGGCCAGGTCTACAACGGCACGTGGGCATGGTGCACCGGCCGCCGAGCTCCTCAGATAGGTCTGCATCGGCGCTAGCTCCTCCGCCCCTCGCCACGGTCGCCGAGCTCCTAGCACCGCCGAGCGCCCGCCCCTCGCCACAGGACTTGATTGCTTTTTTTAATTTTTGACAAGGTCATTTCTATAATAATCTGGCCATGTTTGTAATTTGGTATTTCTAAACTTTGAGCACAACATGTCCCAGTGCACACAGGTTACCAAACACCTTCTCACCTTAGCATGTCTCAACCCATGCAAGCCACCAAACACACCACCAAATTTCAGTTCCTATCACAAGTGGGAAACACATTCTGAGCGCACACATGCTACCAAAGACACTCTAATATGTTCCATAAGTCCAGTTCGATTAAAAAAGTGCAACTGTAATTTGGTGAAAAGTTCAACTTACACTTCTTAGAGAAGTGTAACTTGCACTTTCTAGAAAATGTGCAACTGCAGTTTAGGAAAAAGTGTGCACTTTAGTTTAGTGAAAAACTCAACTTGCACTTTTTAGATATGGTAGAAAAGTGCAACCCCACTAGGTTACAGTTTTCTTTAAATCGTAGTTGCACTTCCTAGACGGGTTGCAAATTAACAAAATCGATTAACCGATACATAGACGAATCCTTCGAAATTTTACTTTGCCAAAACATATGAAACATTTATTCAAAATTGACATGATTTGAACATGTATCTATATAGATTTAGCCAAAAAGATTAATTGTATTTGAATCTTCATGCCCATGTTGTTTTTCAAACTAAGACGTACATAATTCGGTTTTTTAAACATACAAAATTAGGTACCCACGTTAATCTGGCCTCTGCGCATTTTTATGTGTACGCAAACGTTTAGCGTGTACTTGGCTGGCTGCACCCAAACCAACTAGTCCCGCTGTGAGCAAAAATCCTGAGACAACCGGGGGCGCTGATACGTCTCAAACGTATCTATAATTTTTGATGTTCCATGCTGTTATTATATCAATTACTACATGTTTTGGCTACACTTTATATCATTTTTATGCATTTTCTGGGATTAACCTATTAACAAGATGCCACAGTGCCAGTTCCCTGTTTTCTGCTGTTTTTGGTTTCAGAAAATCTATTAAGGAAATATTCTCGGAATTGGACGAAACAAAAGACATCGTCAATAATATCACGAGGAGATCACGGAGTCCAAAGGGGAGTCGGAGCAGACCCACCAGGGGGCCACGCCACACTAGGGCGCGGCACAGGGTGGGCCCGCGCCCCCCTATGGCGTGGTGGCCCCCTCGGCCACCGACGTCGCCTCTTCGCCTATATATTCTCCGCGACGCGAAAACCCTATTACGGTCGATCATATTCCACGAAAAGTTCCGTCGCGGCCGTCATCGTCAATCTCAGATCGGAGGAGTTCTGAAGCTCTTCCCGGCACCCTGCCGGAGGGGAGATCATCACCGGAGGGCTCTACATCACCATGCCTGCCTCCGGATGATGCGTGAGTAGTCCACCCCTGGACTACGGGTCCATAGCAATAGCTAGATGGTTGTCTCTCTACCTTGTGCTCCATGTTTAGATCTTGTGAGCTGCCTAACATGATCAAGATCATCTTATTGTAATGCTAGATGTTGTGTTTGCTGGGATCCGATTGAATATTGATACCATGTTTATTCAAGTTGTTTATCTATGTGCTCTTGATCTTGCATGCTCTCCGTTGCTAGTAGATGCTTTGGCCAAGTAGATGCTTGTGACTCCAAGAGGGGGTATTTATGCTCGATAGTGGGTTCAGTCTCTAGATATCTGGATCAGTGACAGAAAGGTCTAAGTGGTATATGTGCTGTTGCTACTAGGGATAAAACATTGGTGCAGTGTCCAAGGGCACTTGTATTGATTACATTACACACTTTACTTCATGCAATAATCTGTTGTTAGCAACTTAATACTGAAGGATGCGGATGCTGCCTTGAAGGTGGATTATTTAGGCATAGATGCTGTTGGAATAACGGTCTATGTACTTTGTTGTAATGCCCAACTAGATTTCATAGTAGACATCTTGGCATGTATTGCATTGTTATGCCCTCTCTATTTGTCAATTGCCCAGCTGTAATTTGTTTACCCAACATGCTAGTTATCTGTTCTGAGAGAGACACCACTAGTGAACTGTGGACCCTGGTCCAATTTCCTCATACTGTTTACACAACCTGCTGCAATCATCTGTTTCCTGTTACTTGCTGTGTTTCCTGCTGTTTTCCACACCATACGTTTAACTCTTTGTTTCTGCAAGACCGGAGAGATTGACAACCTCTCTGTTTCGTGTTGGGCAAAGTTCTGGTTTGTGTCTGTGCAGATTCCACGTTGGTGCAAGCTCCCTAGCGCCAGGGGGAGTCAACATCAACAACCTTCCGATAGATCGTCAAGTCCTACTGGATTGATAACCTTGGGTAGATTTCTCAAGGGAAAACTTCTGCTGTCTACATCATAACCTTCCTCTTGGGGTTCACCAACACGTAGCCATCAAGCTGTTTTCTGGCGCCGTTGCCGGGGACTTGGAGGCTATTGGAAAGGGGAGTCTCTCAGTTCCAATCTCTTTACTTTGTTTTTTTGTCTTGTTTTAGTTTTGTTTTGCTTGCTGTTAAAAATCAAAAATCCAAAAAAATTAAATTCCTGCATCTAGTTTTTAATTTCGAGTTGCCCTGTTGCTTGTTTTAGTCTTGCTAAAATGAGTAATCCTGATAATACTGAGTGGTCTGACTTTAACAAATTCGAGTTCACAGCTTTACCTATCTTGAAACCTGAATTTTCTATGATAAACATACAAGTAGGTAGTGGCTCTGTCATAGGGGAAAACAACATTGAGCAATTTCTGAACTTTGTGAGAAAGTCTGATGACTTTAAAAAGAAATCTATAGCTGAACTTGCTCCTAATTATGAAACTGCCATAGCTTCCCTTGTTCAAATGCTAGAAGCTAGGTTTGTTAATATGCATCCTATAATGCAACACATGTTTTTAGCACTTCATGATATGAAAAATGGTGAAAAGAAAGACTTTGTGTTAGAAACTTTGCATGAAGAATTGGGAGATGTTGCTAAGGAAGCTAGAATGATCTTTGCTAAATATAAAATGTTTGATTGCTACACTGATGTTATGAAAATTCTTAGAACAAGAAGGGAAAATAGAGCTAAATATTCTAATCAACCTTTTGCTAAGAATGGTCTGAAAATTCCAATCCCCTATAAAATGATGGCATTGCATGACACTTTAGAAAATAATTTTGGATGGATTGTGCCTGAAAATCTTTTTGATGAAGAGAGTGTACCTAAGAGAAAAGAAAAAGAGAACTCTGAAACTAGCATAAGTAGCATACAATGCATTGTTGATAAGACTTTTAAGCTTTCATTGTATGATCTGGATCTTGACAATACTTGATGCATCTCTTCATGCCTAGCTCAAAGGCATTAAAGAAAAGCACTTCTGGGAGATAACCCATGTTTTTATTTGCTGTTTTATTTTTGTTTTCTTGAGTCAAGGATGCTTGTTTACCTCTGTAGCAACTCCTTTGTATCTTTATTTGCTGTTTTGTTGTGCCAAGGAGAGTTACTAATGCAAAGTTGGTTTTTATTTTCGGACTGCATTGGACAGATTGCTGTTCGTCACCGTTTAATTCAGTAGAAAATCAGAAAAAATCGAAAAATGCTGAAACTTTTTGTGCATGTTCCTGATGATGTTACGCAACTTTCATTATTTCAAAGTTTTCATCTGAGCATCGTAAGTGCCTCGAAAAAATTCGTCATTACAGACTGTTCTGGTTTGACAGATTCTGTCTTTTATTTTGCATTCTCTCTTTTACAAGTTTTTAAGTGGTTTCTTTTCGTGTAAAAGTGCCCACTTGAGCCTAGTAACAGTGGCTAATGTTTAAAATAGTTGGCTTGTGAGTTTTGTCTTTGCTAGAACTTTGAAGTATTATCTTTTAGTGCACTAACCTGCTAATGAGAAAAGCTGTTAAGTTTTGGTGTGAAGGAAGTTTTCAAGTGTTGATAGAGGAGAATGATATTACATGATCAAGAAGAGTGAAGAGCTTAAGCTTGGGGAGGCTTACCCCCAGCATATTTCAAGAAGACTCAAGCATCTAAGCTTGGGGATGCCCAAGGCATCCCCTTCTTCATCTACAAATTATCAGGTCATCTCTAATGGTGCTATATTTTTATTGCTTCATACTAGTGTACTCTTCCTTGGAGCGTCAGTGTGTTTTTGTTTTCAGTTTGTTTTGTTTTGTTTGCTGTGCTATACTTGTTGGATCCTAGTATTCATGTTTGGGAGAGAGACACGCTCCACTTTTTCATTAGAATACTCTTGTGCTTCACTTATACTTGTTGAGTATTCCTGTCTAGTTGCTGTTATTGCTGTTAGCTCTCAGTTTTTCATGTATCTCTTGTTAGAGCTTTCAGTTTCTTTTGAAGAAAGTACTCTCTTGCTTCACTTATATCTGTTTGGAGAGTTGTCAAATAAGTTGATTGGTGTTTGGTTGGACCAGAAAAATGCTATGCATGTGGTAGTGGTATAAAATGCTTACATGAATCTTTTAGATCGTTGTCTTGAGTAATTTGATGCTTGCCAATTGTTTTGAGCTGTCAAGTAATTAATGTTTAAGCTTGTGCATCATGTAAGTAATGGCTATTAATGAAGAACTACTATAAGGATTTTCTGCTATAATAATCTGTTGCATAATTGGAAGTCCATAGTAGTCTAGATAATTTTTGGATGAAGGCTATGTGTTAACAAGGAAGACAGTGGGAGTCTATGGTTCGTCAAACCTTGTGTTTTATGTACACTCTTGCTATTCCAGTTGATAATGATGTTTGCTTATAATAACCTTGCTAGCCTAAACTCTGTACTAAGAGGGAATGCTTCTTGTACATCCAAAACCTTGAGCCAAATCCATGCCACCTGTGTCCACCATACCTACCTATTATGTGGTGTTTTCACCATTCCAAGTAAATTTCTTCATGTGCTATCTACTAACTACTCAAAACTGTTACATTTCCTTTTTGTGTCACTACTTGAAAAGCTCATAAGGACGTAGTAGTGAGATTTGTCATCTTCCATGCTAATTAATTTACAAGGATTGGCAGCTTCATCTGCTTCTCCACCTTTTATTTTGCATTAAAGAGCTGGTTAGTCCACCCTATAAATAAATAAATAGACACTCCTCCATGGTGAATGTTGGTGGGCACCCGAGGATTCGGTTAGCCATGGTTTGTGGAAAGTAAATGGTTGGGAGGAGTGTCACCAATAAGTGCTTGTTACAAGTGCAGTCCTAAAAACTCTCGGAACCGCTCTAAAAGTTAGTTAGCCATGGAAGATGACAAGTACCTGCTATTTGATTTGTTGACACCTGTATACACCATTACCTTACAAAACAATATTTTATGCTCTCTATATGCCTTCGGGAACTACAGCTCTAGCACATGATGTTAATCCCTGCTTCCCTCTGCGAAGGGCCATTCTTTTACTTTTATGTTGAGTCAGTTTTCCCACTTCTTTCTGTCTACTTAAGCAAACATCATTGTCAACTCCAGTATAACAGTTTTTACATAACTTTGTGTTTGGTTGATCATATTCTTTGCATTGACATTATCTATATGATATACATGTTGAAAGTTGAAGCAAAAGCTGAAGCTATTATCTTCCTTTGTGTTGATACAAACACTTTCATGTTGAGAATTATTGCTGCTGTGAGCTAACTATTATGTTAGACTATTATATCTCTAAATGTTTTATAGTATTATTCATGAAAGTTTGCACTTGTGTGATCACTTATGTTTACTCTTTATTTACTTGCTTGCAAACTATAGACCATTGGCTTGGATCACTTCATTCAGATCATGTGCATTACATTGTTATTTGATCAAAGATTGTGTTGGTAGCATGTCACTTCAAAAATTATCTGTTTTTATCGTTTACCTACTCGAGGACGAGCAGGAACTAAGCTTGGGGATGCTTGATACGTCTCAAACGTATCTATAATTTTTGATGTTCCATGCTGTTATTATATCAATTGCTACATGTTTTGGTTACACTTTATATCATTTTTATGCATTTTCTGGACTAACCTATTAACAAGATGCCACAGTGCCAGTTCCCTGTTTTCTGCTGTTTTTGGTTTCAGAAAATCTATTAAGGAAATATTCTCGGAATTGGACGAAACAAAAGACATCGTCAATAATATCACGAGGAGATCACGGAGTCCAAAGGGGAGTCGGAGCAGACCCACCAGGGGGCCACGCCACACTAGGGCGCGGCCCAGGGTGGGCCCGCGCCCCCCTATGGCGTGGTGGCCCCCCTCGGCCACCGACGCCGCCTCTTCGCCTATATATTCTCCGCGACGCGAAAACCCTATTACGGTCGATCATATTCCACGAAAAGTTCCGTCGCGGCCGTCATCGTCAATCTCAGATCGGAGGAGTTCTGAAGCTCTTCCCGGCACCCTGCCGGAGGGGAGATCATCACCGGAGGGCTCTACATCACCATGCCTGCCTCCGGAGTGATGCGTGAGTAGTCCACCCCTGGACTACGGGTCCATAGCAGTAGCTAGATGGTTGTCTCTCTACCTTGTGTCCATGTTTAGATCTTGTGAGCTGCCTAACATGATCAAGATCATCTTATTGTAATGCTAGATGTTGTGTTTGCTGGGATCCGATGAATATTGATACCATGTTTATTCAAGTTGTTTATCTATGTGCTCTTGATCTTGCATGCTCTCCGTTGCTAGTAGATGCTTTGGCCAAGTAGATGCTTGTGACTCCAAGAGGGGTATTTATGCTCGATAGTGGGTTCAGTCTCTAGATATCTGGATCAGTGACAGAAAGGTCTAAGATGGTAGATGTGCTGTTGCTACTAGGGATAAAACATTGGTGCAGTGTCCAAGGGCACTTGTATTGATTACATTACACACTTTACTTCATGCAATAATCTGTTGTTAGCAACTTAATACTGAATAGGATGCGGATGCTGCCTTGAAGGTGGATTATTTAGGCATAGATGCTGTTGGAATAACGGTCTATGTACTTTGTTGTAATGCCCAACTAGATTTCATAGTAGACATCTTGGCATGTATTGCATTGTTATGCCCTCTCTATTTGTCAATTGCCCAGCTGTAATTTGTTTACCCAACATGCTAGTTATCTGTTCTGAGAGAGACACCACTAGTGAACTGTGGACCCTGGTCCAATTTCCTCATACTGTTTACACAACCTGCTGCAATCATCTGTTTCCTGTTACTTGCTGTGTTTCCTGCTGTTTTCCACACCATACGTTTAACTCTTTGTTTCTGCAAGACCGGGAGATTGACAACCTCTCTGTTTCGTGTTGGGCAAAGTTCTGGTTTGTGTCTGTGCAGATTCCACGTTGGTGCAAGCTCCCTAGCACCAGGGGGAGTCAACATCAACAACCTTCCAATAGATCGTCAAGTCCTACTGGATTGATAACCTTGGGTAGATTATTCAAGGGAAAACTACTGCTGTCTACATCATAACCTTCCTCTTGGGGTTCACCAACACGTAGCCATCAGGCGCCACCTCGGCGTCTGACCTCCTCTGATGCACGCGCCTACAACGAGAACCTCGAACACCGCAAGGAGGCAAGCAACAACTATGTGGGTCGGAGGGGGGAGACAAGGGTGGCAGTCACTAGGGATTCGCACGGCAGCCACCCGGAGCGACTCAGGGCCTCCTATCCGTCCTTACTATGTATTGATAGGGGAAAGTGTTCTTCACACTTAGACATGGTATTAGTGACGAACAAAACATGCATACACAATTATGCATGCATGCATGTACTTTGATCTGTAAAATCAAACGGAACAATCAAGTACATGTAAAACACATTATGTTGAGTACTAGGATGCGTTGGGAGTATGAGTCAATGTTACCGGAATAGTTCCGAAAACATCAAAATAGTTTCGGAGAGAAATTGGAAATGTTTTGGAGTTTCGGGAAAGTCCGGAAAAAATCTAAAGGCACCGGAAAGGGTCCAGGAAGGGTCCAGATTATTCCCGAACCTTCTAGAATATTTTGGAAAGCACCATGGGCTGCATGGGGCGCATGCAATAAAAGACCCGCCCTCTTTGATATACATGCAATTAAAGGGTGGTACCCCTCTTTGATGTGCATGGGTTTAAAGGGGTGCCCCACATTAATGGGCCAACAATTATATGGAGGCTCTCCCCTTAGCATTCATCTTTGGCCTATATAAGGAGAGGAGGGCAGCCCTCCAATTGGTGCTAAGTGTGGAAAGGCTGCCTCCTCCTCCCTCCTCTCTCTCTCATCATGCTCTCCACCATACGCCGGAATGTTAACGTTGCTAGTGCTCCAGCTTCTCTTCGTCCTGGACGGCGGAGCCCTGCTGGAGTGGTGATCACGTATGCGTGGATACCGGTAGAGGGATCGTACATTAGATCCTAGGGGGGAACATCCTCGCGGTTGGAAAGGTACACCTAGATGCGGGATCCTAGGAACAGGAGGGATCGTACATTAGATCCTAGGAAGAGGGAACATCCTCGCGGCTGGGAGGGATACACCTAGCTACGGGATCTGCATCTACGGTTCTTCACCAACAATCTACTTCTGTTACACGTTGTTCGTAACTATCTACATCAATCCTCTCTCTTGCACCTTCATAGATTAGATCTTAGGTATATTCGCAGGACGATTTTTTTTCTTTCTACTACTCTATAATGAAGGTTGAGTATATCGCTGCTTCTGAAGCAACGAAACAAAACATTTGGATCAAAAGTTTCGTAATTTAACTTGAAGTGGTGCTAATTTTGCAGGATTTCATAAAAGTCTATTGTGAGACAATGAGGGCACCTTGGTCTAAACCAAGGAGCCAAGATCCCTCCAGAAATCTAGAATAAATACAAGGTAGACTCTGCCTCATTAGGAATGGTTAGGACGTGTAGACGTAAGGATACGCAAAATACAGCCTGAAGTGTCAGGTCTGATGACGAAGTCTCTACCACGAGTAAACATGAGCAACACTAGAATTCCATTGGTGTTGGAAAACTTATGTAAACTTGATTATTGACTTAGTGTAAGTAAGAGAAAGTTGAATATATATTGCCCTAAAGGAAATAATAAATGTTATTATTTAATTCCATGTACGTAATTAAATTTTATATTTATGTGATATAGCTGATATGGTTCTTTAGTGTGAAATTCAGAGGAAAACTCATATTCACATGTGGAAACATAAACAAAAGTAGTTCCTCAGTCTTGCCTCTAAGATTATCTCATGTGTTGCATGATGATCTCGTTTTCCTGATCATGGTCATTACTGAAAGTAACAAGAATGCCAACAACAACGAGAACATATAGTTGGCGAAACAATGAGTGCTAGACATGCCCAACTAATTGTAAACTACGAGATACATTGTCCCAATGTTATTATTACTACTCCCTTCGTGCATGAATATAAGACGTTTTAGCTATCCAACATGTTGTCTACATGCATACTAATATGAGTGCACATACACACTAAAATATGTCTACATACATTTAGATATATGTGAATGTGGACAAATGGTAAAACATCTTATATTAAAAAACGGAGGGAGTATATTATCGTAAAAGTTTTAGCATATGCACATATCCTTAGACCATGATAATATCAGCTCCTACATACTAGAAATTTTACTTTGGGTTGTCGAATGTCATCTGTAACAGGACGATCATAACGACATACCTGATAGATCAATGTCGATTTGCTCGTCCGACAATGGATAGATACTCTTCGGGCCCACTCGTATTACGGTATCCATTATCGTCTGGACAGACACAGTGTGATGTGATCACGGCGATATCGGAATACGAAAACGAGAAAAGAGAACAAACCGGTAATGGGGATAAGAAAGTATCATGGTCAATTGTCAACATTGTCTCGCCTTGGGATTTTTTATGTACATGACGCAAAGGGAACTCTGTACGGGAACAACAGTTCACTCGAATCCAATCGTGTAAGTGTAGGAATCAATTTTAGCGTCCAGACCCCGCTATTAATTATTGACCGAAAGGATTCTCAGTCATGTATACACATTACCGTAACCTGTGGGGTCACACGCGTAAGTATCATCAATCTGTTGAGCACTAGGATGGCTAGAAACAAGAAAAAATGTCACCGGAATAGTTTTAGGAACATCAAAAACAGTTTCGGAATGAAACCGGAAGATTACCGGTCGGGAAGGTTCCGAAGAACCATAATGTGCAATGGAAGGTACAGAAAGGACTATGAAGGTTCCAGAAACTTCTAGAAGAATCCGGATGGCACCATGGGTCTGCCCACATGTCTAGGCCCGTTGCGCCAGTCACATGGAACTCCAAGGCGCATTAGTGCCCCCACTTACCTCGAGGCACAAGTAAAGGGGTGCTAGAGGTTTGTGGAATACTAGCCTCCCCCTCCCCAGGTGCGGCCGGTCAAAGGGAGGGGAAAGCCCGCCCCCAGGCATCCACGCCCCCTTCCCTATATAAGGGGGGAGGGACAGCCCCTCTTCCTCACGCCAAGTGCTGAAGGATGCCTCCTCCTCCATCTCCTTGATACGTCTCAAACGTATCTATTTTTGATGTTCCATGCTGTTATTATTCAATTGCTAATGTTTTGGTTACACTTCATATCATTTTTATGCATTTCTGGTACTAACCTATATAACAAGATGCCACAGTGCCAGTTCCCTGTTTTCTGTGTTTTTGGTTTCAGAAAAATCTATTAAGGAAATATTCTCGGAATTGGACGAAAACAAAAGACATCGTCAATAATATCACGAGGAGATCACGGAGTCCAAAGGGGAGTCGGAGCAGACCCACCAGGGGGCCACGCCACACTAGGCGCGGCCCAGGGTGGCCCGCGCCCCCTATGGCGTGGTGGCCCCCCTGGCCAACGACGCCGCCTCTTCGCCTATATATTCTCCGCGACGCGAAAACCCTATGACGGTCGATCATATTCCACGAAAAGTTCCGTCGCGGCCGTCATCGTCAATCTCAGATCGGAGGGAGTTCTGAAACTCTTCCCGGCACCCTGCCGGAGGGGAGATCATCACCGGAGGGCTCTACATCACCATGCCTGCCTCCGAGTGATGCGTGAGTAGTCCACCCCTGGACTACGGG
>CAMZMU010000113.1:16882069-17014969 GCA_947311845.1 Poa pratensis
CTGCGGCGCTCCTCCCAGAGAACGTCGGGGGGCTATTTTCATAGGCGGTTTTAGTCAAAACCGAGTCGGTGGAGGAAAGATCGATGGCAACGGAGCTCCGAGGCACAAAAGGAGGGGTCCCACACGGCCCATGTACCTGGCCGCGTGGGCCCACCTATCTTGGCCCTCGGGTTTCCGCTTGTTTGCTTCCTTCGCTCCCAAGCTTTGTTCCTTCCAAAAATTGACGCTCGTAAATTTGCAGGTCATTTGGACGTCGTTTGGGTCCCTGAAACATTAAAATATAGAAATAGGGTTTTCTGCATGTGCAGGGTTAATTCCATAAAAATAGGAAACATATCAAATATTCCCAAAATCATTATAAAACAGTGATATAACCCTTTTATGATGCAAATATGACTGGAATATGAGTAAAATAATGCAAAGTTCATGTATGCATTTTACATGCATCAGCAACCTGGGCCATGCTCACCTCATGCAAAAATAGCTCCTCAGACCTGCCCGGTTGCGTGTGGGCGTGGTGCACCGGCTGCAACGTCGGCGCCGGCGAGGCGCACTCGCTCCCCGACACGCCATGGGCATCCGCGTCCTCGGCCAGGTCTACAACGGCACGTGGGCATGGTGCACCGGCCGCCGAGCTCCAGATAGGTCTGCATCGGCGCTAGCTCCTCCGCCCCTCGCCACGGTCGCCGAGCTCCTAGCACCGCCGAGCGCCCGCCCCCGCCACAGGACTTGATTGCTTTTTTTTAATTTTTGACAAGGTCATTTCTATAATAATCTGGCCATGTTTGTAATTTGGTATTTCTAAACTTTGAGCACAACATGTCCAGTGCACACAGGTTACCAAACACCTTCTCACCTTAGCATGTCTCAACCCATGCAAGCCACCAAACACACCACCAAATTTCAGTTCCTATCACAAGTGGGAAACACATTGAGCGCACACATGCTACCAAAGACACTCTAATATGTTCCATAAGTCCAGTTCGATTAAAAAAAGTGCAACTGTAATTTGGTGAAAAGTTCAACTTACACTTCTTAGAGAAGTGTAACTTGCACTTCTAGAAAATGTGCAACTGCAGTTTAGGAAAAAGTGTGCACTTTAGTTTAGTGAAAAACTCAACTTGCACTTTTTAGATATGGTAGAAAAGTGCAACCCCACTAGGTTACAGTTTTCTTTAAATCGTAGTTGCACTTCCTAGACGGGTTGCAAATTAACAAAATCGATTAACCGATACATAGACGAATCCTTCGAAATTTTACTTTGCCAAAACATATGAAACATTTATTCAAAATTGACATGATTTGAACATGTATCTATATAGATTTAGCCAAAAAGATTAATTGTATTTGAATCTTCATGCCCATGTTGTTTTTCAAACTAAGACGTACATAATTCGGTTTTTTAAACATACAAAATTAGGTACCCACGTTAATCTGGCCTCTGCGCATTTTTATGTGTACGCAAACGTTTAGCGTGTACTTGGCTGGCTGCACCCAAACCAACTAGTCCCGCTGTGAGCAAAAATCCTGAGACAACCGGGGCGCTGATACGTCTCAAACGTATCTATAATTTTTGATGTTCCATGCTGTTATTATATCAATTACTACATGTTTTGGTACACTTTATATCATTTTTATGCATTTTCTGGGACTAACCTATTAACAAGATGCCACAGTGCCAGTTCCCTGTTTTCTGCTGTTTTTGGTTTCAGAAAATCTATTAAGGAAATATTCTCGGAATTGGACGAAACAAAAGACATCGTCAATAATATCACGAGGAGATCACGGAGTCCAAAGGGGAGTCGGAGCAGACCCACCAGGGGGCCACGCCACACTAGGGCGCGGCCCAGGGTGGGCCCGCGCCCCCCTATGGCGTGGTGGCCCCCTCGGCCACCGACGCCGCCTCTTCGCCTATATATTCTCCGCGACGCGAAAACCCTATTACGGTCGATCATATTCCACGAAAAGTTCCGTCGCGGCCGTCATCGTCAATCTCAGATCGGAGGAGTTCTGAAGCTCTTCCCGGCACCCTGCCGGAGGGGAGATCATCACCGGAGGGCTCTACATCACCATGCCTGCCTCCGGAGTGATGCGTGAGTAGTCCACCCCTGGACTACGGGTCCATAGCAGTAGCTAGATGGTTGTCTCTCTACCTTGTGCCTCCATGTTTAGATCTTGTGAGCTGCCTAACATGATCAAGATCATCTTATTGTAATGCTAGATGTTGTGTTTGCTGGGATCCGATGAATATTGATACCATGTTTATTCAAGTTGTTTATCTATGTGCTCTTGATCTTGCATGCTCTCCGTTGCTAGTAGATGCTTTGGCCAAGTAGATGCTTGTGACTCCAAGAGGGGGTATTTATGCTCGATAGTGGGTTCAGTCTCTAGATATCTGGATCAGTGACAGAAAGGTCTAAGATGGTATATGTGCTGTTGCTACTAGGGATAAAACATTGGTGCAGTGTCCAAGGGCACTTGTATTGATTACATTACACACTTTACTTCATGCAATAATCTGTTGTTAGCAACTTAATACTGAATAGGATGCGGATGCTGCCTTGAAGGTGGATTATTTAGGCATAGATGCTGTTGGAATAACGGTCTATGTACTTTGTTGTAATGCCCAACTAGATTTCATAGTAGACATCTTGGCATGTATTGCATTGTTATGCCCTCTCTATTTGTCAATTGCCCAGCTGTAATTTGTTTACCCAACATGCTAGTTATCTGTTCTGAGAGAGACACCACTAGTGAACTGTGGACCCTGGTCCAATTTCCTCATACTGTTTACACAACCTGCTGCAATCATCTGTTTCCTGTTACTTGCTGTTTCCTGCTGTTTTCCACACCATACGTTTAACTCTTTGTTTCTGCAAGACCGGAGAGATTGACAACCTCTCTGTTTCGTGTTGGGCAAAGTTCTGGTTTGTGTCTGTGCAGATTCCACGTTGGTGCAAGCTCCCTAGCGCCAGGGGGAGTCAACATCAACAACCTTCCATAGATCGTCAAGTCCTACTGGATTGATAACCTTGGGTAGATTTCAAGGGAAAACTTCTGCTGTCTACATCATAACCTTCCTCTTGGGGTTCACCAACACGTAGCCATCAAGCTGTTTTCTGGCGCCGTTGCCGGGGACTTGGAGGCTATTGGAAAGGGGAGTCTCTCAGTTCCAATCTCTTTACTTTGTTTTTTGTCTTGTTTTAGTTTTGTTTTGCTTGCTGTTAAATCAAAAATCCAAAAAAATTAAATTCCTGCATCTAGTTTTTAATTTCGAGTTGCCCTGTTGCTTGTTTTAGTCTTGCTAAAATGAGTAATCCTGATAATACTGAGTGGTCTGACTTTAACAAATTCGAGTTCACAGCTTTACCTATCTTGAAACCTGAATTTTCTATGATAAACATACAAGTAGGTAGTGGCTCTGTCATAGGGGAAAACAACATTGAGCAATTTCTGAACTTTGTGAGAAAGTCTGATGACTTTAAAAAGAAATCTATAGCTGAACTTGCTCCTAATTATGAAACTGCCATAGCTTCCCTTGTTCAAATGCTAGAAGCTAGGTTTGTTAATATGCATCCTATAATGCAACACATGTTTTTAGCACTTCATGATATGAAAAATGGTGAAAAGAAAGACTTTGTGTTAGAAACTTTGCATGAAGAATTGGGAGATGTTGCTAAGGAAGCTAGAATGATCTTTGCTAAATAAAATGTTTGATTGCTACACTGATGTTATGAAAATTCTTAGAACAAGAAGGGAAAATAGAGCTAAATATTCTAATCAACCTTTTGCTAAGAATGGTCTGAAAATTCCAATCCCCTATAAAATGATGGCATTGCATGACACTTTAGAAAATAATTTTGGATGGATTGTGCCTGAAAATCTTTTTGATGAAGAGAGTGTACCTAAGAGAAAAGAAAAAGAGAACTCTGAAACTAGCATAAGTAGCATACAATGCATTGTTGATAAGACTTTTAAGCTTTCATTGTATGATCTGGATCTTGACAATACTTGATGCATCTCTTCATGCCTAGCTCAAAGGCATTAAAGAAAAGCACTTCTGGGAGATAACCCATGTTTTTATTTGCTGTTTTATTTTTTTTTTGAGTCAAGGATGCTTGTTTACCTCTGTAGCAACTCCTTTGTATCTTTATTTGCTGTTTTGTTGTGCCAAGGAGAGTTACTAATGCAAAGTTGGTTTTTATTTTCGGGACTGCATTGGGACAGATTGCTGTTCGTCACCGTTTAATTCAGTAGAAAATCAGAAAAAATCGAAAAATGCTGAAACTTTTTGTGCATGTTCCTGATGATGTTACGCAACTTTCATTATTTCAAAAGTTTTCATCTGAGCATCGTAAGTGCCTCGAAAAAATTCGTCATTACAGACTGTTCTGGTTTGACAGATTCTGTCTTTTATTTTGCATTCTCTCTTTTACAAGTTTTTAAGTGGTTTCTTTTCGTGTAAAAGTGCCCACTTGAGCCTAGTAACAGTGGCTAATGTTTAAAATAGTTGGCTTGTGAGTTTTGTCTTTGCTAGAACTTTGAAGTATTATCTTTTAGTGCACTAACCTGCTAATGAGAAAAGCTGTTAAGTTTTGGTGTGAAGGAAGTTTTCAAGTGTTGATAGAGGAGAATGATATTACATGATCAAGAAGAGTGAAGAGCTTAAGCTTGGGGAGGCTTACCTCCCCAGCATATTTCAAGAAGACTCAAGCATCTAAGCTTGGGGATGCCCAAGGCATCCCCTTCTTCATCTACAAATTATCAGGTCATCTCTAATGGTGCTATATTTTTATTGCTTCATACTAGTGTACTCTTCCTTGGAGCGTCAGTGTGTTTTTGTTTTCAGTTTGTTTTGTTTTGTTTGCTGTGCTATACTTGTTGGATCCTAGTATTCATGTTTGGGAGAGAGACACGCTCCACTTTTTCATTAGAATACTCTTGTGCTTCACTTATACTTGTTGAGTATTCCTGTCTAGTTGCTGTTATTGCTGTTAGCTCTCAGTTTTTCATGTATCTCTTGTTAGAGCTTTCAGTTTCTTTTGAAGAAAGTACTCTCTTGCTTCACTTATATCTGTTTGGAGAGTTGTCAAATAAGTTGATTGGTGTTTGGTTGGACCAGAAAAATGCTATGCATGTGGTAGTGGTATAAAATGCTTACATGAATCTTTTTAGATCGTTGTCTTGAGTAATTTGATGCTTGCCAATTGTTTTGAGCTGTCAAGTAATTAATGTTTAAGCTTGTGCATCATGTAAGTAATGGCTATTAATGAAGAACTACTATAAGGATTTTCTGCTATAATAATCTGTTGCATAATTGGAAGTCCATAGTAGTCTAGATAATTTTTGGATGAAGGCTATGTGTTAACAAGGAAGACAGTGGGAGTCTATGGTTCGTCAAACCTTGTGTTTTATGTACACTCTTGCTATTCCAGTTGATAATGATGTTTGCTTATAATAACCTTGCTAGCCTAAACTCTGTACTAAGAGGGAATGCTTCTTGTACATCCAAAACCTTGAGCCAAATCCATGCCACCTGTGTCCACCATACCTACCTATTATGTGGTGTTTTCACCATTCCAAGTAAATTTCTTCATGTGCTATCTACTAACTACTCAAAACTGTTACATTTCCTTTTTGTGTCACTACTTGAAAAGCTCATAAGGACGTAGTAGTGAGATTTGTCATCTTCCATGCTAATTAATTTACAAGGATTGGCAGCTTCATCTGCTTCTCCACCTTTTATTTTGCATTAAAGAGCTGGTTAGTCCACCCTATAAATAAATAAATAGACACTCCTCCATGGTGAATGTTGGTGGGCACCCGAGGATTCGGTTAGCCATGGTTTGTGGAAAGTAAATGGTTGGGAGGAGTGTCACCAATAAGTGCTTGTTACAAGTGCAGTCCTAAAAACTCTCGGAACCGCTCTAAAAGTTAGTTAGCCATGGAAGATGACAAGTACCTGCTATTTGATTTGTTGACACCTGTATACACCATTACCTTACAAAACAATATTTTATGCTCTCTATATGCCTTCGGGAACTACAGCTCTAGCACATGATGTTAATCCCTGCTTCCCTCTGCGAAGGGCCATTCTTTTACTTTTATGTTGAGTCAGTTTTCCCACTTCTTTCTGTCTACTTAAGCAAACATCATTGTCAACTCCAGTATAACAGTTTTTACATAACTTTGTGTTTGGTTGATCATATTCTTTGCATTGACATTATCTATATGATATACATGTTGAAAGTTGAAGCAAAAGCTGAAGCTATTATCTTCCTTTGTGTTGATACAAACACTTTCATGTTGAGAATTATTGCTGCTGTGAACTAACTATTATGTTAGACTATTATATCTCTAAATGTTTTATAGTATTATTCATGAAAGTTTGCACTTGTGTGATCACTTATGTTTACTCTTTATTTACTTGCTTGCAAACTATAGACCATTGGCTTGGATCACTTCATTCAGATCATGTGCATTACATTGTTATTTGATCAAAGATTGTGTTGGTAGCATGTCACTTCAAAAATTATCTGTTTTTATCGTTTACCTACTCGAGGACGAGCAGGAACTAAGCTTGGGGATGCTTGATACGTCTCAAACGTATCTATAATTTTTGATGTTCCATGCTGTTATTATATCAATTGCTACATGTTTTGGTTACACTTTATATCATTTTTATGCATTTTCTGGACTAACCTATTAACAAGATGCCACAGTGCCAGTTCCCTGTTTTCTGCTGTTTTTGGTTTCAGAAAATCTATTAAGGAAATATTCTCGGAATTGGACGAAACAAAAGACATCGTCAATAATATCACGAGGAGATCACGGAGTCCAAAGGGGAGTCGGAGCAGACCCACCAGGGGGCCACGCCACACTAGGGCGCGGCCCAGGGTGGGCCCGCGCCCCCCTATGGCGTGGTGGCCCCCCTCGGCCACCGACGCCGCCTCTTCGCCTATATATTCTCCGCGACGCGAAAACCCTATTACGGTCGATCATATTCCACGAAAAGTTCCGTCGCGGCCGTCATCGTCAATCTCAGATCGGAGGAGTTCTGAAGCTCTTCCCGGCACCCTGCCGGAGGGGAGATCATCACCGGAGGGCTCTACATCACCATGCCTGCCTCCGGAGTGATGCGTGAGTAGTCCACCCCTGGACTACGGGTCCATAGCAGTAGCTAGATGGTTGTCTCTCTACCTTGTGCCTCCATGTTTAGATCTTGTGAGCTGCCTAACATGATCAAGATCATCTTATTGTAATGCTAGATGTTGTGTTTGCTGGGATCCGATGAATATTGATACCATGTTTATTCAAGTTGTTTATCTATGTGCTCTTGATCTTGCATGCTCTCCGTTGCTAGTAGATGCTTTGGCCAAGTAGATGCTTGTGACTCCAAGAGGGGGTATTTATGCTCGATAGTGGGTTCAGTCTCTAGATATCTGGATCAGTGACAGAAAGGTCTAAGATGGTAGATGTGCTGTTGCTACTAGGGATAAAACATTGGTGCAGTGTCCAAGGGCACTTGTATTGATTACATTACACACTTTACTTCATGCAATAATCTGTTGTTAGCAACTTAATACTGAATAGGATGCGGATGCTGCCTTGAAGGTGGATTATTTAGGCATAGATGCTGTTGGAATAACGGTCTATGTACTTTGTTGTAATGCCCAACTAGATTTCATAGTAGACATCTTGGCATGTATTGCATTGTTATGCCCTCTCTATTTGTCAATTGCCCAGCTGTAATTTGTTTACCCAACATGCTAGTTATCTGTTCTGAGAGAGACACCACTAGTGAACTGTGGACCCTGGTCCAATTTCCTCATACTGTTTACACAACCTGCTGCAATCATCTGTTTCCTGTTACTTGCTGTGTTTCCTGCTGTTTTCCACACCATACGTTTAACTCTTTGTTTCTGCAAGACCGGAGAGATTGACAACCTCTCTGTTTCGTGTTGGGCAAAGTTCTGGTTTGTGTCTGTGCAGATTCCACGTTGGTGCAAGCTCCCTAGCACCAGGGGGAGTCAACATCAACAACCTTCCAATAGATCGTCAAGTCCTACTGGATTGATAACCTTGGGTAGATTATTCAAGGGAAAACTACTGCTGTCTACATCATAACCTTCCTCTTGGGGTTCACCAACACGTAGCCATCAGGCGCCACCTCGGCGTCTGACCTCCTCTGATGCACGCGCCTACAACGAGAACCTCGAACACCGCAAGGAGGCAAGCAACAACTATGTGGGTCGGAGGGGAGGAGACAAGGGTGGCAGTCACTAGGGATTCGCACGGCAGCCACCCGGAGCGACTCAGGGCCTCCTATCCGTCCTTACTATGTATTGATAGGGGAAAGTGTTCTTCACACTTATGACATGGTATTAGTGACGAACAAAACATGCATACACAATTATGCATGCATGCATGTACTTTTGATCTGTAAATCAAACGGAACAATCAAGTACATGTAAAACACATTATGTTGAGTACTAGGATGCGTTGGGAGTATGAGTCAATGTTACCGGAATAGTTCCGAAAACATCAAAATAGTTTCGGAGAGAAATTGGAAATGTTTTGGAGTTTCGGGAAAGTCCGGAAAAAATCTAAAGGCACCGGAAAGGGTCCAGGAAGGGTCCAGATTATTCCCGAACCTTCTAGAATATTTTGGAAAGCACCATGGGCTGCATGGGGCGCATGCAATAAAAGACCCGCCCTCTTTGATATACATGCAATTAAAGGGTGGTAACCCCTCTTTGATGTGCATGGGTTTAAAGGGGTGCCCCACATTAATGGGCCAACAATTATATGGAGGCTTCTCCCCTTAGCATTCATCTTTGGCCTATATAAGGAGAGGAGGGGCAGCCCTCCAATTGGTGCTAAGTGTGGAAAGGCTGCCTCCTCCTCCCTCCCCTCTCTCTCATCATGCTCTCCACCATACGCCGGAATGTTAACGTTGCTAGTGCTCCAGCTTCTCTTCGTCCTGGACGGCGGAGCCCTGCTGGAGTGGTGATCACGTATGCGTGGATACCGGTAGAGGGATCGTACATTAGATCCTAGGAAGGAGGGAACATCCTCGCGGTTGGGAAAGGTACACCTAGATGCGGGATCCTAGGAACAGGAGGGATCGTACATTAGATCCTAGGAAGGAGGGAACATCCTCGCGGCTGGGAGGGATACACCTAGCTACGGGATCTGCATCTACGGTTCTTCACCAACAATCTACTTCTGTTACACGTTGTTCGTAACTATCTACATCAATCCTCTCTCTTGCACCTTCATAGATTAGATCTTAGGTATATTCGCAGGACGATTTTTTTTCTTTCTACTACTCTATAATGAAGGTTGAGTATATCGCTGCTTCTGAAGCAACGAAACAAAACATTTGGATCAAAAGTTTCGTAATTTAACTTGAAGTGGTGCTAATTTTGCAGGATTTCATAAAAGTCTATTGTGAGACAATGAGTGGCACCTTGGTCTAAACCAAGGAGCCAAGATCCCTCCAGAAATCTAGAATAAATACAAGGTAGACTCTGCCTCATTAGGAATGGTTAGGACGTGTAGACGTAAGGATACGCAAAATACAGCCTGAAGTGTCAGGTCTGATGACGAAGTCTCTACCACGAGTAAACATGAGCAACACTAGAATTCCATTGGTGTTGGAAAACTTATGTAAACTTGATTATTGACTTAGTGTAAGTAAGAGAAAGTTGAATATATATTGCCCTAAAGGAAATAATAAATGTTATTATTTAATTCCATGTACGTAATTAAATTTTATATTTATGTGATATAGCTGATATGGTTCTTTAGTGTGAAATTCAGAGGAAAACTCATATTCACATGTGGAAACATAAACACAAAGTAGTTCCTCAGTCTTGCCTCTAAGATTATCTCATGTGTTGCATGATGATCTCGTTTTCCTGATCATGGTCATTACTGAAAGTAACAAGAATGCCAACAACAACGAGAACATATAGTTGGCGAAACAATGAGTGCTAGACATGCCCAACTAATTGTAAACTACGAGATACATTGTCCCAATGTTATTATTACTACTCCCTTCGTGCATGAATATAAGACGTTTTAGCTATCCAACATGTTGTCTACATGCATACTAATATGAGTGCACATACACACTAAAATATGTCTACATACATTTAGATATATGTGAATGTGGACAAATGGTAAAACATCTTATATTAAAAAACGGAGGGAGTATATATTATCGTAAAAGTTTAGCATATGCACATATCCTTAGACCATGATAATATCAAGCTCCTACATACTAGAAATTTTACTTTGGGGTTGTCGAATGTCATCTGTAACAGGACGATCATAACGACATACCTGATAGATCAATGTCGATTTGCTCGTCCGACAATGGATAGATACTCTTCGGGCCCACTCGGTATTACGGTATCCATTATCGTCTGGACAGACACAGTGTGATGTGATCACGGCGATATCGGAATACGAAAACGAGAAAAGAGAACAAACCGGTAATGGGGATAAGAAAGTATCATGGTCAATTGTCAACATTGTCTCGCCTTGGGATTTTTTTTGTACATGACGCAAAGGGAACTCTGTACGGGAACAACAGGTTCACTCGAATCCAATCGTGTAAGTGTAGGAATCAATTTTAGCGTCCAGACCCCGCTATTAATTATTGACCGAAAGGAGTTCTCAGTCATGTATACACATTACCGAACCTGTGGGGTCACACGCGTAAGTATCATCAATCTGTTGAGCACTAGGATGGCTAGAAACAAGAAAAAATGTCACCGGAATAGTTTTAGGAACATCAAAAACAGTTTCGGAATGAAACCGGAAGATTACCGGTCGGGAAGGTTCCGAAGAACCATAATGTGCAATGGAAGGTACAGAAAGGACTATGAAGGTTCCAGAAACTTCTAGAAGAATCCGGATGGCACCATGGGTCTGCCCACATGTCTAGGCCACGTTGCGCCAGTCACATGGAACTCCAAGGCGCATTAGTGCCCCCACTTACCTCGAGGCACAAGTAAAGGGTGGCTAGGGTTTGTGGAATACTAGCCTCCCCCTCCCCAGGTGCGGCCGGTCATAAGGGAGGGGAAAGCCCGCCCCCAGGCATCCACGCCCCCTTCCCTATATAAGGAGGGGAGGGACAGCCCCTCTTCCTCACGCCAAGTGCTGAAGGGATGCCTCCTCCTCCATCTCCTTGATACGTCTCAAACGTATCTATAATTTTTGATGTTCCATGCTGTTATTATATCAATTGCTACATGTTTTGGTTACACTTTATATCATTTTTATGCATTTTCTGGGACTAACCTATTAACAAGATGCCACAGTGCCAGTTCCCTGTTTTCTGCTGTTTTTGGTTTCAGAAAATCTATTAAGGAAATATTCTCGGAATTGGACGAAACAAAAGACATCGTCAATAATATCACGAGGAGATCACGGAGTCCAAAGGGGAGTCGGAGCAGACCCACCAGGGGGCCACGCCACACTAGGGCGCGGCCCAGGGTGGGCCCGCGCCCCCTATGGCGTGGTGGCCCCCCTCGGCCACCGACGCCGCCTCTTCGCCTATATATTCTCCGCGACGCGAAAACCCTATTACGGTCGATCATATTCCACGAAAAGTTCCGTCGCGGCCGTCATCGTCAATCTCAGATCGGAGGAGTTCTGAAGCTCTTCCCGGCACCCTGCCGGAGGGGAGATCATCACCGGAGGGCTCTACATCACCATGCCTGCCTCCGGAGTGATGCGTGAGTAGTCCACCCCTGGACTACGGGTCCATAGCAGTAGCTAGATGGTTGTCTCTCTACCTTGTGCCTCCATGTTTAGATCTTGTGAGCTGCCTAACATGATCAAGATCATCTTATTGTAATGCTAGATGTTGTGTTTGCTGGGATCCGATGAATATTGATACCATGTTTATTCAAGTTGTTTATCTATGTGCTCTTGATCTTGCATGCTCTCCGTTGCTAGTAGATGCTTTGGCCAAGTAGATGCTTGTGACTCCAAGAGGGGGTATTTATGCTCGATAGTGGGTTCAGTCTCTAGATATCTGGATCAGTGACAGAAAGGTCTAAGATGGTAGATGTGCTGTTGCTACTAGGGATAAAACATTGGTGCAGTGTCCAAGGGCACTTGTATTGATTACATTACACACTTTACTTCATGCAATAATCTGTTGTTAGCAACTTAATACTGAATAGGATGCGGATGCTGCCTTGAAGGTGGATTATTTAGGCATAGATGCGGTTGGAATAACGGTCTATGTACTTTGTTGTAATGCCCAACTAGATTTCATAGTAGACATCTTGGCATGTATTGCATTGTTATGCCCTCTCTATTTGTCAATTGCCCAGCTGTAATTTGTTTACCCAACATGCTAGTTATCTGTTCTGAGAGAGACACCACTAGTGAACTGTGGACCCTGGTCCAATTTCCTCATACTGTTTACACAACCTGCTGCAATCATCTGTTTCCTGTTACTTGCTGTTTTTCCTGCTGTTTTCCACACCATACGTTTAACTCTTTGTTTCTGCAAGACCGGAGAGATTGACAACCTCTCTGTTTCGTGTTGGGCAAAGTTCTGGTTTGTGTCTGTGCAGATTCCACGTTGGTGCAAGCTCCCTAGCGCCAGGGGGAGTCAACATCAACAACCTTCCGATAGATCGTCAAGTCCTACTGGATTGATAACCTTGGGTAGATTTCTCAAGGGAAAACTTCTGCTGTCTACATCATAACCTTCCTCTTGGGGTTCACCAACACGTAGCCATCAAGCTGTTTTCTGGCGCCGTTGCCGGGGACTTGGAGGCTATTGGAAAGGGGAGTCTCTCAGTTCCAATCTCTTTACTTTGTTTTTTGTCTTGTTTTAGTTTTGTTTTGCTTGCTGTTAAAAATCAAAAACCCAAAAAAATTAAATTCCTGCATCTAGTTTTTAATTTCGAGTTGCTTTGCTTGTTTTAGGCTTGCTAAAATGAGTAATCCTGAAAATACTAAGTTGTGTGACTTTACTAGCACAAACAACAATGATTTTATCTGTACACCCATTGCTCCACCTGCTTCTAAAGCAGAATTTTATGAGATTAAGCCTGCACTGTTAAATCTGGTTATGAAAGAGCAATTTTCTGGTGTTAGTACTGATGATGCTGCTGCCCACTTAAACAACTTTGTTGAACTTTGTGATATGCAAAAGTATAAGGAGGTAGAGAGTGATATTATTAAGCTGAAATTGTTTCCTTTCTCTTAAGAGGAAGAGCTAAAGATTGGTTGCTATCTTTGCCTAGAAATAGTATTGATTCCTGGACTAAATGCAAAGATGCTTTCATTGGAAAATATTATCCTCCTGCTAAAATTATCTCTTAAGAAGTGGTATTATGAACTTTAGGCAACTTGATAATGAGCATGTTGCCCAAGCTTGGGAAAGAATGAAGTCTTTGGTTAAAAATTGCCCCACTCATGGACTGACTACTTGGATGATCATCCAAACCTTTTATGCAGGACTAAATTTTTCTCAAGGAATTATTGGACTCGGCTGCTGGAGGGACCTTTATGTCCATCACTTTGGGTGCTGCTACAAAGCTTCTTGATGATATGATGGTAAATTATTCTGAATGGCACACTGAAAGGGCTCCAACTGGTAAGAAGGTAAATTCTGTTGAGGAAATTTCCTCCTTGAGTGATAAAGTTGATGCTATTATGACTATGCTTTCGAATGGACATGGTGTTGTGGATCCAAATAATATTCCTCTTGCTTCTTTGGTTGCTCATGATGAGAAAAATGTTGATGTAAACTTCATTAAAAATAACAACTTCAACAACAATGCTATAGGAATAATTTTGGTAGCAACAATTATAGGCCATATCCTGCTAATGGTAGCAACTCTTATGGTAATTCTTACAGTAACAATAGAAGTGTGCCCTCTGATCTTGAAGTCATGCTTAAGGATTTTATTAGCACACAAACTACTTTTAATAAAACTGTTGAGGAAAAGCTAGGAAAAATTGATACTCTTGCTGCTAAAGTTGATAGTCTTGCTCATGATGTTGAAATGCTGAAAATAAAAGCTATTCCTAGTGATATTAGAGAGAGTAAAACACTCAATGCTATCCAAATTAAAATTGATAATAACATTAGGATGCTTGCTGAACTTCATGAAAGATGGGAGAGAGAAGAAAGAGAAGCTGAAATTGCTGAACAAAATAGTGTTGTTAGAGTTTGCACTATTTTTACTAATGAAACAAATGATGCCTCACATGCTAATGCGCCCCCTACTGTTAGTGAAAAGATAATAAGTGTTGGAAATGTCTCTACTACCTCTACAAAAAGTTTTAAATTGCCTGATAGCACTACTTTTGTTCCTAGTAAAAGTGCTGAAATTTTTAGAGGTGTTGGTGATAATTGCTCCATTGTTTTTGATGACAACAACTTCAATTTCGAAAATTGTAACATAACTGAAGTCATCATGTTCTTGCAAAAGCTAGCTAAGAGTCCTAATGCTAGTAAAATAAATATGGCTTTTACTGAACATATTATCAAAGCTCTCATGCATGCTAGGGAAGAAAAATTAAAACTTGAAGCTTCTATCCCTAGGAAGTTAGATGATAATTGGGAACCTGTTATTAAAATGAAACTGAGTGAGTTTGAATGCAATGCTTTGTGTGACCTTGGTTCTTGTATTTCGGTTATGCCTAAAAATTTATATGATATTCTCAAGCTTGCACCTTTGGAAAAATGTCATTTGGATGTTCACTTTGCTGATTCTTCTATGAAGAAACCTTTAGGAAAAGTTGATGATGTTTTGATAATGGTTAATAACAATCTTGTCCCTGTTGATTTTGTGGTTTTGGATATTGAATGCAATCCTTCTTGTCCTATTGTTTTGGGAAGACCTTTTCTGAGAACTGTTGGTGCTGTTATTGATATGAGAGAGGGGAATATAAAATTTCAATTCCCACTCAAGAAAGGTATGGAACACTTCCCTAGGAAGAAGATGAAATACTCACATGATACTAGTGTCAAGACAAATTATGGTTTTGGATTTTCTGGTCTTGACAATACTTGATGCATCTCTTCATGCCTAGCTCAAAGGCATTAAAGAAAAGCACTTCTGGGAGATAACCCATGTTTTTATTTGCTGTTTTATTTTTGTTTTCTTGAGTCAAGGATGCTTGTTTACCTCTGTAGCAACTCCTTTGTATCTTTTATTTGCTGTTTTGTTGTGCCAAGGAGAGTTACTAATGCAAAGTTGGTTTTATTTTCGGGACTGCATTGGGACAGATTGCTGTTCGTCACCGTTTAATTCAGTAGAAAATCAGAAAAAATCGAAAAATGCTGAAACTTTTTGTGCATGTTCCTGATGATGTTACGCAACTTTCATTATTTCAAAAGTTTTTCATCTGAGCATCGTAAGTGCCTCGAAAAAATTCGTCATTACAGACTGTTCTGGTTTGACAGATTCTGTCTTTTATTTTGCATTCTCTCTTTTACAAGTTTTTAAGTGGTTTCTTTTCGTGTAAAAGTGCCCACTTGAGCCTAGTAACAGTGGCTAATGTTTAAAATAGTTGGCTTGTGAGTTTTGTCTTTGCTAGAACTTTGAAGTATTATCTTTTAGTGCACTAACCTGCTAATGAGAAAAGCTGTTAAGTTTTGGTGTGAAGGAAGTTTTCAAGTGTTGATAGAGGAGAATGATATTACATGATCAAGAAGAGTGAAGAGCTTAAGCTTGGGGAGGCTTACCTCCCCAGCATATTTCAAGAAGACTCAAGCATCTAAGCTTGGGGATGCCCAAGGCATCCCCTTCTTCATCTACAAATTATCAGGTCATCTCTAATGGTGCTATATTTTTATTGCTTCATACTAGTGTACTCTTCCTTGGAGCGTCAGTGTGTTTTTGTTTTCAGTTTGTTTTGTTTTGTTTGCTGTGCTATACTTGTTGGATCCTAGCATTCATGTTTGGGAGAGAGACACGCTCCACTTTTTCATTAGAATACTCTTGTGCTTCACTTATACTTGTTGAGTATTCCTGTCTAGTTGCTGTTATTGCTGTTAGCTCTCAGTTTTTCATATCTCTTGTTAGAGCTTTCAGTTTCTTTTGAAGAAAGTACTCTCTTGCTTCACTTATATCTGTTTGGAGAGTTGTCAAATAAGTTGATTGGTGTTTGGTTGGACCAGAAAAATGCTATGCATGTGGTAGTGGTATAAAATGCTTACATGAATCTTTTTAGATCGTTGTCTTGAGTAATTTGATGCTTGCCAATTGTTTTGAGCTGTCAAGTAATTAATGTTTAAGCTTGTGCATCATGTAAGTAATGGCTATTAATGAAGAACTACTATAAGGATTTTCTGCTATAATAATCTGTTGCATAATTGGAAGTCCATAGTAGTCTAGATAATTTTTGGATGAAGGCTATGTGTTAACAAGGAAGACAGTGGGAGTCTATGGTTCGTCAAACCTTGTGTTTTATGTACACTCTTGCTATTCCAGTTGATAATGATGTTTGCTTATAATAACTTGCTAGCCTAAACTCTGTACTAAGAGGGAATGCTTCTTGTACATCCAAAACCTTGAGCCAAATCCATGCCACCTGTGTCCACCATACCTACCTATTATGTGGTGTTTTCACCATTCCAAGTAAATTTCTTCATGTGCTATCTACTAACTACTCAAAACTGTTACATTTCCTTTTTGTGTCACTACTTGAAAAGCTCATAAGGACGTAGTAGTGAGATTTGTCATCTTCCATGCTAATTAATTTACAAGGATTGGCAGCTTCATCTGCTTCTCCACCTTTTATTTTGCATTAAAGAGCTGGTTAGTCCACCCTATAAATAAATAAATAGACACTCCTCCATGGTGAATGTTGGTGGGCACCCGAGGATTCGGTTAGCCATGGTTTGTGGAAAGTAAATGGTTGGGAGGAGTGTCACCAATAAGTGCTTGTTACAAGTGCAGTCCTAAAAACTCTCGGAACCGCTCTAAAAGTTAGTTAGCCATGGAAGATGACAAGTACCTGCTATTTGATTTGTTGACACCTGTATACACCATTACCTTACAAAACAATATTTTATGCTCTCTATATGCCTTCGGGAACTACAGCTCTAGCACATGATGTTAATCCCTGCTTCCCTCTGCGAAGGGCCATTCTTTTACTTTTATGTTGAGTCAGTTTTCCCACTTCTTTCTGTCTACTTAAGCAAACATCATTGTCAACTCCAGTATAACAGTTTTTACATAACTTTGTGTTTGGTTGATCATATTCTTTGCATTGACATTATCTATATGATATACATGTTGAAAGTTGAAGCAAAAGCTGAAGCTATTATCTTCCTTTGTGTTGATACAAACACTTTCATGTTGAGAATTATTGCTGCTGTGAACTAACTATTATGTTAGACTATTATATCTCTAAATGTTTTATAGTATTATTCATGAAAGTTTGCACTTGTGTGATCACTTATGTTTACTCTTTATTTACTTGCTTGCAAACTATAGACCATTGGCTTGGATCACTTCATTCAGATCATGTGCATTACATTGTTATTTGATCAAAGATTGTGTTGGTAGCATGTCACTTCAAAAATTATCTGTTTTTATCGTTTACCTACTCGAGGACGAGCAGGAACTAAGCTTGGGGATGCTTGATACGTCTCAAACGTATCTATAATTTTTGATGTTCCATGCTGTTATTATATCAATTGCTACATGTTTTGGTTACACTTTATATCATTTTTATGCATTTTCTGGGACTAACCTATTAACAAGATGCCACAGTGCCAGTTCCCTGTTTTCTGCTGTTTTTGGTTTCAGAAAATCTATTAAGGAAATATTCTCGGAATTGGACGAAACAAAAGACATCGTCAATAATATCACGAGGAGATCACGGAGTCCAAAGGGGAGTCGGAGCAGACCCACCAGGGGGCCACGCCACACTAGGGCGCGGCCCAGGGTGGGCCCGCGCCCCCCTATGGCGTGGTGGCCCCCCTCGGCCACCGACGCCGCCTCTTCGCCTATATATTCTCCGCGACGCGAAAACCCTATTACGGTCGATCATATTCCACGAAAAGTTCCGTCGCGGCCGTCATCGTCAATCTCAGATCGGAGGAGTTCTGAAGCTCTTCCCGGCACCCTGCCGGAGGGGAGATCATCACCGGAGGGCTCTACATCACCATGCCTGCCTCCGGAGTGATGCGTGAGTAGTCCACCCCTGGACTACGGGTCCATAGCAGTAGCTAGATGGTTGTCTCTCTACCTTGTGCCTCCATGTTTAGATCTTGTGAGCTGCCTAACATGATCAAGATCATCTTATTGTAATGCTAGATGTTGTGTTTGCTGGGATCCGATGAATATTGATACCATGTTTATTCAAGTTGTTTATCTATGTGCTCTTGATCTTGCATGCTCTCCGTTGCTAGTAGATGCTTTGGCCAAGTAGATGCTTGTGACTCCAAGAGGGGGTATTTATGCTCGATAGTGGGTTCAGTCTCTAGATATCTGGATCAGTGACAGAAAGGTCTAAGATGGTAGATGTGCTGTTGCTACTAGGGATAAAACATTGGTGCAGTGTCCAAGGGCACTTGTATTGATTACATTACACACTTTACTTCATGCAATAATCTGTTGTTAGCAACTTAATACTGAATAGGATGCGGATGCTGCCTTGAAGGTGGATTATTTAGGCATAGATGCGGTTGGAATAACGGTCTATGTACTTTGTTGTAATGCCCAACTAGATTTCATAGTAGACATCTTGGCATGTATTGCATTGTTATGCCCTCTCTATTTGTCAATTGCCCAGCTGTAATTTGTTTACCCAACATGCTAGTTATCTGTTCTGAGAGAGACACCACTAGTGAACTGTGGACCCTGGTCCAATTTCCTCATACTGTTTACACAACCTGCTGCAATCATCTGTTTCCTGTTACTTGCTGTTTTTCCTGCTGTTTTCCACACCATACGTTTAACTCTTTGTTTCTGCAAGACCGGAGAGATTGACAACCTCTCTGTTTCGTGTTGGGCAAAGTTCTGGTTTGTGTCTGTGCAGATTCCACGTTGGTGCAAGCTCCCTAGCGCCAGGGGGAGTCAACATCAACAACCTTCCAAGATCGTCAAGTCCTACTGGATTGATAACCTTGGGTAGATTATTCAAGGGAAAACTTCTGCTGTCTACATCATAACCTTCCTCTTGGGGTTCACCAACACGTAGCCATCACTCCTCCTCCTCCTTCCTCTCTCTCTTACTCTCCACCATAGGTTGTACTCTAGCTTCTTTTTGTTTTGCATGGTGCAGTGTTGCTGTATTTGTGATCACGTACGCGTGGATACCGGCGGAGGAATCGTACGTTTGATCCTAGAAAGAGTGAAAAATCCTCGCTGTTGGGAGGGATACACCTAGCTGCAGGGATATGCATCAACAGTATTGAGTTGAGTGTACGGTAATTTAAAATTTTCCGTAAAGCTACGCAACAACTGCCAACATCTACAATGAAGATACATGCGAATACAAAGATCCTAAGATCTAGACAGAATACGTTACCAACACCGAAGTCGCGGAAGAAGTGTCGATGACTTAGTCGATGAAGCCTGTAGCAAATTCCCTCAACCAAGCCTGGTAGAGAGATTCCGATGCCTTCTCCTCCCAAGCCTTGTCACCTTGATCTGTCGGGATCCAGCACCTCACCCCTCAGAGAGCTTACACGCGTACACCGGGAGTGGTTAAGCAGAGCTTCGCCGTCCAATCTTGAAGCACTACTGACGTATATGAAGGTGGAGATCTCAACATATGAGAAGGAGGGAGTGAGAGATCTAGATCAAAATCTAATCGGAGAAAGTCCCTCTGAACTAGAGAGGTTCTCTCAATCCTTTTAGACAAAGCGCCAGAAATTGCGGGACTTGTGTCTCTCCAAAAGAGGAGGGGGGTTTATATAGGAGGACCAAGGGGGAGGGAGGCTTGGAGAAGGGTTGAACCCCTCCCCCAAACCGCCTCCACCTCCACCGCCGCCGGTCCTAGGTGGGCCCCACCCGGTCGGCCAAACCGACCTAGGGTGTGGGGCCCCCACCTAGGCCGGCCGTCCCTTGGCCACCGCCGCCTCCCCCATTGGCCCTAAGGCTCATTAGGGTTCGGCTATGGGGGGAGCCTCCCCCCATGCGGTTTGCCCCACCATCACCCTATGGTGGTACGGCTACCTTGGTGGGCCCCTAGGGCCCATCTTGGTAGCCCCCATGGTGGGCTCCAATTTTTATTTATTTTAATAAATATTTTTCCAATTATTAATCAATTAATAAATTAATATTTTGTCTAATTAATTCCCAAATAAATATTTTCCTTTTACAAAAAATTCTAGGAATTAATTACTTATCATATAAACATATTTATATGATCCGGGACACCTAGTGTCCACCGAAAAAAATCTCCGGATAAATATTTCCTTCTATATAAACCCTTCAGATTAACTCCGACAGTGATAGTAACTTCTATCACTCCGAGACATCTAATGTATGTTGATGCAATCTCTCTGATATGAATATATCTACCACGCAGATACCATTCCGGTGATATTCACTCCATGTTCCAGACCAACCATAATACACAACTAACCAAACCTAGTTTAAGTGTGTCCACCCTACAGGTTCGATAGCGTGTAGCTATAATTAGATGTACTCATCTAATCACTGACCAGGGTCAGATCCAGGGACAAACTGAATAGCTGCTACCGTTATGCGAAGACACTCTGTTAAACCTGTCGGCTATTTAATATATCATTCTCATTACTCGGGATACCGAAACTTCGCCCGAGATATAGATCCGCGGATGATTCATTACATCTTTGTCTATCTCGTTGAACCGGCAAGTTCCCTTTACTCGTTACCGTATTACGATATCTCACACGGTGTAACTTCACCACACATTGTCTACAGAACATATTAGATATCTCTCATACCGAGTGGGCTCAGGGCGTATCTCTGTTTTGACAGAGGAGTAATCTCCCATCTTATAACATTAGGATATATACACACTTTTGTAACTACCCAGTGACTACCGTTTTGACCAACCAATTAAGGCCGTGGTGATTGACAGTACCAAAGCAATTCTTCCAGTATGCACAACCCTAATAACCTCATGGTTCAAGGACATGTTATATAATAACCTTACTGTGATAAAGCTAAGTACAAAAGGACATATTAACGAAATCTCTTAGCATACCAAAACTTGGGTCTACCTGGCCAGATTGTTATCCTAACAATATGCCACTCATCGATGCTGACATAAACAATGTCCATGACCAGGAAAGCATAGTTATCTAGCATTCAACGAATTAGTCCGTAGAAAAGACTAGGGTACATTTTACGTGTTCATATTTTCCACACGTGCGAGTGAGCTTCCTCTGAATCACGTATTCAGGAGCCACCACGGTTATAGCATAAAAAACATAAACCATAATTAATGAATCAGATGTATAAATACATTGCCTTTTGGGCATACATCGAACAAACAGATCTTCATCAAATCTACTTCACTAACTGTTGTTGGTATGTCATACATTTGATCCGGATTTTCGGATGCAGTATGTACCTATTTCCCTTAGACACCCTAGGTTTATCGAATCCGGGAAGTAGGTGCTCGGCAAGGTATTAATAACAAGTCTAAGATAAAATAAGTTTTGTTTACCGGACCAATCTCGTTCTGAAAGGGGTTTCTTAGTATGGGATAAATAAGATAAGATGAAGCACTGTTAATGATAAATAATTCATATGATAACAGGGATATATATGAGCAATGCGTCTTATGTCACCACTATCTCGTATGACATGAGCACAAATGGATACATTTGTCCACTCTGTCCCTATTCCGTCTTGCAGAGTTGCATCAATTATTAAGATTTAACAGACAAAAGCATTAAGTTCATGGATGCCACTGTTGTTCCCCAGAGGATCGTTTCCTGCTATTGTACTCCTCTTACTCTCACAAGTTTCTCGCATAGCCTTTCACTTTCCCCTGCTCTCACCTCCACCTTGATCACTCTTTGGGGTCTTGGGTAACTGACAAGTCCTAGGAGCGAGGCTTTGACAACAGACATACATTTGAATCATATAGAACTCTTTAAACTAATATCCCATTGGTTAGATTGCACATAGCTGCTAGGTTAGGCCTCAGCCCCTAGCCCGAGTGGACTACAATGTTGTAGAAAAGTACTCCCTCTGTTCCATTTTAATTGACTCACATATATCTACATATGGATGCATCTAGAAACGTTTTAGTGTTACGTACATCCATATCTAGATATATGTGAGTCAATTAAAATGGAACGGAGGGAGTACTTAAATTTAAATGATTGATAGTCTTACAATGTTTCCAATCGCGATGAGATCTAAATTACATGTAGAGTATGGCTATCGAGATGACTACGGTGCTGGAGATGGTGGTGGAGTGATGACGGCGGCAGAAATTCGTGGAGGGATGATGAATTGACGACTCTCTCTGGTGGCTGTCCCCTCTCCTCCTTATAGTGCAGTAGGTGGATTACGTTTTCGGGGGTCTTCTGTTGCGAATTCGGCCGGGGCTTCTTCACGAAAGTTGCCTGAATTGACGGGGCTGACCCAACCGACATCGGTACGGTTTGGGTTGACCGTACCGGTGGTCGTTGAGTCTTGTTTCGTCAAATTTGATTCTTTTATATTTTTGGCAACTCCCAATCAGACAATTCTTCTAATAAATCCTTGATATTCACCAGAATTCCGTCCTTCACTGCAAGGAAATAATTCACGGTGAGATTGGCAATATAAATTGCACATTAATGATTAGGAGCAGGTGTAAACTGATATATTATCTTTTTCATGATAAATATACGGTTTAAACATGAATAAGGATGTGCATAATTTACACGCATCAGTATGAATCTAGATGTATCCTCTCTTGCACTTCACATATGAGATTTTGGATTTATTCCTAGGCCGATTTCCTTTTTGTTTTCTACTATGTATTCATACAGGCAGTGGAGAAAGCTCCGTAGACACCAAGTCACGGCAGACCAACCACGTAACAATGCCAGAGCGACGTGGGCGAGTGTGCGCTTGATCCGGCAACCAAAGCAACAACACGAACCGGTTCTAAGAGGTAAACAGAATCGAACGCGGAAGCTTCAGATTCCAGCATACACCTCAAATCCGAGGTGTTGACCACCACATGTCGTCATCTTCTTGGCCACCAGACTGAATCGAAAGGAGGAGAAAGAACGAGAACCACATATAGCTAGATTATCGTTGAGCTGCCGGATTAGTTTGAGTTAGAATTTTGTGATGTTCAAAATGTGGTTTTTTCTAAATCTCACTCCACTAATATTTCCGATAGGTCCCGATTGATTCAAAAAAGTGCAGCTGTAATTTAGTGAAAAGTGCAACTTACACTTTTTAGAAATGTGTAATTTGCACCTTCTAGAAAATGTGCACCTGCAGTTTAAGAAAAAGTGTGCACTTTAGTTTAGTGAAAAATGCAACTTGCACTTTCGAGATATGGTAGAAAAGTGCAGCTCCACCAAGTTACATTTTGTCTAAATCGTAGCTGCACTTTCCTAAACGGTTGCAAATTAACAAAATCATTTTACCGATACATGGTAACATGGACGAATCCTTCTAAATTTGACTTTGCCGAAAAATATGAAATATTTATTCAAATTTGACATGATTTGAACATGTATCTATACAGATTTAGTAGAAAAGATTAATTGTATTTGAATCTTCATGCCTACCCAGTTTTTTAAACTAAGACGTACATAATTAGGCTTTTTAAAACATAGTACAAAATTAGGTACTCACGTTAATCCGGCCTTTGCACATTTGTATGTGTGCAAACGTTTTAGGGCGTACTTGGCAGCTGGCCACGCCCAATCCAACTAGTCCCGTTGTGTGAAACACTCCCAAAGATGACCGGGGCCGCCACTTTGGCGTCTCACCTCCTTCGATGCACACGCCGACCACGTGAACCTTCTACGCCGCAAGGAGGCGAGCAACGGCGATGTGGGTAGCTAGAAAGGGGAGGAGACAAAGGCTGCGGTCGCTAGGGTTTCGCACGGCCACCACCCAGGACTCCGGGAGCAACTCAGGGTCTCAACTCAGGGTCTCCCGTTCTGACCTGAAGTCCTGAATATGTATTGAGCTGGGAAAGTGTTTTTCACACTTATGAGTTATGACATGGTATTAGTGACGAAACAAAACATGCATACACAATCATGCATGCATGCATGTACTTTCGACATGTAAATTAAACGGAACAATCAAGTACAGGTACAACACATTATTCTGTAAAAAAAAGAAAAATACAACAAAATAAGGTACTCCACCAAATGGATCACGAAAATGTACTGTCACGAGTCACGAGTCACGACAAACTTAAATTAACCAAAGTTTATAGGCACAACACACACAACATTATATAGTTATACAGCCTACAGTCTTCTTCTGACAAATGCAGTCACACCGTACCCTCACACATTCAAATTGCAAATGCCTCAGGTGAACCTGGTGAGGTGTTCGAGGGTGGCCATGTACTGGTCCTGGGCCTCGAACTCCGTCAAGGCCATCTGCACAACGTCGACGTCATCGCCACCGCTGCCGCTACGGCCCGGGCCAGCTCCGTCGGCGCCGTAGTAGCACCACCCGTTAGCACCACCACCATCGTTGCCCATCTGGTTGTTGGTGGATGACCCGCGGTCCATCTCCGCCTGATCCGCCCGCAGGTTGCTCTCCTCGTCGGCGAACAGGTAGTCGTGAATGCTCGCGTACGCCGCCGCCGCCGCTTGAAGTTCCGCCTGCGTGCTGATCATCTGCGCCGGCGTCGAAGGCAGGCCGTAGCGCTGGTGGTGGTTCAGCTGCTGGTAGGGTGGGAGGTAGTACGGGTACCTGCTGCCGGCGACGTTCATCTCCGGTGCCCAGCAGTGCTGCACGTTGGGCGGGTTCTGGTGGTAGTACATGCCAGCCATGGCCGGGGCAAGCGGCGCAGCGGCAATCGCGGTGTCTGGACCAACCTGTTGATTTCGGTCATCGGGCTCGGTCGGCGGCGCGGACGCCAACGGTGACACTGCGGGTGGCGACTTGGTGGGAGGGTAGAGGGTGCAGATGTACTCGGCGAGGAGGGAGGGCTGGCCGGGAGGTGGCTGCTCGCAGTTCCGCTTCTTGAGCGTGCGCTTGGCCTTGAGGCTGCGCCGCGTGGCATTCCAGTGGTTCTTCACGGAGTTCTCCGACCGGCCGGGGAGCATCTTTGCGATTGCCGACCATCGGTTGCCGCAGCTCCGGTGCACCCTAATCAGCTCCATGTCCTCCTCATCGGTCCACATTTTCTTCTGTACGTGCAGTAATCGTGAGTTAATTAGTTACGGGCATACCATTGCAAATGATTGGCAGAACCAAATATTGGAGCACAACAGATCACCATATTCAAATTCAGTTAGGAGTAATATTTTAGATTGTCTATTGTTAATGTGTTCAACATTTTTATAATTCACAGTCAGGCCCTCTAGGAAGAAACAAAATTTGGGGTATAATGGAAGATTGCAATGCTAGAAATTATCCTAGATATGCCCTTGAGATCATAAGGTTTGCACCAAAGAAGCTTAGGATATATGAATTGTTTGTCAAGTTTTGGAGGAAATCAAGCATGCATGAGACAACATTTCCTTCCAAAGCATCTTCTCTCTTCCTCTCTCCTCCCAGCGTTAAATTAAGTAGCACCTAATCAATTATTCTTGTGTTTTCTCGCACCTCGTCCAAACAACTATTCGATGTTTTGTTGTTGTTCAAACACACATTTTCCTATTATCGCATTTTTACCGATATAAGCGTTCCAAAGTGTCCCTTACATTTCTTGACTTTTGAACACCGCCGAATCATAGTGATTCATCTCCAGTAATCTTAATTACAACGAAAATGGCATGTGCATTTAGTTTGGGTTAATGTTCAATTTGGCTTAAAGTTTTATATACATGATTTCTGAAGTGTATAAATTGGTAAACACTATAATTAATATCTAAAGGACCACAACATCAATTCTAACTTAACAAAATCTCCAAACACCTAAGCCTTGGATACTCACACAAAACTAATCTATGTGAGACATAAATGGATGAAATAATTGATGAGCCCGATGAACAATTTGAAAGAAAAAATAATGTAGGATAGAAATAATTATTTGGGGATGATGCACTCAGACAATTAAGAAAGAATCTAGTGCATATTTGAACTCACAATTACATATACACCTTAAATGCTAATCTCGGGACATCTAAAAAAAAAACCCGGGACAAAGATGGAATGTTACCAAATCCAGGCAAGTCACAAATAACCAAAAATGGTAGATCACAAATAAATAACACAAATTTTAGGTACCTATGCATTAGAAATGTTGTTAAGTGCAAGTGACATTTCGAACCTATGCATTAGCAGCCCTGATTTTGTTAAGTGCAAGTGACATTTTCGAACCTATGCATTAGTGGCCCTTTTTTTAAAAAAGAGGGTCTTCCCTCCGATTTCCATTAATAGAAACCCAAGTAGTCTGATTAGTGGTCCTAATATTTAAAAATTGCAAGTGGCATTTTCTATTTATATAAATAGACTAAGAAATTTGCACCACATGTCAAATGCTAATATAGGCGGTTAGAAACATGACTCTTCACTAAATTCAAGCAAGGTAGTAGCAATTCACAAAATAAATGACGGAAAACTACTTGGGTATGAATTAGTGGCCAAACATTATGGAAACTTCCGCCAATTATCATGACTGATTATCGTAAGGGAAAATTTCACTTATCCAATGACTGAACTTGAAATTCGATACACGTCTCAAATGCTAATCTAGGAGCAGGAACGTTGACTAACTTTTACAAAATTTAGGAAAGTCACGGTAAACAAGACCATGGTTTAACAAATAAATAACCACTAGCTATAGGGACATGTGTATCACCAAAACCATCTATTAAATTCAAGTGCATTTTCTAATTTTCAATTTATGTGATTCAATTTAAAAAATTACCACGCCTCAAATGGTAATTTTGATGGGAACATTGACTCTTTACCAAACTCACACAAGTCACAAATAAGCACCAACTACAATTTCAAAATTAAATAACAACACAAAACTACTTGGGCTATCAATTTTGACCAAGAACTACAAAAACTTCAGACACATGTGCCAATACCAAGATCGATATTACTATAAGTGTAAATTACATTTCATTTTTAGGATTGAAATAAAAATGTGATCTACATATCAGATGCTAATATGGGTGTGGAACATAAGTGGAATTGACATTTTCTATTTACAAGATTAAATGCAAAAATCTGTACACATCTCCAATGCTAATGTGGGGGTGCATCAACTCTTAATTCAGGTAAGTCCGAAATAAGCATTTGAAAAAAAAAATCACAGACACATAACAACACAAAGTCACTTGGGGGTCCAAGTAGTGCCAGAGAATTATAAACATTTCACAGACATGTCAACTAGCAATATTAATTTTCCTAAATGTAAGTGACATTTTTTCCCAAATAACAACTTGTTCACCAAATAACACAAAATTACTTGGGTGATCAATTAGTGGCCTAGATGAAGAAACTAAATGCCGCACTTACTGATCAGAGTAAAGACATGCAACACGACTGACTATTTATCCGGGAGTTAATACCCACTTACGAATGGAGTGGGGCGAAATTGGAGCAAACTTTTGCACCTATAAACCAGATTGATTAATCACAAGGAATTCCTCCCCGCAAGCACATTCTCGACAATAGATGGTCAGAATTCCCCCTGAAATTAAGCTGCTAGTATGCGCCAAGAGACCAAGATCTCGCGAGATTACCTGGATCGTGGGGTCCACGTGGTTGATCCATCTCTCGCGGCACTGCTTCCCGCTGCGCCCCGGGAGGCGCCGCGAAATCGCCGCCCACTTTCGGTGCTCGTTTGCATACTCCCTGGCTGCTTCCGTCAGAGCCCTGCAAACGAACCACGAAGGAAAAACTGAATCCTGCAGGAGAAGATATCGACGAAGGAAGGGAAAGGGTACTAGTTCCGATCTAGTACGTACTTGTCTTCCTCCTCTGTCCAAGCTGCTTTGAACAGCGCACCGTTGGCTCTGGCGCGCGGCGGCGGCCGAGCCGGCGCGGCCATCGCTATGGGGGCGCCGTTGCCGCCACCGTAGCCAGCGTAGCTGGTGGGACGATCCATGCCACCGACGCCACCATAAACGCCTGATCCCGCGTCGGGAACTGCTGCCATCCCGGATGACGGAGCGCCACCGTCGTTCTGGACGAAGCACTGCGGGACGCCGCCATGGCCGGAGCTCGCGGTGTAGCGTCCTACCGTCCCGCCCACGGCGGCCGCCAGCTCCCCGCCGAAGTACGCGAACCCTCCCGCCATCATCTCGGCCTCGCAGGTCGGAATCGAGCAATGTCAGCAGAATCACGCGCGGTGGACAGGGGACAAGCAGAGAAGAAGAAGGGGAGTAGTCAGTGCCTCAAACAGCGACTGCGAGATACCTGTGTCAGCGGGACCCGGTCGCGTGATATAAAGGGGAGGGCGCCTCCATCGGACCGTCCATTCTCCCCGGTCCACGGCCTCATCTGACGGCTAGGAGACCGTCCCAGGTTATAACCTTTCGACTACAGATTTTCGAGCTGTCTACGGACCATGTGGACTGAGTGTACGCAGTCTGTGGGGAGGTTTGCCGTGCTCCAGACTGGGTCACTCTTGTCAGTGAAGATACGCTGATGGGCAGCACTCGTGTCCGTATGGACGTATGCGCATAAATTCAGGGGAATCCAAACGAGGACCGCTTGTTGGTGTGCTAGATGACGATTCACTGATTCGTAGCTAGTTAGAGGGTTTCGTTGAAAATAGCATAACAAATAATCTAGTTATAGCCACATTCCCCTTTATAGTTAGTTTTTTTTTTTTTTGCGAGAAATTTCCGATCTATTCATCAACTGTCAAGACGGTACAAAGAACACTAGAAGCAACAAAAAATTACATTCAGGTCCGTAGACCACCTAGCGACGACTACAAGCACTAGAGCAAACCGAAGGCGCGCCGCTGTTATCACCCCTCCATTATCAGAGCCGGCCAAACCTTGTTGTAATAGACAGTCGGAAAGTCGTCGTGCTAAGGCCACATAGGACCAGCGCACCAGAACAGCAACCGTCGCCGATGATGAGAAGCATAGATCAAAAGGATCCTACCTGTAGACACACAAACGAAGACGAAAGAAGATCGGATCCAACCGGATCCACCGAAGACAACCACCGACCGAATCCCGCGAGATCCATCGGAGACACACCTCCACACGCCCTCCGACGATGCTAGAAACACCACCGGAGCGGAGGCTAGGCGGGGAGAACCTTATTCCATCTTTAGGGAGTAGCCACCGCATCATCTCCCTGAGTAGGATACAAACCCTAAAAAATACCAAGAAAACATATGAGGGCGGAGCCCTCCTACCGACAAGCACCAGGATCCACCGCGCCACCATGGCACAAAGGCCACAGAGACGGGATGGATCGACGGCGGCGCCAGCAGGAGGCACGAAAACCCTCAATCGCCTGTCCTGTCCTGGGAGACAGCGGGATTTCTCCAGAGTACATGGCTAGTTGGCTTCTGTGGTGTTACAGTACAACTTACGGCGTGTCTGGTTCTGGTCATCAAGTGAAATGGTTTCACACTTACCACATATTTATCGTGTTTGTTAGGGGTGAAGGAATGAGACCTACTAGTAATTCGATCGAAGGAAATATACCTCTAGATGCGGACTGCGGTGGCACCTCCTAATCGATCGAACCGACTGTTTCCTTGTTTCATGTGGTCTCTCACATGAGAAAAGTCTCACCGGAAAAGGCTCGCTCACCTCTAGGGTTAGGGTTTATGCAACTGGAAAAAACTACCAACACATGCATCATACATGCGAACCGTTGGGGAATATCCCGCGAGGAGTTGGGCATTTTCGTGTTAGGAAATGATTGGCCAACAAAAAATATGTACATACCTTTGTTACGGGAAACGTCGGTTTTAATATCCACTGGTATAAATGGATACTAGCTATGACGTAGTGGACACGACAAATAGTAGGATGAAGATTGTCCCCTTTTCATGTTTCGTGTCGTCATATGGTAATTGGTATGTCAATTTATATTTAGGAGAGCACATAAATGGTATATAAATAGATTGTATATCCGCATGGAATTGTCGTTTAATGCTGGGAAATGTATAGAACAATCAAAAATATTTAGGGAACCGTTGTGACGACAAAATTTGTCGGTTTCATCGTCTGAGTCGTTACATATCTAGTATTATAAATGGATGGTTTCTATGGCGTTTCAGCTCCACGATACACAACAAATAGTATGACGAAGTTTGCCTTTTTTTTTTGTGATTGGCGTCATCATGATAATTGGTATGCCGTTCATATTTAGAGGGTGAAATGTTATATGACTTCTGTTGCATTTTGTGAGGGTTCCATACTTGAAGAATTGGTACCCGAGATTCTTTTTGGAATGTTAACATGTCTAGTGATTCGAATGAATAGTATGAAAGTACATCTATCTTTGCCTACTAAGTGGATTTTGATGATAATGACCAATGATTTAGGGAACTAATCATTTTTTTAAAGTATGAGAACGCATTGTAGTCCACAACGATATGATGACTATTAAGCGTAATAGTTCATGGCCCCTACACAGAAAGGTTAAAATATGACTGTATCTTTGAATTTTGCATTTACGTTTGTCTTCTTTGAGTTGTATGGAAGCCGTACTATTAAGAGGAATTCGATGTTTGCAAGGAGTGAGGATCAATGCAAAAAGAAATAAATCCCTTTTGAACTCACATATGCCTTAGAGAAACCCGACGTAAGCCCCTAGGTTTGTGACTATTTGCAGTGATTTTCCCCCAGGAAGCTCCATGCCTTTGTACTAGTCGAGGAAACTTGTGGGATGGCCCTGATAAAATTTCGGAATGAGACCGAAGACTCCGAGTTCCCAAAGGTTGCAGGCATGTCTAGAAAACTAGCAATGATCAGAAACCATGGGCATGTACATAAGAGACACTGTCTCCGCAAGTGACCTTCGAGTTTGGATAAGAGAAAAACTTCCATTATTGACCTTCCAAATCTTGATATCTTGTTCTCTCTCCCTCCCTTCCACAAAACTTGAATGTAAGTGATGGAAAAGAGAGAGGATACCAAGATCCATGATTCAACCAAGAAAAACTAGATTTTCCTTCCGAGTTTGCATCCTGTTGTTACTCTTAGAGTGTTAAAGTTACTAGAGATATTTTAAGGTTGTGGATTCAACTAGAAAGTTTGTAAAGGTCCAGAGATCGGCTCAATATCTAACAATAGTAGAAGAGCTCAGATTTCGCTGGGTGAGCTCGCAAAGAAGAAGGATAGGTTTCTCTAGTTATTGGTGTGGGATATATTTAACATGACCTCTCTAACGAAGAACTTGAACTTGGGATACATTGTTGAGTGTTACTTCTCCTCCTCTTTGGTTTCTATCCTCTCAAGTTAAAATCCGCTCAGTTCAGTTATAGCATTGTTTAGCATGTTATTCTTGCTTGCTAGAGTAATCTTGCCATATAGGATTGTTCACATAGTTGCATTTTAGATAACCATATGGTATGTACTTCCCTAAAATCAAATAACTGGTGAACGATATGATGATATATGCATAAACAGAGTGATACAGTCAACATACGAACTCAATGATATGCATAGAAAGAAGTATGTGGAATCAATCTCCACCTCAAAAGCAAGAAGAACACCAATGAGGAAATGCGATCTAATATCCATCTTTCCCTACGAAGAGACCAACCTAGCTCAAAATCTTAAGTGTCTCAAGTTCAAGAGTCAAGTGACGATGAAGTAGAATATTGTGATGAGAGTGAAATCTCCAAGCTATTCCACTAAGGGATATGAATGATCTAGCTCTCATGGGAAAGAGCTGCCAAAAGGCCTTCATGAAAAGGGACAAGGATCTCTCTCACATTGAGCCCCCCTTTCACCTCAGGATCTCAAAGATGCGGTCTTCACTCTTCCTCAGAAGAAAGCACCGATTCATGATAGTTTCATTGGACTACTACTTCGCCGACTTGGGACCCTATTCATGGTGATCTTCTTGCAGCAATCACACAATGTCCAGTAGTGGAGCAAGCGCTCGGCTGGTCAACACTGCCAACATCGTGCTCATCCCCAAGAAAACTAACAAATAATCGGTTGGAGATGCCAGTTCCATTACACGCATTCAGAACGTTTCCACTATTCTCTCCAAGATGATGACATCTAGTGTCCCCCTCTCCTCTCAGACCTCTTCCCGGCAAGTCAAGAATCTTAATCAAGAAGCGGTGTATCCATGGCAATATTCTATACGTCCAAATATTCTTCAAGGAGATGGCCCGAGAAATGGCGTCTTGTTTCTTCCTCATGTTGGACATTTCCAAGGCATTCTTCTAACCCTCGTCCAGATATCGTTATCTTGTAGCGAGACCTAAATAGATAAGTTGACACGGTAAGGAAAAGTGGTAAACTTTTGATGCTACCAAATTATAGAAAACTATGCAAAGTATTTTATTCAACGACTGCTTCTCTAGCGTTGAAAGCATGACACATTCCATCAATGATGTTGCTCGGGCTTTCATCGACGCCAATGAGCTGAAGAAGTTGCTACGGGAACCTCCTTGCATTTTTTCGGGCCCCTTTTCGACCGTTTGATACTTTTACTATCCTTTTCGGTTCTTTCTTTTTTATACCTTACCTATGTAATTATTCTACTCCCTCTATCCCAAAATATAAGGCACACTATTTTTTTCCTGGTGTTTAATGCACGATTTGACTATTAATATATACTAAATTATATAGATTGAGAATGATAAATGGTATAATTTCATTCGTCTTGCATTTTGTTTTTCATTTCATATATTTTTATACTAATTTCATGGACATATTATAAATATAAATTGTAGTCAAAATTATAAATTGTTGACCAACGAAAATCAATGACTTTATATTTGGGATGGAGTATATGCGCCTAATATATTTAGGGCCGCAGTTGTTGGATCTTTCAAAATAAATAGTAGTAGTATTTATGTCAAGATATGAATTTGATACCCTGATTTGTTTTTTCTGTTTTATGCTGAGGAATATATTTGGATTTGAAACTTGGTGGCATGGTAGATGCGTATTAGCATTGATTCATGATTTTTTTTTATCTATTTTTTCATGACTAACAGTCGTGTTAGTTTGCAGTCAGTACCTCAAGGGACTTTAATAATACATATGCTCCCGGGAGAAATGCCCAGTTTTCAACATGAATCCAATGTTTGTGTAGTGTTTTAGGCCTCTGTGTTTCTTGTTTCCATGTGTACTGGAAACTGCCGCCTTTACCACCGAATTTGAGAAAGTTAAGCAGATTTCCACGGCATTCGCGACTTCGCGTGCGGTGACAGGCAACTCAGGGAACCACGAGGTTTTTGGCGGCGGCGGTTGGTGGTGCCGTCGGCTCGTCGCTGTGGACGAAATCTGTTCATTTCCGGTCATGTCGCGTGGTGCTGCCGGACACTCCGCCGTGCCGTGCCCAGGGAGAAGATCAACAGATCAGTGTTGGGGCGGCGCGCGCGTGGCCTCTGTGAAGATCACAACGAGCCAAGAACTGGGGCGAGCCGGCGGAGCAGCCACGCGGCGGCGGAAAAGGTGTAGGACGAGGCGAGTTTCACGTTCTCTGATGCGTGGCTTCGACCGCAATTCATCCACTGCGGCAAGCAAAGATATCCGGTAGTTTCATTACAGTTAACCGTCCTCCTCCGGTTGCACCAGCCAGATCCGTTTTACCGTCGCCGAGCGGGACTCCCTATGGCTGTAGCGGAGGGGACATGCGCGGCTCCGTGCAGCGTGGACGGGAAGAGCCGTCGCGCTACCACCGGCGATGACGGCGAGGAGGAGGCGCGGCTCTTGGGAGACCAGGATGGTGTTAACGGCGACGGCGACAGTGCCGAAGCTGACGGTGATCTCTCCTTGGCTAACCTCCCTGCAGAGGCAGAGCCGAATGTCCTCCTCGCCGCCGGCTGCTGCTGCTGCTCCGGTGTGGTCGGCTCCGACGATATACCTGGCCTTCTCGACGATGACCTGCGCAAGCTCCTGTCCGGTCCCTGTCTCACAGAAGCGAGCATTATTTTATTCAGATCATAACAATTAGCCATAACCACAAGAAAAAAATTAGGCATATGTATTCCTCTTTATTAAGCCCTAAACCCAAACAAATCTCTATTGATGCTGATTTTCCCCTATGCTAATCATTTTTTAATACTTTAGTGAGACAAGTTAACGAACTGACCTCCAGTTTTGGTGAAAGCCCTTTCAGCATTGCCAGCTTCCTCTCAAATGAGTTGCCCAGCGTCTGCAACAAGTAAAGTGGACAAAATATGTATGAAATTTATGATTAAACCACCATTTATGTCTACTTAAGTGTACTACAGTAGATCTCACGACTGCAATTTGTTTTGAGTTATCCCAGTTGAAGAAGCTGGTGAAAAATGCAGGCTCATCCCCTTCCGCGACAGCATAAACAGTCGTGTCAATGATCGACCGTCGTCCATCCTGAGCAATGCCTGCCTGAAGGAACATCTGCAGATTATGTGGAAAGAAATTGAGATTTCAGATTCCCCCATTGCATTTTTCGTTATAGCTATAATCACAGGTTGGAAACTCTATGACCTTGCCGATGTCGAGGGCGTGCTGTTTGGACGTGACACCTGAGTGAAGTCCAACCCAGACGTAAATTTCTTCCCCGCAGTCCAGTATCAAAGTCTCCTCAGTTGCCAGATCATCCTGACAGAAGGTATGTACCTCCTTTGCCTGAAAGATTGGAATCCCAAATACTATTCAATCTTTGCAAGAAAAATCGACAAGCTACAAGTTGGCATTATTTTCTATTTCTTGTGGCATAGATGTTCTCTGTAAGCTAGCACTAACCTTGAACAGACCTGAAAAGAATCAATAAATAACGGTTAAAAATGCTTTTATGTGCAGAGGCTCTTCGAAGGAAAACTATAAAGATGCACATACATTGCTGGAAAGTACAGGTATACAGATGTGGTTCGGCTGGCCAACCCTTGACACACTTCTCCTTAGAGTATTCTGTTCTTCCTCCTAATGTTTTCCAAAAGTGCTCAGGTTCAGAACCTTCTCTTAATAACAATGATTGCTTCAGTGGCTGCAAAAATAGCACTGCATATAATCCACGAGGGGAATACTTCACAATTTTCCTAGAGACATCACACTGAGATAAATGTTGTCCTTACAAACAACTTATTCATCATCCTGTCAAGTATATCATGTTCGCTTGGTGAAGAAAGGCTCCCAGTCCAAGTAAAGAAAGAAGCACCGTCTTGCAAAATGTAACAGTGTAGGAATTAAGCGCAAACTTGTGACCTGCATTTATTGAGTGATTATTTATCAAAGTGTGATTTGGCCTAAGAAGCTAACTCTGAATCTGCATTTATTTTTGGATTTTTCCTAAACTCACCAGATCAACCTGAACAGCTCGTGCACAATCATGTCTCAGCCCTTGAACCCGGAATAATGCAGCTCCATCTTTCTGGTACCATTCAGTTCTATCGATTCTCGGCAGAACAGAGTTCTTATATGCAGCACTCCTGCCTCCCTTGAAAAGGAAGGAAAGAAAATCTAGTATTAATATCTAAGTATGTATCCCTTCCGAATAATTATTTGAGTACATGAACCGCACAACATGAGAAGTATACCTTGAATATGATTAATGACTTGAATACTAGGAAAAACAACTCAGGTTCTTTGGCTTCAGACACTTGCCCCTGAATTTACATTTGCAAATGACTGATACTATCAGATCTTGGGAAGATTTATTTTAGTCATATGCCTGGATTTCGTGGGAGTAAGAAGGAGCAAAATAGCTCACCACAACTGCAGGACCTTTTACTGAGTCAGCCATGCTTGACATCAATGAAACTGCAGCAACTCTGTCTTCCTGCATCCAAATACACAAACCAATTTCAGTAACATGCGCCACACACATGCATAAACAGACCATGCTGGCTTTTACATCCGATTGAGAATGTGAAGTGGTTATTGGTAAGGGAATACATAAAAGAGCACCTTTGGTCTTAAAACACTAGCAAAGATAATACCTGTATGCTATTTTGTCCAAACCATGCAAAGAACAGATTATAATCTGTTTCATCTTCAACGTAGCTGTACTGTACAATATAACAGTCCCCGTTGTACAGTTGCTCCTGCTCCTCAGTGCAAAGGAGGGTTACACAACCACGGTCCACCAGCCAAACCTGCGCTACAAATCATTGTCTTTAACATAGATTTACACATATATTACACACTTAGCAAAGAAATTTACCTTCAGAGAACCATTACTACTGATGAACTGCTGAGGCTTATCTTCCGGAATTTCTGCAACATCGTAGCCCTGATGCTTGAAAATTGCTGCACCATGATTCTGCATTAGACCTTGCGATGATATTCACTGATTTAATGGAACCAATAGGCACAAGAAACCATTATGGTTCTCACACCTGCCACTTTCTCTCGCCCTGCCTCATATAACTTCTGCACGACATTCTTGGGCCAATGCTGAAAATGCAGCTTAAAGTTGGCAACTTCATGACCTTCAGTCATTATAACAGTATGGCCAATTGATGAACTTCCTTGACAACGTACATAATCCTATAAAATAAGATTTGTCTCAAACATGTGCAAAGACTTAAGTAGAAGCCAATAATAAAGGGTGTTAATACTCCTCATTTGTTTCTGATATGCTTGTAAATTATCTGCACCATGTTTTCTCTTGAAGATCGAAAAAACTTATTTGCACTATGAGCTTATTATATTAATGTTATCTATTAGAAAGTTCCCTACAAGCACATTTGCAGTACAATAGAAAAAAAGGAAAATAATCAGGTTCATGTGCATACCTCTAAGGCAGTAACGGATGTCTTCCTCTCTGAAACCAGTGTTGTCATCCCTATCCACAAGTATATTTCAGTTCCACAATCCAGTATGTAACTTCTGTCAGAGTTCAGTATTTCTCTATCTAACAAGTGTGTATCCACGGGAACAAGTTTTCTCTTATTAATCCTACAAATAGGAAAGTGTACTGATACACTGTTATGCATGTACTATTTCAAGGCAAATGGATTCAAAATTAAGTTGGGGGTAACCACCAGAAAAGTTTCTTGGATGTGGTAGTCAGTAGATCCCCATTTGCTGTGTCTGGCACATCACGGGGAATAGGTGCATAGCCTCCAAATAGGTTCCAGAACTCACCGGCATCAGAATCACCAACAAGCTTTCCATCCTCTACAGTGAGCGCCAAGCAAAAGAAGTAAGGATCATAGCAATGCTGATGAAAGGAGAAAATTTCATGTGACACTACCTATTGTCCCAATCTCACATCTACCGCAATGTCGGTTTTCTCTCAGGTGCTTGATGACATCTAATGCCTTAGCCCTTGTTTGCATACTAGAATTACAACCGCTGAAAAGGAAGATCTTCAATGGAGTGTCCACTATAAACGTCGCCTTATGATCCAGGGAGGACCGCGAAAATGGAACCTGCAAACAGCATCGCAAACACCATCAGTTAGTTATCTTACTGTTACCCCCACATACTCGGAAATGTGCTGGAAAATCTTTGAGGTGGCACTTCTTACTTCACTGACACGAGCCACATGCTCTCCTTCGCACCGAAACATTGTGGTCTGGTCGCATTCCTCCCCAGATCTTCTCCAGTGCGAAGAGAAGCTACCTTGCACCGGGATGATGCATGGCCTGAAGTATGACAAGAACTTGTCGGACTCTTCGCCTTGCATTTCCCTGTACTGGACAGCTTGGGAGCCCAGTGCCGCGTCCAACTCCACGGCCTTGTCGGAAGCCATCATGCAGTGCTCCTAGGTGACCACAATGCAATACACAAAGAAAGGGCATAAGCCCAAGGCTTTGCCAATCAAGAATAACAAGAGGGATCATAAGTTGTTGTAGTTGTATGATTGTATCACACCTCTTTCGCTTCTCCCCCTACCCAGTAATGCACATTATGCCGCCGAATTCCGCTCTTGAGCTCAGCAGTCTGAAATTACTCAGTGCAGTAAATAGGCTAATAAGATGTACAAGTTTCACAGCCCAAGCAGCCAACTTTGGAGAAACTTACATTCAGTATGATGTAGCAGTTCCCAGTGTAGAACTTGCCATGCAAAGATTTTGCGATTGGGACGACACTGGTGCCCATAATACACCAGATTTCCAGCCCTCTGGAACAATATTGAGAACAGAACAGCATGAGCTAAGATGTATTACCTGACATCTGAAGCACAGAGGTAAAGTGCAGAATAATGTGCCCAAATGCATACAGGCTTTGCAGCCACGGAATTTAATTTCCACATTCCATCCCAGGAATTTGAGACTTCCAAGAAATTTTCTTCAGATCTTATGAACAGAGCATTTTTTTTTTCTCTGCTCCTTGGTAAAAACAAAATTACCGGTCGCATTTCGTCAAGCGAAACGGTAACACTAGTTGAGATGTGAAGGAATCGGGAAGGCATATTCTAATGCTGACCCAAGAATCCAAGATTGCCTGGAATCTAAGTCCAACGGAACAACTGGAGAGGGAAAAAAGGAACACCAAAAGCAGGGGAGGGAGGGAGAGGGTTAGGGAGCAGGAGAGAATACGTACGGCTTGTCGCCGACGCCGAGGAAGGCGTCGTCGACGCCCTTCATTGTCGACATGGCCCGTCGAAGAACAGCAAGAGGAAGCAATTGTGAGCTCGTCCCCCACCGATTAATGAGCAAAGAGCAGGGGAAGAAGGAAGGAGAAGAAAGGGAAAGGTGAGCTAGCAGCTGGTAGTGGCGGTAGTAAAGTTTGGTGGAGCTGCAGACACCAACAATTACGCACTTTCTCCTCACGCGGGCTCCACCACCAACAGGGAGAGAGATAGAGAGGGCGCCATTGCTTTGGCTTGAAGGTCGTGACGTGCAGTTTTCAGTCGTAAAGGGTCGCGTCAGCAAATGAAATTGGCCTAGTGTCGGCGACCTGTCGAGAAGAATATTTGCTCGTAGGATGAAATGTCCACTGCTAAGTTGACAGTTTTTCCTACCTGTAAAAGTCGTTGTAGATCAGGATGAGAATGGGCCGTGTCAGGCCCATCGGGTCTCTGGCCCGACCTAAGAAAATAAGGCCACTAGCCTTTGTAAATACGATGTGGATATAGTTGAATTAGACTTGTGGTTCCTTTGTAAACCTTATATATTTCCATATTATTCATGCTCGATGAGGTCATAATTCTGTTGTTCTACTATAGTATATTTGAGAGATTGTTCTAGTGTAGTTGAAAAATGTATAAGAGAGTTAGAATTTGGTTTTGTCCTTGAGTTCCTTTAACAAAACCAGCGGATGGGACTTGGTAACGGGCTCCATTGCCTCACAAGATAATTGAGCTGCCTTCAGATGCCTTGTCTCGATGATTGATGAAGCTAGATCAAACGCGGTGGTGGATTTTTTTTTTTTTTTGGCTCCGGTAGCAAGTGTAGGCACGCACATTTCTAGAGTCACCATTGAGGATTCACGATGTGGAGCTATATGGGTTATCTCCGATTATACGCACAAGTGTACTGAAACGAAATAAGCAAAGAAGAGGAATAGGGTAAGAGTCATGAGGGAGTAGGTAGCCGCCAGTTCCATGATCGATCTGTTTTTTCTTTGAAGAAAAGGCACCAAAGTCATCTCATTATTATATTTTTTGTCACGAAAAATATAAGATGGTATAGAAAAAAAAACACAAAAACAACTAAAAACTTACATTGAAAATTATATTCGCCGTCTTGTTCCTTCGCTTGTTCGTCTTCCGTCAGAGGTTGAAAATAACTGAAAGGAAACACCTGCAAACACCCGCCTCGTACAAGGATTTGAAAACTGCAATAGCCACTCGCTAAAACAACGAGATCTCGTAGTACCCCATACAGAGGATGCTTGCAAATTTTTACCACCAAATTCAGAGGATTCTAGAAACCAGAGATTGCTGCAGAACACACAACGAAAGGAGGTTAAAATCGCCGGCCAGTAACCAACCAATTGCTAGACACAACAACTGCAAAAAATCTGAAGTAACCATCTGATATGATATGGTGACAAAAACCCTTCGTTGATGTTGTCGATACCGTCAGTGAGACCTTATTTTCAAGCATCATCACCTCTACCACCTCGTCGATACCGTTAGTGAAACCAAAAAAAAAAAGACTTATAAGAGAACATGAGTGAATAGTATGGATCCCCCGCTACTATCACTACCAGGAAAACCCTTATAGGGAGGTTGGCACTCTGTGGCGCACCCTTAATTGGTGCGCCACAGAATTATTTTTTGTGGCGCACCCTTAATTGGTGCGCCACAGAAAGTTATCTGGGGGGCGGGTTAAAATTTGAAAAAAAAATTCTGTGGCGCACCTGGCAGGTGCGCCACAGAAAGGTGACATTCTGTGGCACACCAAGCTTGGTGCGCCACAGATTTTTTTTTTTCAAATCCCACCCCCCCCCCCCCACCCCCGTGGATCGTCTTTTTAGTCTTGCGGGAATTAAAGGAAAATGATAAAAATTTCAATAAATAAAATCCTTTAACATGTAGTTAGGTTTGAGTGTCTAGTAGGTATAGAAATTTTGAAATATGAATTTTGACCTTTTCTGCAACAAACAGGAAAAAAAAAACTTGTAACGGCCATAACTTTTGCATACGACGTCGAAATAACGCAAATAATATGTCAAAAAAAATCGTGAGAAAAAGCCGAGTTCGAATCCACTAGGGTTTACCCAGTCAGCAATTCACAGATTCCTCAAATTCCAAAACAAAAAAAAAGTTATTTCAAACAGACGATTTTTCGCAGCAAAATCAAAAAGAAAGAAAAAAAAAGAAAAAAAAGAAAAAATTCAAAAAGTCCGAAAAAGACACAGAAATGTATAACAAAGAAGATTGTTCAATTTTTTGGATTTTTTTTGAAGTGTTTTGACTTTTTTGAATTTTTTGGATTTTTTGAATTTTTTAAAGTTTTTTGAATTTTTTTTGGATCTTTTGAAACTTTTGAATCTCCATTTGAAACTTTAGAAGTTTTTGAAAAATCTGATATTTAAAAACACACATTTATAACACATACCACATATACACACATAATACTTAAGAGGGTTCATATCATATATATATCAATAAGAACTTGAGAAGCACAAGGGTAGGTGGACTGGGTGGAACTTAGAAGTTAAGCGTGCTAGGGTTGGAGCAGTTTGATGATGGGTGACCTAGCGGGAAGGTATCAGTTTAAAAAATTCAAAAATATGAAAATAATTCCAATAATTAGGATTTTTCATATTATTTCTTTTTTTGATTTTTCTGAATTTTTTTGAAACTTTTTTCTATTTTTTTGAATTTTTTGAATTTTTTGAGAATTCTGTGGCGCACCTGGCAGGTGCGCCACAGAATGGTTCTAAATTGGTGCGCCACAGAAATAATTTTTGTGGCGAGATTTCTGTGGCGCACCCAGAAAACCTGGGGGTGCGCCACAGAAAGTCAAAAACGTGCGCCACAGAAAGGCCTTTCTGTGGTAGTGTATGGCCACCAGCGTGACCGCCGGGCGGAAGAGAGGAGGGGACCATAATGATTTGTGTCGAAGGAGCTCTCTACGGCTCGGGTCTAGGATTCCTGTAAAGAGATGTATTCGTCGCACAAGCTTATTAGTTTCCGAGCTTCAAATATCTGTGATTGATCTTCAATGCCCAAGACCTCGGATCCCATGCCTCTTATAACTGTTAGACCAGCCACTATGTTGCACAAAAGCAAACCATGGAGGTCTTTAAACCGGTTCCACTCATAGTGGAGCATCGAACCATGATGTCTGGCACGAAAAGCGAACCCAGAACTTGGTGCGGCTTGAAGTCTTTAATATGTGAAGAGCACCGTAGCAGGCCCACATGGTAGGGAGAGAAAATGCTAGATAAAATATGAATTGCATGCAATGGATGGCGTTAAAAAAGAACTAAAAATTGAGTAGCACCTATTCACCCCCCTCTAGGTGAGCATACAATCCTTTCGTCTGCACCTCCTCGTTGCGGTGGCATTGCTCCAGTTGCTCATGGCGTTGCTGGTCGTGGCGCTCGTTGCAGCGACACGCACGTTCCGTCGCGAGGAAGTCCCGATGACGCCGAAGCTCGCACTCCTCCGGCGTCTCGCGGCTGCCCACCATGTTGGGCGGTGGATCTGCTGGTGGTGAGATATAGTTGGGAGAGGGAGGGGAACTGGGTGTGGAGAGGAGAGGTGCCCCGCGCCGCGTTTTAAAGACGGCCGGAGGAGCGGGGTTGGGTGGCGCGCATTAACGGCGAGCACCCGTTCGCCTGGCATGCATTGACGCCAACAAGCGTGTGCAGGGTGCCGCGGGGGGGGGGGGGGGCGTAGCAACATCAACACATGGACGGCGTTGGCCGACGCGTCGAGTCGTTTTTGCGCCCGCCAGAGGAACTGGCGCGGCGTTATTGCGACACGTGCAGGCAGGCGTCACGCCTTCTCGCCGCCTCGCCATTAATCGGGTGCAACGGCCTATGTGTGCGCCTGTATGTATGACGAGCGGGTCACCCCTGTCGGAGGGCGTGTTCGGTCAGTGTCTGGCACCCCCGAGAGGGACTCGAAACTTGGGGGCCCTTTCAGGGGGTGCCGGACACAAAATGGCTATACCCGGAGTCCAGGACCATCTGGGGTGCCGCTGTGGCCATTTTTTGGATCTGGATGACCATTCGATCTCTCAAAAGAAAAAAGTATATATGGTCGACACATCTAAGATTTCTGTTCTTCCAGATTGATTCTTATTTCCGTTATTTTTCTGTGCAACACTTGTTTGTGAATATGTGAATGGTTCTTATACTGATTCGCAGAAGTAGAGAAGACAACAGCGCGGTCAAGAGAATTTGTTAGCGCGTAGTCTTCCAATCTAGTCTTAAAGATTTATTTCCTGGGAGCAAAGAAAAGAATGCTTCAGGCAAACTATAACTAACTACGTGGAGTAAGAGAAACTAGTCATATGAAAAAAAATACTTTCATGAATACTTCAAAAATTTATAAAACAAAATTTGTATTAGTATATTCAATAAATCACTGTAAAAACCAAACACTCCAATGCAATGTCTCAGATTTTTCCTTGGCTCGTACCTGGTTTATAGTTGTATTACATATGAAAAACCTTTCTTGCACTTTTGATACAACTGCAATTCAAACAAAAACATCCATAGAATGACAAGTCACTGATTTTTACATCTTATATTGTTGCAAATACTGGAGATTGCAGTGTTTTTACAGTAACAAATACGAAAAAACTCTAATGAAAACATGAAAATTCATCCACTGGTTGTAACTTTTAGCACGTCGAATTGGACTGTAATAGTATTGATGTCAAGGGGATGAACGCACTTGGGCAGGAAGAACTGGTAATAGTCATCTGTAGTATATAGGCAGCCCATTGGAGAGATCAGTGCACGCTACTTCAAACTTGGTTTCCTGGCAATGGCCGCAGCAGTTGTCACCATTGTCGTAGTTGATGCGACAGTACTTGAGCCTGACCTCGAATCCCGCAGTCCTCGGCGTCGTTGAAGACTCAACGACGGGTGCCCGAGGACGTACGCAGAAGACAGATATTCCTCTTCCAAACGGGTTCAGGAACATGCGCTGGCCATTGGCACGGACAATGGCGACATTGAAGCCGTCGCGGAGGTGCAACTCGACGGACTTCCAAGATTGAACCTCGGTCGTGCATGGCCACCTGTGCACAGCGACGAAGTGGTCAAGGAGCGTCGACGTGGTGCCAGTGAAGCGGCAGGCTTCCAACGGACACACTAGTAGAAAAACCACCTTCGGTTCGGCCTTTTTGTCCCGATCAACATTATGAACCAAGACAAATGGGTTAGTGCAGGGTCGTGAGGAACCTTTGGTCCCGGTTCCCCTATATATCATCTTCTTCCACCCCGGCTTCTCTCCATTTCTCCTTGCTCGAAACTTCACCATTTTTCTCCTCCATTTCCTCTCCCTCACTCAAGTTAATCCCCATTTTTTTTACCATTTGTGAAGATTGAAGGCACCCCATCTATTCAAGGGTTAGCAACTTCATCATTTCTTTCGACGTTACTACTTTAGCTCATTTCATTGCTAGTTTAGCTCATTTCAATTTTGTAGTGCTAGCTAGGTGTTTGATGAAATGACTAAGTTAGAGAGTTCTTTTTTTATATGCATTTTGAGCTCAAATTAATTTATGATTTGTGGATTTTAGTGTCGTTCCTTCCCCGTCCTCACCGTGGTCGATAGCCCGCGCCGTCCCGTCACCGGCACCACCTCGGTGAGCCTCTTTTTTATCTTTTTTTAAGAAAAATACTTGTATGATTTAAATGCATAGTTATTTCTTGTATAATTTTCTTATTTTTTTTATATGTATAGTGTCATGGTTTTGATATCCGCCCCCGTCGGCCCTCGTCCGGTCTATGATTCGGATGTGGTATATTTTTATAACTATTTGTTTCATTTCGTGTTTATAACAATTATACCTACCAACTTGACATAGACGCTTTTATCTAGGAGGTAGTTGAACCGGAAATTCCAACCGACCCTATTGTCGAGTTTTTTGTAAAAGAAAACAATGATTTGAAAGCAAAATTGAAAAGAAGTGAAGATCTTCGTCTCCAATGCCTAGAAAGAAGATGAAATTGGAGTTCAAGCTTGCCGACATCGTCGATGAACACGAGTTCAAGCTTGCCGACGTCGTCGATGCTCACGAGATCAAGATGGATGCAATGCGCTTGAAGATTAAAAAGATTAGAAAATATGCCATTAGTCAAGAGGCTTGGTATCATTATGCTGTTGGTTCAATAATTACTTAGTTGCGATTTTGATCGCATTTGTTGTTGGATTTAAATTCTTTAGATAGTTGTATGTTAGTTTCAATTAATGTATGTTTTATGAGAACTATGTATTACATTTGGGCACTACTACTTTGGTTTTAATGTGATGAACTTGTATTAATTAATTTGGTCACTATTATATATTCATGATGTAGTGTAATGGTTTTTGATATATTTATATAATGCAGATGAGCCGGCAATGGATGTACAGTGACCGACGCTGTCCCGACTATATTAATGGCATGCATAGTTTTCTCCGTGTGGCTGAGAAAAACAAGCGTCGAATGGTTTTATTTCTTGTCCATGTAGTGTCTGCAAGAATACGCAGGATTACTCTACCTCAAAAACCATTCACGTCCACCTGTTGCAGTCGGTTTCATGTCCGGTTATAATTGTTGGACCAAGCACGGAGAAAGAGGGGTTATAATGGAAGAAAATGAAGAAGAAGAGGATAATGACAACTATCCTACGTTCACTGAAGACGGTGATACTACAATGGGGGAAGACGAAGCTGAAGAAGAGCCCATTGTTGATGAGCCCGATGATGATTTTGGTCGGGCCATTCTTGATGCACATATAAAAGCGGAAGTGAAAACGAGAGGTTGAAGTTGGAGAGCATGTTAGAGGATCACAAAAAATTGTTGTACCCAACTTGCGAAGATGGCCAGAAAAAGCTTGGTACCACACTGGAATTGCTGCAATGGAAGGCAGAGAATGGTACATCTGACAGGGATTTGAAAATTTGCTGAAAATAATAAAGAAGATGCTTCCAAGGGATAACGTATTACCCCCCAGTACGTACGAAGCAAAGAAGGTTGTCTGCCCTCTAGGATTAGAGGTGCAGAAGATACATGCATGCATCAATGACTGCATCCTCTACCGCGGTGAGAAGTACGAGAATTTGAATGCATGCCCGGTATGCGGTGCATTGCGGTATAAGATAAGGCGAGATGACCCTGGTGATGTTGAGGGCGAGCCGTGCCCCAGGAAGAGGGTTCCTGCCAAGGTGATGTGGTATGCTCCTATAATACCACGGTTGAAACGTTTGTTCCAAAACAAAGAGCATGCAAAGTTGTTACGATGGCACAAAGAAGACCGTAAGAAAGACCTGATGCTGAGACACCCCGCTGATGGGTCGCAGTGGAGAAAAATCGACAGGGAGTTCCCGACATTTGCAGCTGACGCAAGGAACTTAAGATTTGGTCTAAGTACAGATGGCTTTAATCCTTTCGGGGAGCAGAGCTCCAGTCATAGCACCTGGCCTGTGACTCTATGTATCTATAACCTTCCTCCTTGGTTGTGCATGAAGCGGAAGTTCATTATGATGCCAGTGCTCATCCAAGGTCCGAAGCAACCCGGCAACGACATTGATGTGTACCTGAGGCCATTGGTTGAAGAACTTTTACAGTTGTGGCGTGACGAAGGTGTACCTGTGTGGGATGAGCACGAACAAAAGGAATTTGACCTACGAGCGTTGTTGTTTGTAACCATCAATGATTGGCCTGCTCTTAGTAACATTTCAGGACAGTCAAACAAGGGATACAATGCATGCACGCACTGTTTAGATAAGACTGAAAGTATATATTTAGGTAACAAGAATGTGTACCCGGGTCATCGTCGATTTCTTCCAAGTCAGCATCCCGTAAGAAAGAAAGGCAAGCATTTCAAAGGTGAGGCAGATCACCGGACGAAGCCTACCTGCCCTCATGGTGATGTTATATATGACATGGTCAAGGATTTAGAAGTAATCTTTGGAAAGGGTCCTGGCAGTCTATCTGTTCCGAATGACGCTGACAACACGTACCCATGTGGAAGAAGTGCTCTATATTTTGGGAGCTACCCTATTGGAAAATCCTAGAGGTTCGCTCTGCAATCGACGTGATGCACGTGACGAAAAATCTTTGCGTGAACCTGCTAAGCTTCTTGGGCGTGTATGGGAAGACGAAAGATACACCGGATGCACGGCTGAACCATCAACATATGCACGAACGAGACGACCACCTTAATCCAGAGAAGTATCAAGGTCCTGCCAGCTACGCTCTTACCAGAGAAGAGAAGGAGATCTTTTTTGAAGTCCTGAGCAGTATCAAGGTCCCGTCTGGCTTCTCGTCGAATGTAAAGGGAATAATAAACATGGCAGAGAAAAAGTTCCAAAACCTAAAGTCTCATGACTGCCACGTGATTATGACACAATTACTTCCGGTTGCATTGAGGGGGCTTCTACCGGAAAATGTTCGAGTACCCATTGTGAAGCTATGTGCATTTCTCAATGCAATTTCTCAGAAGGTGATCAATCCATTAACTCTACCAAGTTTACAGAAGGATGTGGTCCAATGTCTTGTCAGCTTCGAGTTGGTGTTCCCACCATCCTTCTTCAATATTATGACGCACCTCATAGTTCACCTAGTCGAAGAGATTAACGTTCTCGGTCCTGTATTTCTACACAACATGTTCCCCTTTGAGAGGTTCATGGCAGTCTTAAAGAAATACGTTCATAACCGTGCTAGGCCAGAAGGAAGCATCTCCAAGGGCTATGGAACAGAGGAGGTCATTGAGTTTTGTGTTGACTTTATTCCTGACCTTAACCGATCGGTGTTCCTCAATCGCGCCATGAGGGGAGACTGCGTGGAAAAGGCACGCTAGGAAAGAAAGCAATAATATGTAAGGACTGGGATTCTTTCAATCAAGCACACTACACAGTTCTACATAATTCCAGCTTGGTGGCTCCGTATATCAAGGAACACATGAATAGTTTACGCTCTAAATGCCCGGTGCAGCCTGAAGAATGTATTGAAAGAGAACACATGAAGACTTTCAGCGGGTGGTTGCAAACACGTCTCATTAATGACAGCACTGTTGAAGAACAGCTATACTTGTTGGCCAAAGCACCATCTTCGACTATATTGACTTTTCAAGGGTACGAGATAAATGGGAATACATTTTACACGGCCGACCAAGATAAAAAGAGCACCAACCAAAACAGTGGTGTCCGCTTTGATGCAACAAACAACAATGGGAAAAAGGACACATATTATGGTTACATAGAGCAGATATGGGAACTTGACTATGGACCTTCTTTCAAGGTACCTTTGTTCTGGTGCAAATGGTTCAACCTGGAAGGCGGGGTAAATGTAGACCCGAAGTACGGAATGACTATAGTGGATCTCAAGAATCTTGGGTACGACACCGAACCATTCGTCCTAGCCAATGACGTGGCTCAGGTTTTCTATGTGAAGGACATGTCTTCCAGACCGAAAAAAAGAAAAGAAAAGCAAGCGAATACATCATACGATGAGCCAAAGCGCCACATAGTTCTTTCAGAAAAAGAAACATCGTGGGAGTGGAGGACAAGACAGACATGTCAGAAGATTACAATAAGTTTGATGAAATTCGGCCCTTCGCAGTGAAAACTGACCCAAGCATCATGTTAAATGATGAAGATTGTCCATGGCTACGGTGCAATCAGAAGAAAGTGACACGCTAAAAGAAGAAGAAAATTGTTGGTGAAAACTGACCCAAGCATCGTGTTAAATGATGAAGATTGTCCATGGCTACGGTGGTGATGTGTAACAATGTATTAAACCTTTTATGTAACTGTGTTCTAAAAAAGTTGGAACAAAACACACGGTTTCCCCTGCATACAGCCCGATGGTGGCTCCTGAGTGCCCGCATATCAAATGCACCGTCGGACGTATGCAGGGAATCAGAATGCTTTGTATATTAAATGAACTACACTGAGTGTCGAACATGTTCGAGAGGAGGGCTATATATAGGGTCATGTGGCTGATCCAACACTGATTTTGCCCTCAAAAGAAACACACGCCCCTCATCCAACGGCTCACAAGCGCTTGAAAGAAACACACCCTTGATCCAACGGCTCACAAGCTTTTAAAAGAAACACACGATCCGTGTGCTTCTTTACTCCCGGTTGGTGTTACCAACCGGGACTAAAGGCGGGCTTTGCGGTCACGACTCGTGTCAGTCACGTGTCCTCCCCTATTGCTGCGCCTTCTGGACGAGGTCGAGCGTGCTCGGCAGAGCGCGCTAGGGCGCTACCACGGGAGCCTATCCCGTCGTATGCCCACGAGCCCGGCGTGGAGAGGAATGCCCAACTACCGGCCTCCTGCTCCGGTGCCGAAGGAGGTGCGGAGGGCATACGAGCGCGCGTGGTCCAATGTCCCCGACCCCGACGAGGATGCGTACGCCGCAGGGGTGGCGTGGGGATCCGCGGCCGCATACGGCAACTTGGCCGCCGCATCTCCACCAGGTGACGATGTACCTCCACCAGTCGCCGCCGCCCCTCCCGACGAGGAGGATGACGACGATGATGACTTCGACTGGAGCGACCATGGGGAAGAGGGCGACGGGCCGCAGATGCAGGAGGCCATTGAAGCCTCTTTCCAGACCGTCCGCGACGACCGTGTACAGCGAGCCAGGACTGCCTGTCAGCTCAAGGCGAAGGAGGCTTCCAAGATGGCTTGGGCGCTGAAAGACTCATCCTCCATGGCTCGTGCCCTCCGCCTCAAACATGCGCGCGAGAACCTGGCGGCCGCGAACGGGGCTGGCTCCTCCCGGCGCCGTTCCTCCTAATCCTACGGCCTCCGAGCCAGCAAGTCCGTTTATGTAGAAATGTAGCTGTGTTATGAAACCTTATATGTAACTGTGTGGGGATGTTGTTAAGATGTTTTTAAAATAAACAGATAATTATTACAAATTTTTAGACAATTAAATCAATAGATATAAAAGAAATAAGAAAAAGATATGATTTTCAGAAATATTGAAACATTTAAATTAAATATATATAAAAAAGAAACTAGAGCAAAAAAATCAAAAAACATGTAAATCAAAGTATATATAAGTAACAGAAAAAGAAAACAGAAAAAGAAAATAGAAAAAGAAAACAGAAAAAGAAACTAGGATTTTTTTTAAAAAGCCTTTAGTCGCGGTTCGTGGCTGGAACCGCGACTAAAGGGCCGCTGCGGCCGCTGGGCTTCGCGCGCAAATATTTCGTGGCCCAGACGGATCTTTAGTCGCAGTTCGTGGCTGGAACCGCGACTAAAGGGTCTTTCGTCCCGGTTTGTGGCTGGAACCGGGACGAAAGGTCCGTTCCGCGCGATTTAGGTGGTTCCGCAGCAAAGTTTTCCCCCAAATCGATCGACGATGCCGCTCTCGCTCCTCTCCGGCTCCCGTGCCGCCGCCGTCGCCCGTCGCCGTGGTGCTGCCCCGCCCCGCCCGTGGTGCTGCGCGCGCGCCCCTGCGAAGTAGAAGACGGCGGCCGCCCGTGGAGCAGCGCGTCGTACGTCCGCCGTGGAGCCGCGCCGTCCACCGTGGCCCGCCCGTGGAGCTGCGCCTCGCCGTCCGTGTGGAGACGCGCTGCCGGCCACCGTCGCCTCGAAGAGTTGAGGTAATTGCTTTTTTTATTCTTTTTTCATGGTTTAATTAATTATGTTAGTTGAGGTTAGTTAGCTAGGTTAATTAGTTAGCTAGGTTAATTAGTTAGCTAGGTTGTTAGTGTTATGAAATCATGTCTTAGTGTTAGGTAAATTTGTTAGTGTTAGGTAATTTTGTAATCGTTATATACAATCATGTAATTGTTGTTAGGAGATGCTATTTGTAGTTTTGTAATTGTTGTTAGTGCTATGTTTGTAATTGTAATTGTTGTTAGTGCTATGTCTTGTTGTTAGTACTATAATAGGTTAGGGTTAGGGTGTAGAAATTTAGGTTAGTATTTGTGTTAGCAAATTTAGATTAGGGTTTAGTGTTAGAAGTAAAATCAAATTGTAGTTGCTATGAATTTTAAATTGTAGTTCCTGAATTTAAATTTGCTAAGTATTGCTATAAATTTGCATTCACATTTTGCTAAGATGCAAATTTTGATATTCATATTCGTTTTACAAAATTGATTGCAGGGACATTGAGCTATGGATCCAAATTGTCCGGACGCCTTCGGCAGAGACGAGGAGCGTGAAGAGCAAATGAATCCAACTTGTCCGGACGTCGCCGCCAGAGACGAGGAGCGTGAAATGTGAATGCTTCAGATTATAGCAGGACGTGTATCCGCGCCTGTCGGTGAAGAAGATGGGGTAACTGGAGAAGATTACGGCTCCCAATTTCTGAACGACTCCGGTGAGGGAGTTGAGCAAGAAGAAATTTGCGGAGAGGAGGAAGTGCCCTTAACAAACTCCGACGAGGTATATTAAGCCTCTGTTGATCGATCACACTAGATTTATTATTTGAGTTGTATTGTAGTTATTAACGAATCATTTTTTCTTTTAGCCCTCCGGATCGAGCAAATCATCCGCAGCTAAAGGGTCGAAAGGGTCTAAAGCAGTGTCGAAACGAGGCCCGACGAAGCTGTTGAAGGAGGGTCAAAGGATAGTGATCGACAGAGTTAGTGATAGTGGCGAACCGCTGGAACCCTTACAGTGTCGCTGTAAATTTATAAATCAATGCGGAGTTGTTGTTAGGGACTTGGTCCCGATCACCCTTGAAGAATGGCATAAGCCGAAGGACGACAACAAGCCAACTACTTATGTCGACGTGAGAATAAAAGATTTGTGTTGGGACACGCTCTTGACAAAGGTCAACCTACCGCCAGGTCTACCCCTGCCGTTGAAGGCGAAAGTCAAGCAGTGGACTCTTTTGAAGATGGCCGAACAATTCCGGACCTGGAAGAAAAATTTATGGAAAACTTATGTAGATGCGGAGGAACAAGATCTAGAATTCACTGGACCACTAGTGAAGATACAACAGCAGTGGCCTAAAGAGGGAGCAGATGCAGACAGCAAAATCCGGGAAACAAGTGGCCCAGCTCGGAGAACAGGCAAATCAGTCGACCCCCCCGCTCAAGGTGATGCCCGATAAGGAAGTACACCACGACACTGGCACCATAGGCGACCCCATAGAGTATCAGTATGCATGGACATATGTCTACGGGAGGTCCCTGGTCAGACCTGAGCAGGTCGATTCTCTGACAACACAATTGCGTCGATTGCATCAGTGGTACGAGAAAGCCGCAAAGGCCGGGCATGATGTCTTCTCGGTGTCATATAAGAAAGAGCATTACATTTCGGATGACGCGATGTATGTTCTGTTTTCTGAAATTTTTCAGTTATTCAATCAAGACGTCCTCGACAAAGCCCTCGTCAGTTGCTATTGTTTGTAAGTGATTTATTTCTGCAATTTAATTAAGTCTCTAGCTCAGCTCGTTCATCTCGTTCATTGCCTGTAATTATCTCACTATATTCTTTTGTACGCTATTATGCAGAATGAAGATTGTCGACTGCAGAGAACGCCGCATCTATGACACTGGGATCATTGACCCATATTATATTCATGAAGTGACCGTAAATAACCATCCCGCGGACACAGAGAAAAACTTGCTCCGGTTTTTAGTGAAACAAAATACCTGCGCAGAAATACTTTTTCCTTACGCCTTCAAGTGAGTGTTACTGTACCTTCTACACATCTGAAAGGACAAGGATGTCGCCTAGAGGGGGGGGGTGAATAGGCGTTTAAAACTTTTCCGGTTTAGGCTTGCTAATTGCGGAATAAAACTAGGTGTTTAAATTAACAAGCCAACAACCTAAATAAATTAGGCTCACCTATGTGCACCAACAACTTATGCTAAGCAAGACAACTAACAAGGTGATAGCAAGATATGATACTTCAAGCTCGAAGGCTATCACAATGTAAAGTGCATAAGTAAAGAGCTCGGGTATAGAAATAACCGAGGCACGTGGAGACGACGATGTATTCCCGAGTTCCTCCTTTTAGGGGAGTACGTCTCGTTGGAGGGGTGTGAGTATCAAACTCAAGATGCCACAAAAGGCCTCACCCTATACTCCGATGAACCTCGCACCAAAGCTCGGTTCACCTTCCACTATTGATTTCCTTTTGGGCGGAAATCGAGTCCCTTACAACAAACTTGAGGCACAACCCACAAAAGGATTGGGAGCTCCCAAGCGGCCACAAAAGGCCTTGCAACGCCACAAAAGGCGCCACTTGCCACAAAAGGCGTTGACCACAAAAGGTCACAAGAACACCGTCTAGGGTCCAAAGACCCAAGAGTAACAAACTCACAATCTTCACTTCCACGAATCCTCGTGGAGAGAGCAAACCTATGCACAAAAGCAAAGGCAAACCTATGCACAAAAGCAAAGGCAAGAACACAAGAAGTGCTCAAGTCCTTCACTCCCAAATCCCACCAAAAGCAACAAATGCTTGTGGGGGGGAGAAGAGAGGAAGAACAAAGAAGAACACAACAAATGGAACTTCAAGAACTAGATCGAAAGGGTTTCACTCACTTAGAGGAGAAACGTCTCGGTGGAAATGTAGATCTAGGTCTTCTCCTCCAATCCTCCAAAGATCAACGAGTTTGGGTGGAGGGATTGGGAGATCTTGTAGTTTTGAGCTTTGCAACAATGGAGGAGAGAGAAAAACGAGCTCAAGAAGATTGGGGAACCGTTGGGGAAGAAAGCCCCTTAAATAGGTTCCCCCAAAAAGGAGCCGTTGGCTGCTCCAGTCCGAGCCAGCGGTAGTACCGCTGCTCCGGGCGGTACTACCGCTGGCGCCTCCTGCGCTGCGGTCAAAACAGGCGCAGACCGCGCCCTTCAGCCCGATCCAGCGGTAGTACCGCTGCGCCGGGCGGTACTGCCGCACATGGGCCCCAGAGGCCACTTTTGGCGGTAGTGCGGGCGGCACTACCGCCGCTTCGGGCTGCGCAAGAAACCCCGGGCGGTACTACCGCTGGCAGTGCCGCTGCCAGTACCGCACATTGCGTCCGAAGATGAATCTCGGCGGTACTGGGAGCGGTACTGCCGCTGAGGCTTCCCAGCCCAGGGCCAGCGGTACTACCGCCCGAAACGGCGGTACTACCGCTTACAGGATTTCATCCTGAAACCTGAACTGCGATAACTTTCTCATATGAACTCCAAATGAGATGAATCCAATTGCGTTGGAAATATTAAGGGTGACAAATATGGAGGAGATATCACACATGGGAGGTGTGGATCCTATCTCGAGGTGGACCGATAATATTTCCAAAGCCGAGAATGCAAACAAGTTTTCATCCGGACTCCGTTTTCGATGATCTTGGGCTTGCTCCGAAGATAATCACAAGCACTACAAGATCATGCATATACACATCATAGTCCATCATGTGAGGAGGATAACACAAGAGGAGAGTTTGACCTCTCTACAAAAGACGAACCGGTAAAACCTCCAATATCAAAAACATCAGAAGATATTCAAATGAAATCCGTTCTTGATGAACTAGAGCTTGGTATGGAGATGAACACAAGCTCTAAATTCTCACATGGATAAAGGCCAAATAAGAACCAAGAAAGATGATGATGCCAAGTATGCAAAGGTTTGAGCTCTCCACACAGATGCGATCAAGTTACTCAGTTGAGAGCCCCTCTTGATAGTACGGCATCTATCCTATAACCCGGTCTCCCACTAACACCATGAGACCGGTAAAATAGAAACCCTATCAAGATCATACCTTTGCCTTGCGCATTCCACTTGAGCTAGATGATGACGATCTTGATCTCTTCAAGTGGACCACTTTTCTTGATTTGCGCTTGCTAGCTCATGCTTGATAAAGACATCTCCAAATGCTCCCCCATACACCATTATGGGAGAGCCTCGCTAATCTCCGTCTTCATGTATCCACTTGCGCTTCATATACTTCTCTTGATATAGATGATGGCTTGGAGATAAACATGAAGTTCACTCAATCTTCTTTTCCAAGCCATGCTTGCAATAGGCTCATCTCTACACATGACCATTCTTCATATATAAATCCTTGGATAGAACCTTGGTCATCACATACTCTTCTAGAGTCCAACACATGAACTCCAAACTTCTTCATGGACTCGATCTATAAAGATATCTCAATGCAAACATTAGTCCATAGAGATTGTCATTAATTACCAAAACCACACATGGGGCAACACATGCTCTTTCAACATCCTATTTTGCTTACTCGATGTTTAGTGTAATCGATGAGTCATGGACATATAAACGTGCGCAGATTCTACTGGATTCTGCTAATCATTAGAGTTGACCAAGGAGTCGTTCAAGTCATGGACTCGTTAAGGAAAGATATGGACGAGTACCTCAGCTTGCAAGATATGCTCCATAGGTAATTTCAATCATTATCGCTCTATATCGACCTCTTTTATTCATTTTCTGATATCAAGTAATTAATAACTCCTTTAATCATTTTCTTTTGCCGGGCAGGGTTTGGAAACGGTTCATCGTGAAGGTTCCAGGGGGTTGGAAACCAGAGCTGTATTTTTATACCACCAAGGTAAGTAGTACTATAAATATAGGTCCGCGCAACTCTTTAATTCTAGTTTCAATACCATTATTAGGCTTGATTATTATTTGATTAAATTCTATTTTTTGTAAAGTGGTGTCTTTGGCAGCCACAAGGGACTAATTTATGTGCATACTACGTTTTCAAGTACATGCGCTCTTTTGTCAGTGAGCGGAATAGAGATGTCAGAACAGCTGAAGTATGTATACACTATTCGTAATTTTTTATTACCATATTGTGTTGAGTTCCATTCATAAATTATTTTATGATGATTTCATATATATATATATATATATATATATATATATATATATATATATATATATATATATATAGGAAGCTCAGATGGGGCACCTAGGAGCATGGGCACCAGGATGGAATACAAACAGTTTTAGGTATGTAGACATATACATATATCTTGGGTATGTATACCTTAGATATGTAGGAGGTACATATGATTTGGGTATGCACATTATGGGGTATGCATACCTAATAATTTGCACATACCTAAGTTATTTATATATATACCTGATCTGTACGCGTACAATTGAAAACACATACCCGAGATATATATAACATGTAGATACCTCGAATACACATACCCAAGGCACCGGGATAGAATACACTACATTTTGGATATGTAGACGACACGTATACCTCAGGTATGCACATGTTGGGTATATAGGAGGTACGTATGTGTATTTGAGGTATCTATATGTTATATATATATCTCGGGTATGTGTTTTCAATTGTACGCGTACAGATCAGGTATATATATAAATAACTTAGGTATGTGCACATTATTAGGTATGCATACCCCATAATGTGCATACCCAAAATCATATGTACCTCCTACATACCTAAGTTATACATACCCAAGGTATATGTATATGTCTACATACCTAAAACTGTTCGTATTCCATCCTGGTGCCCATGCTCCGAGGTGCCCTATCTGAGCTTATATATATATATATATATATATATATATATATATATATGAACAACTCACATATTCATATTGATATAGATGGATCGAATGCGGGACCAGCTCATACCAACGAAACGCCTAAAATCAATTCAAGAGGAATCGGCGGGATTTTTGAACTCGGCGGTCCTGAAGAAAACCGGAGAATTTTATCACCCTAGTAATTATTTTTTGCCTCCAATGTAATTGACGTGATCTCGACATGAGAATCGCATTAAAGCAACTTGTATGTGTGTATGTATATATGCATCAAACGTGATCTCGATGTAGTAAAACTTTATGTATACGACTTGTTTTTTGCGTAACGTGATCTCCATACAAAAAGAATTAAATGGAAAACACAAAATCGAAACCCCTAAAAAATAAATAAATAGAAAACAAAAACCCTAAATCTTTAGTCCCGGTTGGTAACACCAACCGGGACTAAAGCGTCCCCGCCTTGCGCGCCCCTCCTTTGCCACGTGGATGTCCATCCGTCGCGGTTCGTGGACAACCGGGACGAAAGCCCCCCCCCCCCCCCCCTTTGTCCCGACCCTTTAGTCCCGGTTGGAAAACCGGGACGAAAGGCCCTCTGAAACCGGGACGGATGGGCCGTTTTCTACTAGTGACAATGGCACGGCGCGTGTTGGCACGGCCGGAGATGGAGGTCCTTGTCATAATAGACCGGCCGGCTTGGCGACGCAGCCGTAGGCAGCATTGGAGCACGGCACCCGGATAGACTCCAACAGTTTCTCCATATAGGGACTTGACTAGCAAAGACCCAAAACGTGGTCAAGATCAAGCACACATGCGACAGGCAGGCACGCACACACTTGTGGAAGAATTCAACAAACCCCAGATTGACTCTTCAACTTAATCCCTTTCACTGCATCAGCTAGCCGTAGGTTATATAGGCATGCATGGAATATCACAGGTTACAAGTATGAACTCAACACAAAATACTTCATATAGTTAAGAGGATCTATAGTAACTAACACCCAACTGTAAATAAGCTTCTAAGTTGTAACAATAATAACCAGCCCAAAAATAACTAGCAGTGTGACTAGTACGTGATTGCACGGCTAGATTTTCGATGTAGTTATGCATATTGGTTTGGATTTTGACATTATGAGCTTTGGCCAATAAATATCAACATGTGTTTGTGTATATAATTATGAATGATAGTAATATAGAGAAATCCATGAAGGAAAAAAATGATTACATATAAATACTTCTCAGCGTATGTTTTTGTGTTTGTCTCTTGTTTTGCGGAGAGTTTTCGTGTTTGTCGCATACTGCTAATTAGATACCATACCAAAATAAGATGTAATATATACCTCAGTGTGAATTTGTTTTCATCCCTTAAGTAATTCTGTTGAAGAACTACCGTGTGTTTAAGAGAACTACCTCAGTGTGAAAACCAAGTGTTTTTTCTTCTCTTAGCTAAAAGATGATCTCTTACCATAATATGTCTCACCACAAATTCAGTGATATCTGGTCAGTATAGATAAAACTAAAAAATAACCTATTATACACCATTATTGAATATTTTGATTACATGATGGGTTTAAAATAAGATTGTCTTATCAATAATTGTAAATGCCATTGTATGATTCGTTACCTGCTAATCTTCTTCTAGCTAATTAAATATTTATTATTTTCATCTATCGTCTAATGCCTTGTTTTCACTAGTTAATACTCATAGGAAAATGCAATAACTTTATCTCTATATCATGCTCGTCATGGCTCGTATGGCTAATTTTTACTTTCACGTTCCATCATTTTTGCATTACTTGTATTTAATGATATGCATATTTCTTGGATCCCTTACTATATTTTGCATTCAAAAGGTTTTATCAAATAGGTCATCTCTACTATATAATATAGCTAGAGGTGATGGTTGGTACGTTTTTTTATTTCCGATTTTGCCCTCCCACCAAATCACATATTTACCCACCACTGCCACCCATAAGTCATGCACCGGTTCGTTTTTTTTCCCGTCCGCCTACTCACATCCCCAGCTTCTGATCCCCGCACGACCCGCAGGAGTCTTCTCCCATGGCCGGCTCCGATGGCCGCCGCCGATCTCCTCCGCCGGACGCCGCCGATCTCCTCCGTCGGACGCCGACATCTACTTCGCCGGTCGCCGCTGCCCTGCAATCTCCCTTGCACTGCACCTACAACGCCTCCGCCTCGATAACTCCCGGTCCCTGCCGATCTGGACGAAGGTGAGGGCACTAAACAAGGCGAGGATGACCGGCTATCTCCAGGAGAATCAGCGCGGCTGCCATCAGGCTGATCCACAAAATCAGTTCCCAATCGAGCAAGCAAGGACCGCCCCACCCCCGCTCACTCCGGCCGTGTGGCCCGTCGCATGGACACGCTGCCTCCCTCCAGTGTCCAGTCCCCGCCGCCCGGATGCGCCGCCTCCTTCCGGTTCAGCGAGGGTCTACCACCAGCACGGCGTCGTCCTCTCCTTCCGCAACTCAGGTCCAGGGAGCAGCTACATGTTGTCTGCGCAGAGCTGCTAGATGGTGGTGGCTTCAGCAACAGTGTTGAGACAAGGCTGGTGTGGGCAGAGGCATAAAGATTCGCCGTGTATTTAGAACCTGATCGATTGTTTTGGCAGAGCACTTCTTGGAAACTCACAGTTCAATTCGTTCGTGTGTATCGCAGCCTGTTGAGGCTGGTTATTAACTAGCTAGCTCTTGCATTGTCCATGTTTCTACTCTAGCTATGTTCACTTCTTGCATTGTATAGCAGCAGAGAAAATTGTAATTTTTTTTTGCAATATATTGATCTCTTTATATGAGGGTACTCATGGCAGCACGTTATATTATGTTTGCCAAATGATTCCCTAGCCTTATAGAGTTACACGCCCTGCCACCGCCAAGTCAAACGTACCGCTTCGGTGGAATCTGAATATCACCTGGAACAACGCTCTTCTCGTCTCCGGTCTTCCCCTACACATCTTCCTGATCTCCGCTCCCGGGAGTGGTGAATCGGCCATCTCCGCGCCTACGCCACCTCCCACCGCACCTCCTCGCCGGCCGCCAGGTCCCCCGCGCCGCCGCATCCGACGAGCGGTGCCGACGAGGAGTAGGAGGAACACGTGGCTGGCTTTGGATTGTTTCCTGTCTTGGATCGATTCCACACAAAAAACTCTGTCGACCTGCTCCTCCCTCCTTGCCTCCCCCGATGCATCTAGCGACTGGCGGTGCTGAACCTCGCGCGGCCCGACCTCCTGCACCACCGATGTTCCAATCCCCATGCCTCGCCGAGCTTGGCCTCCTGGTACGACGCATCAGCCCCAGCACCCAACACCGCGGAACCGCTGCCCCTCGCCGCGCCGGTGATGCAAACCGGACAGGTGCGGGTGTCCATCGGCGCTGCTCTGGGAGTCCAATTCGTCCGCCTCGCCTTCTCCTCTGAACTCCCATATGGACACGAGGAGGACAAGATCATCCTGCTGCCAGCGACGCCCATCCTTCACTGCCTTTGTGCAGCACGGAGTGCTCTGTTCGGGAGCAGCCAGGCTAATTTCTTTCACAGAAGAAGAAAGAAACTGTTTGTGTCAGGTTCCTCTTCTTGCCATGGTACCACGAGTACAGCTGCAAAACCTTACCCAAGTACTGGCCAATCAATGAACGCTGCCTGCGTGTGCTAGGAATTAGAGATACACGCTTTGCTTTATAGAGTATCCTAATGCATATTTCCTATATCTCTAGCAGTATTTAATTAAACGAATTCATGTGATGGTTTTCTGAAAGACTTGAAAATGCAGTATACTTTTACATGAAACAACCGTGTAGAAATTTTCCAGCTATTTGGATATATAGATGTACGTTTCAGACTTTCAGTTTCAGTGTCTTTCTTATTTTCGGGATTCGGTTACTTTTCGTGTTTCAGTATTGAATATTCATTACAAGACAGAGTCGAAATCATACGTCCCTTTAGAACAAGACAGAGTCAAGACATAGTCGAGTTTTCTTTTCAGGTCTGCCTCTTGGGTTTCTTGGAACACATTCTCTGTGATTTCCCTATATACCTGATGTTTGGCATGCGCTGGTTCTTGCAGTTGCGGCTTGTGGGGAACATCTACCTGCTGCAACAGCATGGCTCAGCTGAACCTCCACGGTACCGCCTTGATTGGTGTATCATGTTTGCTATGGTTAATATAGAGCCGCTGAATTCTTCTTTATGACAGAGAAACAGAACCATTTGTCTTACTGCTCAGTAAACAGAGCCCGAGTTTAGAATTCATATAATATATATCTGTTTTCAAATGATATAATAGCCACTTGTTTTCTTCCCTATTTTTTCTTTGGCCCACTCTTTCATTTAAGCACAAGTTCTAGCGAGTTGCACTTCTATTTTATTACTCTGAGATTAATTTGGTTGTGGATTAGATAAAATTGATACCATGATGTATATAGAGAAGATTAGAAAGTAAATGGTGACATTTCTTTTATTTTTGTGAGTATTGTTGTACAATGGGACATCTAAGAGAATTCAAATGTGAGAGAAAACAATGCTAGCACCAAAATCAAAGTTTACCTCAAACATAAATGTTGATTTATTTTTAGACCCGTTGCAACGCACGAGCTATTTGCTAGTCATCGTAGGTTGTTCCTAGGAAAGATGTAACGACATCTAAATTCTAAACATACATGGAGTTGTCGACGATTTTACCTGCAGTTAACGGCGTTGAGAATGCTATGCCTCTTTCGATCGGTTGGGTGTGTACTGTGTAGATGTCAAGGGGACGCGTATTGACGGCGTTGCAATGGAGCCTTGGGTCAGCCGGGAGTTCAAGCGGCGTGGGCTTCTACTGCATCGCCGTCGTGCCGTCGCTCCACCGGACGAGTACTAGATGCGTTGCTTGTCGTCGGGCGTGCATGTGGAGCTTAGCCGGGTATGTACGGGGTGTCAAGATAAATGATGACCCTGCGTGTATAGTTAGGATACTGGCCGAGTTAGTTAGTCAATTGTAATCTAAACTGCGTGTATAGTTAGGATGCTGTTGAACCCTAATCTAAACTGCCGCAGGTCATTGGCTGCGGGCAATCACCCCCAGACACTTGCGTACTCGTTTATGCGAGTGCTGATCCGCGTGGCTGCTATTCGTACCATGCATGGAAATCTATCTTTTTTTTTGCGAAAAAGACCAACGGATTTATTGATTATCATCAACGGTACAAAGAATTCCAAAAGTAATAAAAATTACAAATAGGTCTTCAGACCATCTAGCGATGACTACAAGCAGTGAAGCTAGCCGAAGGCGCGTCGCTGTCCTCACCCCTCCCTCACTGGAGCCGGGCAAAGCTTGTCGTAGAAGAGCTTGTTGTAGTGGACAGACGGGAAGTCGTCGTGCTAAGACCCTGAAGGACTAATGCACCAGAGCAGCAACCATCGCCAATGATGACAACCGTAGATCAGAAGAGCCAGACCTACAACCACACGAACGAATACGAAAACGGACCAGATCCGAGAAGATCCGCCGGACACACAACTCCACACGCCCTCCGTAGGTACTAGGCGCACCATCGGAGCAAAGATAGGACGGGAGGACCTTATTCTCTCTTCAGGATGTTGCCGTCGCCACACCATTGCCGAAAAAGACACTCGAAGAACATAAAAAAAGGAACAAAAACCTTCTCGCCGGCGAGGGGCTGCCGTCCGCCGCACCTCTGGGGCCCAAGGGCCGTCAGAGGCCGGAGGACCAGCAGCTTCGCCGGCGAGAGGGACGAGGACCAAATCGGATCGCTGTACAATCGCCTGGGAAGGACGCGTACCCGTTCGGTTCGTACGAGCGTTGCTGCGAGTTTCTTGGCCTGTCGAATTTGATTTTGACTTTATGGAAATCTATCCTTTAAGGATTACACAAGATCAATCAGGCTTACACAAGATCATTCACACTTGCGTACTCGTTTATGCATGTCGGGGATGCTCATGAATCTGAACAATTGAGTGATTTTGATGACTCTACAGTCCAGCCCGTATAACAGTTTGTATAATTATTCAGATACTTGTAGAAAACCTTTGTTTTACATTTTCTCTGAGCTGGCCGTTGAGGAATTGACATGCTTTTGCTCCAGCATTGATACGCGGTGGAGAAGTTACGGATGTTGGCTACCGAAGGTTTGACTTTTACAGATTTCCATTTGATTTGTTCGTGTAAGAAACTTCTGATGTTGTACTTGTTGGAACTGCAAGTGCTTGAAATATTACGTGGGATCAATTCTGTATAAAAATATGTACTTGGTGAGGTTAGGGCAACTTCAACGGGTCGACCCAAACCGATAGGAAATATGTTTGGTTTTTTATCATTTGGGTAGTAAGGCGGACATGCGTCTGCCCTCTGTATGGTTTTTACTGGCCAGTGCACCGAATTGGGCGACCCATTTGGTTCGCCCAGTCCACTCTTTTTGGTCATTTTATCATTTTGGTCATTCTATACAATCTTGATTGTGGCAAATTAAATATTGCACACAATTAAACAAATAAAGTCGCATAGTTTACAACCAAATAATAATTCATAGGAAATAAATTGGAACAAAATGAGAAGACAACTAGTGGGTTTTTTCACGTGAGTCCACATATGATCAACCAAATCATTTTTAAGTCGAAAATGGGTTGTCCAATCACGCGTTTTATGATGAAATTGGAGTATTTGTTCAAACGTTGCCGCTCCACCCTGGGGCTCAACCAAATCACCCTAAAACTTTCAATCTCGGTCATAAAATTTGTCATCACGCTCATTCTTTACAATAATGTTGTGCATGATCACACAATCAATCATCACCTGCAACTAGTGTCAACGCTCCATGCTCTACCATGGTTCCCAACAATAGCTCAACAAAATTGGAGCACACCAAAAGCACACTCCACACCTTCCTAACACTCTCTTGTTATTTGGCAAACCTAAACTTCATCTCTCTTTGGGGATTAGAGATTGTCTTCACAAACAAAGACCATGGAGAATAGATACTATTTAGGTATAGTACCCTTAGTGTATGGGTGGACATTGATCTCATAGTTCACCTCTGGGAAATTGCCTTCCGAAAGTCTAGAGAACACGAGAGAGCATGGAAACACGTTCATGTCATTGTGAGAACCTGCCATGCCGAAAAAAGAGAGTCATATCCAGATATCTTGTGAAGCCGACATGGCGACGACCTGGGTTTAAGGGGGTGTACGGTGCGAGTCGCGAGCTACACCGTTCGGGCAAGAAGTGGAAATAACTATGGCGGTGGAGGCCGCGAGTCATATCCAGATATCTTGTGAAGCCGACATGGCGACGACCTGGGTTTAAGGGGGTGTACGGTGCTGAGTCGCGAGCTACACCGTTCGGGCAAGAAGTGGAAATAACTATGGCGGTGGAGGCCGCGGACGGGATGTGGCGTGGCGGAGGGCGCGAGTGGTGGCGAAGAGGACGGATGCGGTGGTGTGACGGTGAGGGCAAGAGGAGATAGGGTAAAATCGGTGGGGGGGGGGGGGGGCAGGGATACCACTTGTGGGCGGGGCAGGAGAGCACACCGCGGTGGTCCGCGCGTGTCCGGAGCGGGCACAAACCCATAGATCCGCGCGGACAACTAAAGGGACATCCGACCGTTTGCGTCGCTGCGTTTGAACCTGATTTTTGCCCACGCAGACAAAAATTGACGCAGAAAGACCAAATTTATCCCGCGTAGGTGTGGCCCTTGTCTCCTCTAGTTCTCATAATTGCTTTGGGTTAAAGCTACAAGCACAAAAGAAGTATTCAATTTGCTGAGTACCGATGAAGTGTGTTGATTCTTAGATCTTCGGTGATTGTGTTTTCTATGTTAATATAATTTCTTTGTGAATGTAAATATTTTTGCCATGGCAACACGAGAGGATAATTAATCAGCAATACTAATGTTTATTTCTTGATTTTTACGTGCAAATCTTTTGTTATCATATATGTAAATTTACTCCAACTCCAGATGCTTGAATGTTTAGACTTTGATGCTATTTTTCTAGCCCAAGTATGCTTCTTACAAAGTAGTAAGACAATTGAGCGAAAAAGGCATTTGTAGGGCTACGTGTAGCCCTATATTTTAAAATTTTGAAAACAATATTTTAAATTTCAAAAAATACCAAGAATAATTCTTGATGTTGCAGTTACCATATCCTAAAACTGTGTAAATTGAAAATCAAAATAGTTCTGCATTTTTGGCTACGTAAAAAGACAATTATGACAAGATTTGGAGGTGTACTATTCACACACCATTTAGAATTTTGTCTTATTTGCGTAGCCTAGAATACAGCGTATTTCGGATTACTATTTTGCACACTTGTAGGATATATCCATGGCTACATCTACGTATTTGTTTCAGATTTTATGAAACTTTAAATTTTGTATTTCAAATGTTCAAAATAAAGAGCTACATGTAGGACTACAAAATACCAGAACTGAGTTATTTTATGGGCTGCACAAAATGGTGGCAAATAATCCAATGAATGGACAAGTAGGGAGAAATATGACACCTTGTCTTCTTAAGGTTTGGCGGTGGAGAAGATGTGCAACATAGATAAATAGAAAAATGAGAAAAAAATTGATTACTTTTAATAAAAGTATATATGACTAGATGACAGGTGGAATCAAACTCCAGATCCAAAAACAACACTAGTTGCCAGCACCGAATAAATCCTCGCCAAGGTTGTTCATCAAGTATCAACAATAATGGATAAAGCTAGCAAAGGCAGAGAAGGGCAGCTGATCTCACCGGATGGTAAAAGATACATTGACTTTGAGAGTATCCGGGGTTTTTAGTGGAAAATAATCGCACACCATGGCCTGGTCGCAGTCACGGAGCTTCGGCATTCCATTGGAGAGATTAGTGCATGCTACTTTTATATTACGATCCCGGAGAAGGGACAGCATGACGGAACGCTTGTAGCTTTCGGGAAAGTAGAAGAGCTGGAGCTTGCAGCTCACATTCTTTGATGGCGACGGAGAGGAGTCATCGGCGGCGACTTGAGGATGTAAGCACAAGCAAGAGATCGCGCGGCCAGAGTTTATTAGGCGCACCACCCTCAACAGGAATATGTAGTCTCTGGCTTCATGGACGACGACCATGAAATTGAAGCCGTAATGGAGGTCGGTGACACGAACCTCACTGTTCTGAACCCCGGTGATGCATGGCCAGTTGTGTGTGCCGACGAGGTGGTGAATGAGCTCCGGTGTGGATCCAACGAAGTCACATGCCTCTGCAGGGCAGTGGATCGCGTGGGGGCAGGCCCGGAGGTGGTCGCGTAGGTCATAGTAGCGCACCCTGGCAGCGCAGCCAATGGGGCATGACCCGTGGACGGAATCCACCAGCTGCTCCATGGCATGGCACCGGTGGTAGCCACCGGTAATGAAGGTGCGGCACACATGGCACCTCCCCTCCGCGGCAAGCTTGTCCCGGCAGGATGAACACACCACGTGGCCCACGGCACACTGCAATTAAAATGCCAACATCAAGATAAATTAGTCCGGAATAATCCTATCAACAAGCTAACCACGCATGGAAGACGTACATGCTTGGTTGCAATCGACGAGACACATATATACCTGGAAGATCGGTGGCTTAAGAGGGAAGCAGCAAACACCGCAATCAAGCATATTTTCATCCAGCGACATGTTCGGTAGCGCTGTACTCTTGGACGGAGGCGGATCCAATACCGGCTCAGAGGAGCTTTTCGGAACCACCACTTGCTCGTTCTCTTCCTCCTGTCCGTCAGATTCTGAATGCATTTGCCTTTCCTGATCTACCTGCTCGTCTTCTTCATCCTGCGCACCCTCCTCGTCACCGTCCGGTGCTGCGAGCTCTTGATCGATTTGCATTTCCTGCTCCTCTTCATCTTGGTTCCGCTCGTCCTCTTCATCTTGCCTCTCCTCATTGCCGCCATTAGATTCTGAGTGCTCATGGCTTTCTTCCTCGCTGCTATGTCCCCTGAAGCACGCCCTCTTCCTTGCCATACTTGGCCCCTGTGGGGGAAGGGGCTAGGATTCTCTCTCTGCATGAGAATTTACTAGTGAGTGATACATGTGATAGTCCAATCCTAGGTTATCTCGTATTACATACCCCATTAGGCTAGCTTGATCGGTACTCCCTCTCATCCCATTTAAGTGTCGTGAGCTGTGTACAAATCTATACGGAGCTAGCTCACATTTCACGTCAATTTTTAGGATCGGAGGGAGTATCATCAATTGTGTCGAGTGCACAAGATGGTCGACCTAGTCTTTTAAGTTCGCTTGTAATATAAAACTGTACACACTGCTGATTTATGAATGCATTCATAAGAACAAAATGTGAAGATCCTAACATCGGATGGAAACTTTGCTTATTGTGTAAAGAGCAACGGTTGAAATAACCGTTGGTTGAAGTGGCACGCAACAGCCATTCTACAGCTTGCTATACGAAAATAATGAAAAATGAGTTTATCAACAAGATGTCCTAAATTATTTACAATGAAGTAAGTTGTATACCCTTTTACGAAACAGGTCTACGAACACCATGTTTGAGCTAGCTTTCTTGTAATGTTAGAAAAAGATGTAGTGTATTCCTAGGTTCAACCATTCAAGTATTAGAGTAAAGCTAATACATTATTCAGTACAAACTAAACAGTCGATCAGGTCATTGTCTCAGTAGCATAGAACAAAAGAACATTGTTTTTCAGACAATTGATAATTTGTTTGCTGATTTGGCATCAAAAAGTTTAATCTGAGTTCATGCGTTTATATGATAAAATTGATGTTTGAGCACATTTTCTGGATAAAGAAAATAGATGGATATTGTTTATGTAACAGATCAGAAGGTTGCTATGCATATGCCAAAGTTAATATGAAACTGCAAATAAAATTGTGGCATGATGCAAAAAAGAATATAAGCAGCATTGCAGATGCAGCTCTAAATCATCAAGCTAATATTCACATATACTGAAAACATGGAAATATCAAACAAATGTATACTCTGGTGAATCAATTCCACCATCATATCATAGACTTGATTTAATGAATTTATAACGTACTTATTAAACTGCAATCTTATCTAACATTTTTATGTCAAAGAGAGATTTTTTATGTTCATATTCTACATCCTAGATTATGTTTATCAAGATTCAACGAATACTACACATATCACAAAAAATTATCTTCCAATCAAACAGCAATATTCAAACGTGAGTAGATTCGGCTTTAACCTAAAGTCTAATGTTCGTCTAAACATATGAAGACATCCTAATATATTGTGACCGAAATTAAAGATGTACCTTGAGCAACTGTATATTCAGGAGGTATCGTGCAGATTCCAAACTAGAAGGTTTTACAAAAGAAAACCTGTTAATAAAAATTATAAAGAAAATACAGAACGGTTGTTATTATAATCCAATATACCTTCAAGTAAGGAATTGCGTTATTCAATAAAAAAGGTACAGAATAATCAAACTTTATTCATCTATGTCATATAAAGAAGTGAATAAAAAGAAGTAAATAAAGATCAAGAACTATGGAACTGTTCTTGCCTTTTTTTGTACAAAAGATGTAATATACCTATAAACCTGAATGTTATGTAGACATTTAGGTAACAGAACCATCAAATTATATTCAGCTTTCATGCACTCGAAAGAAAATCAATGCAAAGAACTATGAAATTGTATTGACTCGTTTTGTACTAAAGACGCAACAATTTAATTTTTACTAGAAGCTTAGGTCACTGATTGATTTATCTAACTATTTTTTTTTGCGGATAAAACCAGATCTTTATTAGGCAACAGGGATTACAACAACCAGATCTTGTAATCCCTGTTATCTAACTATATTTATATATGGCTATTAAGTCTTCACAATAATCTTTCACACTTAAACTTGACCATCAAGGCGACGTTAAAAGGTATGGAGTTTGTTGTTAGTGTCATATCTTAAAGCAACATAAGCGTATATGTTAGGTGCATACAAAGCAAGTCAAATATTCTCAGAAAAGAAGATAAATAATGAACAACAACAGCTTGTGTGTGTGACAGAGAACCAGACAACTCATATACGAAAAATAATGAGGGTGCGGGGAAGGAGTGCTGAATATGCAGCATGAAAGAGAAAACCGAACAGCTCATCGCAGCAATTAGAAGCAAATACCCATAAAAATTGAACTGATGATTAAACCAAACCAATGAATGCATCTCCAGACCTATTTTTATTACTGCATTGCTTTATTTTCACAGGAACACGGTATACACTAGACATAATATGAAGCATCCAGATCTATGACAACTTCATGCGAATCCTTAAGAGGAAGAAGGGGGTGGATTTGCATGCATCTCGCGAGTAACTGAATCAATGGTAGGACGGAGAGGAAGGACAGGGGGATAACCTTTTGCGCTTGGAGGGATACGGGAACTGCAGATGCGGATCGGGGAGAAACGTCCGGTGGAAGAATCACCGCCGGCTGGGACGGGCGGTCAGGGGATGGTGGCGAAGGGCGTTAGCATTTTAGGGTTTAGAGGAGGAGGCCGCCGGACGGCGGAGCTGCGGCTGGAAGGCGAGGTGCACGATGAGAACGTGTTCGCTTATAGTTACCGTTAGGCTGGTGTGCTGTTGGGCCAGGCCATGCCGCTAATCTCCATTTCGACCAAATAAGTTGGGCTACCCCAGTCAGTCACCTCCAAGTGTGAATGGGTCTTGTCTGACTTTTTTTTTCTCAATCTGGTCATGCTTTCATAAAATTTAGAAGACACATTATTGAGCCCAGGCCGGCCCTGACATGTCAGGGGGCCTTTGCAAGGAAAACAAATGGGGCCGTTGGTTGCTCACGAAATACTCGGCTTGAAACTCACAGCGTTGCATCCAGCTAGCCACCTGGGCAAAAGATATTGTTCGTGATTCCATGTTATTGGAGGAGAGAAGTAGGATCACCACTATTATGCACTTCATATGACTGGACACACGATCAGGAGAGTTTTGCACCTGAGCATAGGATTAAAAAGTTGAGAGAAGACCTCTCTTTGCTGGAAATACCCTGTGGGATTGCAGTACCATGCTGGAACAGTTCTGCAAGCCCCTGAATCCCTGATCCAGGTTAGATATTGTTCGTGATTCCATGTTATTGGCGTTGCACCAGTTCTGGAGTTTATTCCGCTGCCTCCGCTTACGCAGTTCAGTTCCGAGGCTCAATCGAGAAGAACTACATGATGACTGTATGGCGATCTGATGCACATTTGCGATGCCGAATTTTCGCGTGGCTTGCTATCCAGGCGCGCTGCCTGACAGCAGATACTTTGGCAAAGAGACGCATGCCACATAACGAAGAATGCGCTCATGCCTCAGATGCCCTGAGACTGCTGTGCATTTGCTCTCCAATTGTCAGTACACGACACAGCTGTGGTGTGAGATCCTCCATTGGCAGGCCGGCCGCCGTGCTATCTCCCACGCAGTGATCAAACGCTGCACGGATGGATAACTGAAACTAGGGAGATGACGGAGAGGCGACATCGCAAGAGCTGGGTCGCACTCGCCCAGCTCGTTTGGTGGACAACCTGGAAGGAGAGAAACAGTCGCATCTTCCAAAGGCATGCTTCCAACGTCAGCGAGGTGAAGACGAGGATCTTGCAAGATCTGCACTCTGGCGCACAGCGGGCAGACTGACAGTTTGCTCTTGCGTCCCCGGGAACCTGACTGAAAAATCTGTTGTACTCTTTTTTGGTAGATTAGTCTTTTCCTCTTCTGTTTCTTGTTTTACTTTGAGTCCTTGTACTCCTTTACTCCTTTACTATTATGAAATAGCAGCCACGACTGCATTTTCGTCAAAAAGGTTAGATAAAAACAACACCAGCAGTGCGGTGGATGTTGATTGCGGTAATGGGGAAGGTGGTGGTGTTGCTCGATCTCACCTCACCTTCTTGGTGCTTGGTGCAAGCATTTTGTTGGTGTGACGGACCACTGATTGTCGAGGCCCTTGCGATGCGGGAGGGACCTATCTTTGCGAGCTGCGGGGTTATTCACATGTGATACTAGAAGTGGAGTGTGTGTAGGTCGTTGACCTCTGCTCACAAGTCACAACGCGACCCAATATCTATCGTGGCGCCTATCATAGACGATGTTGCGAGCCAAAAAAAATCTAGCAGACGTCGTGGATGCTCATGAATCTAAACAATTGAGATATTTTGATGACCGTAGTAGAGTCCACTGTTATTTCAGAATTGCAAGAGATCAAGCAGCCCACCAAGTACATGATGTGGATGACAATATGAATCTAAGCCATTGATATATCTTAACCTTAAGAGTGACGAATCTCCACTGTTTCATTTTCTATCATTTCATAATGATACAAATAATAGATACATTAAGTATTCACGCACAGAGGGAGTATATATGACTAGATGGCAGGTGAAAAATATTCAGGCAACGCTAACTTCAGGTCCGAAAACAGTACTAGCATGCCAGCAACGAATAGATCCTGATCCCCAAGGTTCATCAAGTATCTATACTTGTAATAACTGATAAAGCTAACTAAGGCAGATAGGAAGTTGATCTACCGGATGGTAAAAGATATATTCACTTTGAGAGCGGGTTCTGGTAGAACACCATCGGGCACGATGAACTTGTAGCAGTCACGGAGGTTGGACATCCCACTGGAGAGATCAGTGCATGCTACTTTGAAATCATAACCCTCGAGATGGGACAGATGGTAGACACCCTTAAAAATGTCGGGCAAGTCGAACAGCTGGAGCATGCAGCTCACATTCTTTGATGGGGATGGCGAGGAGTCATCGGCGGCGGCTTGAGGATGTAAGCAGAAGCAAGAGATCCCGCAGCCAAACCGTGCGCGTTCCACCCTCAACAGGAATAGGTACTCTCTGTCATCATGGACGACAGCCATGAAATTGAAGCCGTCAAGGAGCTGGGTAACACGGTTCTCACTGTTTTTAACCCCGGTGATGCATGGCCACTTGTGTGTGCCGACGACGTGGTGAAGGAGTGCCGCTGTCGATCCAACGAAGCCACATGCCTCTGCAGGGCAGTGGCACGGAGCTTGCAGGCAGGTCCCGAGGTGGGCTTGCCGGTCATAGTAGGGCATCCTGGCCGCGCAGCCATAGATTGCGTTGGGGCATGACACGCGGATGGACTCCACCAGCAGCTCCAAGTCATGGCACCGGTGGTAGCCACCGGTAATGGAGGTGCGGCACACATGGCACCTCCCCTCAGCGGCCAGCTTGTCCCGGCACGATGAACACACCACGTGGCCCACGGCACACTGCAATTAACATACCAACATCAAGATAAATTAGTCCGGAATAATCCTATCAACAAGTTAGCCACGCACGGAAGACGTACATGCTTGGTTACAATCAACATGACACATATATACCTGGAAGATCGGTGGCCTAAGAGGGAAGCAGCAAACACTGCAATCAAGCATATTTTCATCCAGCGACATGTTCTTTAGCGCTGTACTCTTGAAGAGTGCCCTCTTCCTGCTGACTGACGTCTCTGGTGCCTCTGATACTGCCATACTTGGCCCCTGTGGGGGTGCCATAGGATTCTCTGCATGAGAATTTACTAGTGAGTGATACATGTGATAGTCCAACCCAAGGTTATCTCGTATTACACACTCCATTAGGCTAGCTCGATCGGTATCAATAATTGTGTCGAGTGCACAAGATGGTCGACCTTAGTCTTTTAAGTTAGCTTGTACTCCATCCGTTCATAAAAAGGATGTCTCAAGCTAGCTCAAATTTACATGTACCTAGACATGATTTAGTGTGTAGATACACGCAAATTTTAGCTAGGTTGAGACATCCTTTTGTGAACGGAGGGAGTAATACAAAAACTGTAACACACTGTTGATTTATGAATGCATTCATAAGAAGAGAATGTGAAGATCCTAACATCGGATGGAAACTTTGCTTATTGTGTAAAGAGCACCGGTTGAAAATAACCGTTGGTTGAAGTGCTGCAACGCCGTCGACACTACCAAAAGATCAAAGATGAAGGCAAAAATTGGATCCTCGCGAGAGATAAGCATTTAGCAGAGATCGTTGCTTAGAGCTTTTGCTATGTGAATCATTTTTATTTTGGCCTCGGCCGTCATGTTTGCTTCTCCTATATCAATATGAAAGGCAAAACTTTTGCCTAGTTTAAAAAAAAAGAAGTAGCAGGCAACCATTCTACCGCTTGCTATAGGAAAAGAATGAAAAATGAGTTTATCAGCAAGATGTGCTAAATTATTTAAAATGAGATAAGTCGTATACCCTTTTGCGAAACAGGTCTACGAACACCAAGTTTGAGCTTGCTTTCTTGTAATGTAAGAAAAAGATGTAGTCTAATATTCCTAGGTTCAGCCATTCAGGTATTAGAGTAAAGCTAATACATTTTTCAATAAATACTAAACAGTCGATCAGGTCATTTTCTCAGTAGCATAGAACAAAAGAACATTGTTTTTCAGACAATTTATATTTTTGTTTGCTTATTTGGCATAAAAAAGTTTATTCTGAGTTCATGCACTCATATGAATAAATTGATGTTTGAGCCCATTTTCCGGTTAAAGAAAATAGATGGACATTGTTTATGTAACAGATCAGAAGGTTTTGCTATGCATATGCCATTGTGGTATAATGCAAAAAAGAATATAAGCAGCGTTGCAGTTGCAGCTGTAAATCAACAAGCTAATATTAACATATACTGAAAACATGGAAACATCAAACAAATGTATACTGTGGTGAATCAACTCCACCGTCACATCATAGATTCGATTTGATGAATTTATAACGTACTTATTAAACTGCAATCTTATCTAACATTATACATGTCAAAGAGAGATTTTATTATGTTCATATTCTAAATCCTAGATTATGTTTATCAAGATTCAACAAATACTACACATATCACAAAAAATTATCTTCATACCATACATCAACATTCAAATGTGTGTATATTCGGCATTAACCTAAACATTTAATGTTCATCTAAACATGTGAAGACATCCTAATATACTGTGAAGAAAATTAAAGATGAACCTTGAGCAACTGTATATTCAGGAGGTATCGTGCAGATTCCAAACTAGAAGGTTTTACAAAAGAAAACCCGTTAATACGGTTGTTATTATAATCCAATATACCTTCAAGTTCCTATCGAAAGTAAAGAATTGCGTTATTGTTTTAAAAAAGTACAGAATAATCAAATTGCATTCATCTATGTCATATAAAGAAGTGAATAAAAAGAAGTAAATAAAATCAAGAACTATGGAACTGCTCTTGCCTATTTTGTACAAAAGATGTAATATACCTATAAAGCCTAAATGTTATGTAGACATTTAGGTAACAAAACCATCAACTTCTATTCAGCTTTCATGCACTCAAAAGAAAATCAATGCCAAGAACTATGAAATTGTATTGGCTCGTTTTGTACTGAAGAAGCAACACCTTATTTTTACTAGAAGCTTAGGTCACTGATTGATTTATCTAACTACATTTATATATGGCTATTAAGTCTTCACGATAATTTTTAACACTTAACCTTAACTATCAAGGCGACGTTAAAAGGTATTGAGGTTGTTGTTAGTGTGATATTGTAAAGCAACATAAGCGTACATGCTAGGTGCATACAAAGCAAGTCAAATATTTTCAGAAAAGAAGACAAATAATGCACAACAACAGCTTGCGTGTGTGACGGAGAACCATACAAATCATATTCGAAAAATAATGAGGGTGCGGGCACGGAGTGCTGAATATGCAGCATGAAAGAGGAAACCGAACAGCTCATCACAGCAATTAGAAGCAATACCCATAAAAAATGAACTGATGATTAAACCAAACCAATGAATGCATCTCCAGACTTATTTTCATTTCTGCATTGCTTTATTTTTACAGAAACACGGTATACACTAGACATAATATGAAGCATCTAGATCTATGACAACTGCAGCACACATTAACGAAGCTTAAATAAATTTAATGTATCCACACTTTTGCATAGTCATGAGCCTATAGCACAGATTAACCACCCTCCACTAATCAATTCTGTGCGAGAAATATTTTTTGTGAACACCAAAACAGAATCTCGTTGATACAACCTAACAAAGAAGGCAAGTAATTGTCAATCCAAACTAATGATTGTGAAAATGCAAAACCCTTGTGATTCGATGCATTGATAGAAGAAAAAGTTATGTACAAGTCCAAAAAGGGATAACACTCCACATGTACAGCACAACACCCTACTCACTAAGCACCGCCAGAGGTGCGCCGCCTACCCGACCACCCCTACCAACGGCTACTGCCTGACCTCAGCCTTGATAGTGACAAGCAAGCTGGCAATGTTGGGCTCCACGTTGTCGAAGACTACCGCATTTCGCTCCTTACAGATCCACCATGCTGTGAGCTTGATCACCTTAGAGGTGCCTTTTCTAGAGGTGGAGTGGAAATAATGGGTTGGTGCGAGCAGTCTGCGAAGTCCTCCTCGACAACCAGCACCCTATCCATGAGAGCACCTCATGCCAGGTGGTTATCAAACGAATACCCATAGCCCAAAGATTTATTTTTACTTCTACAACTACCTTACGTATTGATTAATTAGAAACACGTTCATCTTGTTTCTCACAGAAACATTCAGCAAAAATACATATCATGTTAAACATAAACATAACTTTAAGCTGGTCCAGAAAATTAATCAACAAAACTGGCATGCTTCGTCACCCTGCTTGAACTGAATAATTGTCATAGTAGCGGGGGAAAATTAATCGACAAAACTGGATTTGCCATTGCATTGCATCAAACATCATGGGAATTCGGAAGAGAAAGAACACGATAAATCCTCCATGGCAAGCACCAAGCGAGTAACTGGAATCAATGGTAGGACGCATAGGAAGAACAGGGGGGTAAATAAATAAAAACTGTACCTTTTGCCCTTGGAGGATGTGAAGTGCAGATGCGGATCGGAGAGAAACGTCTGGTGGAAGAATCGCCGACCGTGGTCCGCGGATGGAACGGGGCGGTCAGGGGATCGTGGCGAAGGGCGTTGGCATTTTAGGGTTTAGAGGAGGAGGCCGTCGGACTTATAATCTTCAGTCTGGTGCCGTTAGGCTGGTGCGCTTATAATCTTCAGTTGCCGTTAGGCTGGTGCGCTGTTGGGCCAGCCCATGCCGCTAGTTTCCATTTCGACCAAAAAGTTGGGCTATGCCACTCAGTCAGTCACCTCCTCGTGTGAATTCCCCTAAAAAGATGACTCCTGGTGTGAATGGGTCTGGTCTGACTTGTTTCTTTCAATCTGGTAATGGTTTCGTAAAATTTACTCCAGAAGACACGTATTACACTGTGTTACTCCTAGTTGAAAATGAAAACATAAAATTTTGTCGTACCAGGCACAAGACAGAACAAAAATGGGGAGCGATGCCCCAGCCTCTGCATCGAAACCATGCCCACAACTTTTTTATTAATAAAAGGAGAGACCAGAAAACCACCAAAGCCTTACAAAGAAATACATTGATTAGCCGGCAGCCACCGTCCATATGATAACTCGCTACACCTACAAGGTTAATGAAGGGGTGGACCTTCAGGGTCAGCGTGGCACAGATCAACTACTATGGAATTGCCTTCCTCTTCAATAGCAAAACAAGACGACAACTAGAATGGGCAAACACCACTGAGTTTTCTCCGATTTTATTGGCTTGTACAGTCGTACTGCGGCAGGAGGATGTCGGTGCTATGGAGCCCACCAACGCATGGTCGCCACGGCCGCCGATTCGGTGAAAAAGAGGCCCACGTCTTCGAGCGCTGGGATGCCAGCGAGCATGTCGAGCTTGAGCGCATCCTCGGGCTCTTCGGCAACCGGAGAGAGAGGCCGGCGAAGGAGGTAGGACGTAGGCGGAGCAAGGCCGTCGAGGCGGGATCTTCCTGGCGAGGCGGCGGAGGAACGCGGGGAGGCGACGGTAGGGGGAACCGCGTGAGGTGCTCATGACCGTGGGCGTGACCAACCGGCGCCAGCTCGGCTCGCCGGCCATGGATGCAATGGTAGGAAGGGAGGAGGCATCTCGATACTGACCACTAGAAGGGGATCGAGAAGACTGGAGAGGGACAAACAATGACGGGACAGGTTTTTTTCAACTAAATGTGTTCCCCGTGCTAGACTGTTCCTACTGGTATTGTTTACCTAGCCAAATTCTATTGCTGAAAAGAATTGACCCAGTTTTTATACATGTCAACGTTTTTTTGTTTTTTGAATATGTAAATCAAACGAACATGTCAAAACTATATACATCCTTGTTTTAAAAAAAAACTATATACATGGTCTATGTATTTTTTATTCAATTCATCATCATCGATTATATTATTTAATTTGGCCAATTATTACGCTCTTTTCTGTGTAGTTCACATGTGTTTCACAAGCGCACAAAAGATAAATTATATGAACAACCCCGAAAATAACAAACACCCTCTTCCTATATAACCATTGCTAACTGGAATGAGACCGTGAAATACTTCTCAAAAGATATTTGGTCTGATTTCAATTTTGTATCATGAAATCTATTTAAATGATGGGTAAATAACTGAATGAAATAAATTTAGATTCAAAGACGTGTTCATATTATAATAAATTATGAGACTTGCGTTGCCCGTGCACGTTCACTAGTATTAATAAAAGGAGAGACCAGGAAACCACCAAAACCTTACAAAGAAATACATTGATTAGCCGGCAGCCACCGTCTATACGATAACTCGCTACACCTAGTTGATGAAGGGGTGGACCTGATCAGAGCCATGTGCCCAGACCTCACACAACTACGCACATCATCTAAATACGGAAGCCTCACCAGACCGCCCAATGGATAGTCGGGAGCACAAACCAGTCCAGCTGACACTCGGCGCGCACCACATGCGCACGCCGCCATCTTCCACGAACCCATCTTCCGGAGTGATCAACGCAATGATCTTGTACAGCCTGCCTACGCCGCCACGACGCCAGACACCGCCACCTTCCTGTGCATGTCCATCAACCCCAATTTGTCGCCGAGCCCCACTGTGCCATGCCGTCGAGACCCACCACCGTTGACGTGGTAGATGAATACCGCTGCACCAGTAGACCCCTCCGGGCATCTCGTGCTCCAAAACGATGCCCTCAAGAGGGAAACCGACACCGAAAATGTCGCCATCGTCCGATCTGGGATTAACCCAAATCTATAGTTTCCCCCCGGAACATTAGGCATGAGGCGGGATTGCAGCAACAACGCCTTCAACAAGTTAACCACGTACGAGCACGCCGTCATCGTCGGCTCCGCCCAGCTCTCAACAGCGTCAACCGCCTCGGCCTCGCCCCGAACCCGCGCGCCGCAGCTGGGGGTCGAGTCACAGGAGAGGGATGCCACCTCCAACCATCGTCAATCTGCCCGGAGAGAAGTCTTCCCGCCGTCGCCTGCTGAGTTGTGCCGTGACGCCAGGACACACCACAACCATGGCCACCTAGCTCGTCAACGCCGGCACCACCAAGGTGCCAGGTGGCCTTCTCAGCCAGGACAAACCGCCCCACCGCCTATAGCCACCGATCCGGACGCCACATGCCGTAACTACAGGGGAGGCACCACCGAGCAAAAGGACCCCCCCCCCCCCCCCCCCCACACACACACCACCACCACCACCGTATGTGCCGAGATCGCTGCCAGAGAATCGCGGCACCGCACCGTCAAAACCCCGCTGCCCATGGAAGGGGGGCACCGCCCAGGGAGAAGGGTCCCGCCGCCACCGTCTGGTGCGGTGAGAAAGGAGATGGGGGTGGTGGCGGTTATAGCTAGGGAGGGGGCCTAGCTGCGTGTCGTGTCAAAAAGAAAACATTGTCTTATATCGTTTTAATAAATTAATAATCAGTATTTACGCGCAGAGAGAGTATATGACTATATGGCAGGTGAAAAAAATTCAGTCAAAACTAACTCCAGATCCGAAAACCATACTAGTATGCCAACAACCACCAGATCCTCGCCAAAGATTGTTCATCAAGTATCTATACTTCTAATAATTGATAATGATAACTAAGGTAGATGGGCAGTAGTTGATCTACCAGATGGTAAAAGATACTTCGAATTTGACAGTAGCCTCAGTTTCTGGGCGAACACCATTCGACACGATGAACTGGAAGCAGTCACGGAGGCCGGGCATCCCATGGGAGAGATTAGTGCATGCTACATTGAAATTTGAATCCTGGAGATGGGACAACATGCCAGAATCCTACAAGACGCGGCGGATGTAGCAGAGCTGGAGCCTGCAGCTCACATTCTTTGATAGCGACGGCAAGGAGTCATCGGCGGTGGCTTCACTAGTACAGAACGATATATCAGAAACGGGTCAAAACCCTCATCGAAAACGGAGAATGGGTCCGTGTCCCCGCCCCTGTCACTGATGTGAAGAGCTCAATGGCAACGGAGGTGATTAACCGTTGCCCCTAACATGGACAACGGTTGTTATATTAGATCGTTAATGATATGTTCCACATTGGATAAGGAGTTTTGCTAATCACCGTTTCTAATAAGGGTTACAGGAAAACAAAAAAAAACACGGTGACGTGATGTGCCGTCGATGGAGCCCTGCTCCATGCGACTAGACGGCCGCCCGGTCGTCACCGTATTCCTGTCCGCCCTGCTTCACAAAAGTTCATCGGTGCGCGTGGTTGGAGCTCTGCCTCTAAGTCTTCACGGTCGCCAGATGATCATCGACTGTCTTCATCCTGCTGCACAAAATGTACTGCTCTTGGTGACAACACCGTGTCGGAGCCCCGCTCCTAGGTCTTCACGGCAGCAGCATCGTCACCAAGCATCCACCAAGCCCTTGACACAACGAATAATATTTGTTAAAAGTAGCTAAACAGAGCAAATACATAGCAGCTACCAGAGCAAAACCAAGTTAAATAAGTAGCTAACAGAGTAAAACAGAGCAAACCAAGCTAAATAACTCGCCGACAGAGCAAAACCTTGCTAAATAAGTAGTTAACAGAGCAAAACTTAGCTAAATAAGTAGCTAACAGAGCAAAACCAAGCAAATACATAGTAAAAAGAGCGGTCGCTTACCTTAAATGCGGCGGGGTCACTTTCCGTCGCGGATTGCGTCCCAGGTGCCAGAGCCACTGTAAGAGGAGACGTCAGAGGAGATCTCATCCTCCTCAAACACCAAAGCGTCCTCCTCCTCCCCCTCCGCCGCCGTCGCCTCCGCCGCCGCCGCCTCTGGACCAGGGCTCTGGCCTGGGAGAAGAGACCGGTTTATGGCCTCCCGGAGCTGTGTCTGGAACAACGCCTCCTCGGCGACTTGTATCGCATGCTCGGTGGTAGAGATGCGGACTGCTCTCTGCATCGCAGAGTCCTCAATGACGCCGTCGGCGCGCTCGCGCTCGTAGGCGGCGCGAGAGAGGAGGAGACCAACCTCCAGATCCGTGTCCTCATCGTCCGAGGAGGACGAGATCCGGGCGTCGGGGGCCGCCGCCGCCTTGGATCCGGAGGGGATTTGACGGCTCTGCATGAACTCGCGAGACCTGTCGCCGTGGATCTCGTCCCAGTTGTAGGGGAGATCCGGGCTGCGCCTCGGAGGGCGGGAGGAGGAAGATGCTCCATCCTGACTTTCGTCGGCATCGGAGGGGTTCGTCATCGATGGTGTGAAGTTCGTGGAGAGAGTGTGTGGCTAGGGTTAGGACCTGGGGAGAGTGAGTGAGAGTGAGATGCACTGGAGTGGGTGATATTTATATGGGCACCGCTTAATGGGCCTTCACATGGGAAACGGAGATTTACATAACTCCGTATCTGTTTGGGCTTATCGGCGACGGAGTCTCTGTGCACCTCTGTTTGCAATATGTTGGCAACGGAGTTATTTTGCTCTCCGTTACCATTGTGTCGGGCCCATCGACGGATTCTCACACGCGCACTCCCGCGGAGGCGCGCGGAAATCATTTCTTCCGTCGCCTAACTCCTGTCGTTGCCGTAGAGGGGTATCCGATGTGTCGTTCTATACTAGTGCTTGGGGCGTGTTTGGTTTCCTGGGTGGAGGCCGGCCAGACCCGATGGGTGCAAAAATGGCCGTTTGGTGGGCTGTCCTGCTTCCACGTTCCTGCATAGCACGAACCTCAAAGCAGCGTTGGGCCTGGCTATGGAGGAACGGCCGATTCGGCCGTTTCCGCGTGGCCGGGCCCTGGCGAGCTCCGCGTGCCGCTGTCTCGCACGCGTTGGGAAGCGCGGGAGATGAGGCGGTTTGGGAAAAACTCCCACCGCCCAGTCCCCACACCGCCCACTCCACCACTCTCTCCCTTCTCGTCACCGCTTTCATGGCCGCCGCTCCTCCTCCCCTTTCCCGCTGCAGCGGCCATTGGGGCCCGGCCGCCGTCTCCTCGCACTCAAGGTGGGTGGACGTGCTCATCGCGCAGCCGACGGCCGATTGGGGGAAGATGTTGAAGGCTCCTTCCCCGGTGTGACGCGGCCGTCCACAAGCTCCGGCGGCCGCATCGGCGGCATCGGCCGCATCTTCGCCACCGGCGGTTGTGGCCACCATGTCGGCGCCATCGGTGGCTATGGCATCCTCCTCGAAGCCTCCGCACAAGGAGCGCATCGGAGCGGCGTCGACCTCGGCAGCACCCCCTTCTTCCTCGACGCCGACGGCTGGACCCACGCCCTCCCTGGCCACGGTAATCGCTTTCCCCTCTACTCACTAGGACATCGGACTGACATTGTGTGCCGATTTGGATTCTGGCGTGCACAATTGGGGTTTTTCCTCAATAGTCCATTTGTACTCCGATTCATCTTTGTGTAGGATGTTTATGCATGTCCTATAGCTTGTAGATCTGTTAGGGTTTGAACTGGTCTAGGATTCGGGTATATTTGTGTAACTGCCTACTGTAGATTCATCGTCTGCATGTTCTTGTGCACATTGTGTTGTCTTATCGTAGGACATTGCCATTGTTGGCAAGGATGCCAACATCACTGTACATGTCTGCATGTGTTTGTCTGTCATTATGCCAAGCTCAGTGGGACATTGCCATTGTTGGCAATGTAGCCATGTTTAGTTGTACATCCTGGGACTTGCCATTCTTGGCAAGTTGCCATAATTGCGTCCATGTCTCACTGCCAATGTCCATGACTTGCCATTGTTGGCAAGTTTGCATGATCTAGTTCATGTATGTCTGTCATTTTTCATGTATGTCTGTCATTGCTCACCTACACTGATGCCTCTATGCTGATAAGGTACCCAAGACTGAATGGGAGATCCCCGGGCGCCATCCACAGACACCTCCTGGCTTGGAGTGCCTGCTCCCTCGCAACCAGTGGCTGATCAGGCCTTATGTGCCCAACAGGCAAGAGGAGGCGCTGAAGCTGTGCAACCGCACCAAAGTACGTCAGCCGACGTTCGGGCACTTCCCCAGGCCGGTGGCGCCGTAGCAGTTCTATGCTCAGCTGGACAGGGACGATATGTACATGCTTGTCGTCCCCAAGAAGTTCCAGCCCGTGCTGAGGGAGTGGTTCCACATACCAGTCCCTCGTTGCTTGCCGATCTCTGCTTGTCACTACTGCGACGAGTGGGTTCAGGTGAGCATGCACGGCGAGGAGATGATGCTAGGCTGCAACTGGCCGGAGGTGGTGCAGAAGTATGAGCTGGAGGAACCCGACGCCATCGTCTTCAAGCTCACTGGATGGGGCTTCATGCTCACCATCTTCAAGAGCGCCACTTCGACTTCCAGGGGGTACACCTGCCCTCACCACGGCTAGGACCAGCGTGGTAAGCTTGTGATGATGCATTTTGCTTAGGGAACATAGGGGCATGGGATGCCCCTGTTTAGATGTTTAACCAGGGCTTATGGATGCGCAGAACTTGATGATCCATTTTGGTCAGGGGCATGTGTGTTGCCCCTGTTAGTTGCTGATCCAGGGGCATTGGATGCCCCTGTTTAGATATTGATCCAGGGCTATGTGTGCCCATAAACCTCTACTAAGTACTGAACCTATATGGTCTATATAACTTACTGCTACTGAACCTACTAAGCTCTGTGTGTTTTGTTAGCTGTTACCGTTTTAGAGGTGGTAAGATCACCATTTTCATAAGTGGTGACCATAAAACGGCGCAAGGTTGTAACCAAACATCGTATTTTGGCGCTAATACACGTCCAGACACGTAAACAACACACCAAACAGCGGGTATGAAAATTGCAAAACAGTAAAAATAGGCAACCAAATGGGCTACACAACGTGGCTCTGGTCTCGTTTTTCCTGGGCCTGACCCTGGGGAGGCACGGATGCAAATGGGCTTAAAAACGTGCAGGAAATCAAACACGCCCTTAAGGATGTACGCACAAGGACGAGATCGCGCGACCAAATGGTGAGCGCACCACCTTTAGCAGGAACAGATACTCTCTGGCGTCATGGTCAACAGCGATGACATTGAAGCCATCATTGAGGTGGGTGACACGAATATCACTGTGCTGAACCCCGGTGATGCATGGCCACTTGTGTGTGTCGACGAAGTGGTGAAGGAGCGCCGCTGTCGAGTGTCGACCCAAGGAAGCCGCATGCCTCTGCAGGGCAATGACATGGAGCGTGTGGGCAGGCCCGGAGGTGGGCTTGCTGGTCATAGTAGGGCGCCCGGCAGTGCACCCATAGATTGTGTTGGGGCATGACACGCGGATGGACTTCACCAGCTGCTCCAAGGCATGGCACCGGCGGTAGCCACCGGTAATGTCGTCGGTGTGGCACACATGGCACCTCCCGACAGTTGCTAGCTTGTTCCGGCACGACGAACACACCACGTGGCCCACGTCACACTACAATTAACATGCCAACATCAAGATAAATTAGTACGGAATAATTCTATCAACATATTAACAACGGATGGAAGATGTACGTTACAGTCGATGAGATGCATGTATACCTGGAAGATTGGTGGCTTGAGGGGGAGGCAGCAAACACCGCAATCGAGCATGTCTTCATCCAGCGTCATGTTCGCTATCGCTGAACGCTTGGACGGAGGTGGTACCAATGCCGGCTCAGAGGAGCTTTTCTGAACATGTCCCCCGTCTGAAACATCCTCCTCCTCTTCGTCCTCTTCCTCCTCGTCGCCACCAGCAGCATCTATGGAAGCTTGATTGTTTTGGCTTCCCCCTCTGCCAGCTCTTCCTCTATGTTCTGCTCCTCGTTTTCACCATCAGATTCTGATAACTCTTCATCGATTTGCCTTTCCTGCTCTACCTGCTTGTCCACTTCGTTCTGCTCCTCATCTTCACCGTCAGATTCTGAGCTCTCTTGATCCATTTGCCTGTCCTGCTCTACCTGCTCGTCCTCTTCATCCTGCTCCTCGTCTTCATCCTCAGATTCTGAGCTCTCGTGATCAACTTGCCTTTCCTGCTCTACCTGCTCTTCCTCTTCGTCCAGACCTTCGTCATCAACATCGGACTCTGAGGTCTCTTGATCGCTCTGGCTTTCCTCTTGGCCCTGCTCGTCGTCTTGCCTCTCCCATTACCACCATCAGATTCTGAGTGATCTTGAACATCCTCCTCGCTACCATATTCCCAAGAACCTGAATATGTATCTGCTGGTGGTACCGTGAAGCGCATCCTCTTCCTGCTGACTGGCGTCTTTGGTGCCCCCGATACTGCCATACTTGGCCCCTGTGGGAGGGCCAAGGCTTCTCTGCATGAGAATTTACTAGTGAGTAATACATGTGACAGTCCCACCCTAGGTTATCTCCTATTAGATACTCCAATAGGCTAGCTTGATCGTTATCATGTAATTGTGTCAAGTCACAAAATGATCAGACCTTAGCCTGTAATACAATATTGTAACACACAGATGGCAATTGCTGCTTTATGAATGCATTCTTAAGAAGAAAATGTGAAGAGGCCTAATTATGTACTAAGCAGAGATTGGATGGAAACTTTGCTTGCTATGTAAAGAGAAAATGTTGAAATAACCGTTGGTTCTTCGGCAAAAAAAATTCTATCTTCCGCTAAGAAAAAACCGTTGGTTGAAGTGGCAGGCAATGGCGATCTTATCGCTTGCATTAGGAAAAGAATGAAAAATGAGTTTATCAGTAAGATGTCCTACATTATGTACATTGAGATAAGTGATATACCCTTTTGCAAAACAGGTCTATGAACACCTATTTTTTGCTAGCTGTCTTGTATGAAATCTCTAGACACCAATGCCATAAATATTTCAACAGTTAGATAGTGGCTAAGCTGAGTAATGTCAGAAAGATGTACTATAATATTCTTCCTAGCTTCAACCATTCAGGTATTAGAGTAAAGCTAGTACATCATTCAGTACAAATTAAAAAGTTGATCAGGTAAGCACCAGTTACTGAATCTTACTAACAGAGATAGAACTACAGCTATCTTATCCAACAATATTTATGTTAAAGATAGATTTTTTTATGTTCATATTCTACATCCTAGATTATATATAGTTATAAATTTTCAACAAATAGCACAAAAGAAATTATTTATCTTCATACCATACATCCATATTTTAATATGAGTACAATCGGCACTCACCTAAACATCTAATATTCGTCTAGACATGCAAAGACATCCTAATATACAATGAAACATGAACAACTGTATATTCAGGAAATGTCGTACAGGCTTCAAACTAGAAGGTTTGCAAGAGAAGCCCTGTTAAATAAAAGTAGAAAGAAAATACAATGCAGTTGTCATTATAATCCGATATGACCTTCAAGTTCGAATTGAAAGTAATGAATGGCATTCTATAAGAAAGTACAGAATAATCAAACTGCACTCATCTATGTCATATAAAAAAGTAATGCAAGATCAAGTACTACAGAACTGCTCTTGCCTATTTTGTACCAACGAAGTAATGTACCTATAAAGCCTAAATATTACGTGGACATTTAGGTAAAGGAACCATCAAATCATATCAGCTTTCATGCAGATGAAAGTAAGTAAATATCACAAACTATGAAATTGTATTGACTCGTTTTCTACTGAAGAAGAAATTACTTGTTTCGACAAGAAGCTTGTTTTTCGAGAACACACACTAGATCTGCCTATCTATCTATTAAGAACGAAAGAAAATTTCAATTACAAGAGACAAACACCTGCATCACAGCTCGGTCGCATGGCGAAACTGCCCACCCCAATGGTCCATTTATGGCATTACTCCCGCTAGACTACCGAATCCTACCAGTTTTCCACTCGCAGCAATGCTCATTGATCGTTGACAAGAAGCTTACGTATGTGCAGTACACACCTATTTACTTTTTATACCCTCCGTTCGGAAATAGATGTCTTAGATTTGTGTAAATACGGATGTATCTAGACATGTTTTAATGTGTGCATACATCTGAATTTAGACAAATGTAAGACATCTATTTCCAGGCAGAGGGAGTAATTAAATTTTAGTGTGGGTATTAAATCTTCGTAATAATTATTCACCTTGACCTTGTCCATCAAGGCGCTTTAAAAGGCATTTAGTTTATTTTTAGTGTGATATCGTAGAGCAACATAAGCATACACGCTAAGTGCATAGAAAAGAAGGTTAAACATTCTCAGAAAAGAGGATAAATAATGAAGAGCAAGAGGTTGTGTGTGTGACAGTGAACATTTGCAAATCATATTCGAAGAATAATGAGGGGGTGGGCAAGGAGTGCTGAATATGCAGCACGAAAGGGGAAACCAAATAGTTCATCACAGCAAGTAGAAGCAATATCATAAAAATTGAACTGATGATTAAACCAAACAATTGAATGCATCTCCAGACTTATATCTATTTCTGCCTTGCTTTGTTTTTACACGAACACGGTACATCCTAAATCACAAAGGGAGGTGTATACACTAGATAGAAGAGGAAGTATCCAGATCTATGACAACTGCAGCATAAATTAACCAATCTTGAATAAATTTAATGTATCCACACTTTTGATTGAGCATGATCCTGCAAAACACAATAACCACCGTGCACTAATCAAACTTATGCGTGTGAAAATTGTGTGTCAACACCAAATAAAATGCAAAAAACTTGAGGGTCTGTTTGGGAGCTCGTTTTTTTGAAGTATTATGATAATACTTCAGTTTCTAAAAATATTGAAGTATCAAATACTTCAAGGCATTTGGGTTCAGCGAATATTGTGTTTTATAAACTAAAGTATTATACAAAAACACAAAAACAGAAGTTTTTTGCCATAATAGAAACTTCAGTCCGTACCACTTTTTTTGTAAACTGCAGTATTGTACAATACTGAAGTATCCGTTGCCCAGGCACTCAAGTACTTCATTGTTGGAATACTGTGGTTTAGAGTAAACTGAGCTCCCAAACTAGGCCTCGGTGTCGATTGATCGAAGAAAAAGTAATGTACAAGTCCAAAGAGGGCCAACACTCCACATGTACAACGCAACTCCCTACTCAGTAAGCACCGCCAGAAGTGCGCCGCCTACCCGACCACCACTGCTAACGGCCACTGCCTGACCTCGGCCTTGATAGTGACAAGCAAGCTGGCAACGTTGGGCCTCACACCAGGTTTTGCTCCTCCCAAATCGACCACGCGAGGAGCATGATCTCTGCAGAGGTGCCTTTTATCAAGGTCGGTGGAGTGGAAAGGATTGGATGGTGCCACCCCCACCAATCAGCTAAGTCCTCCCTGAGAACCAGTAGCCTTGAATTGATCGGATCCACAAGGGAACCTCACCCCAGATGGTTACCAAACAAATACCCACAGCACAAAGATTTATCCTTAGAACTACTTTATGAATTGAACTTAAGCCCGTTCAGAAAATTAATCAGCAAAACTCGCAAGCTTCGTCACCCATTGTTAGTACTGAATAATGGCCATGGTAGCAGGGGACGTGATTTGCAATCGTATCAAACAGCATCGGAAAATAAATCCCTTCTACTTCTAGAGATGCACCATTACCAAGCGAGTAACTGAAACCAAATATTAGAACGGAGAGATGGAACGGGAGGATAAAAATAATCATACCCTTTTGCGATTGAGGACGGGAAGTGCAGATGCGAATCGGAGAGAGTCGCCGAGCGTGGATGGGACGGGGCGGTCAGGGGATCGTGGGAAGGGCGTTGGCGGTTTAGGGTTTGAGAGGAGGAGGCGGGGGACGGCGGAGCTACAGGTGCAAAGTGAGGGTGGAGGCGCAGCAGGGAGGCGGGAGAATTTATAATTTACCACAGTTTAGTTCGGATCTCTATTATTTGCCACTCTTTAGTTTGGCTTTCACTATTTGCCATGTATTAGACAAACTTCTTTACAATTTGCCATGTTTCTTCTTTATACAGATTTATTATTATTCTTAACTCCAAAATACGTTCTAAATACAATATCTGCATACCCATGTACGGCTGTACCTGGCTGCACCGAACCGGGCCAGGCTGCTCGATCGATGGGATTCTTCTCGTTCCCCTCGTCCAGCTCAGGAGAACAGAGGAACTTGGGCGGGTGCAGCGCCGGCGGCAGCAGCGGCCGTGTTGCGCGACCTTCAGTCCAGCGGCGACCACGAACGGCGGAGGTGCAGAGCAGCCGAGCGCCGGCGACACCGATGGGACCAAGGGCGGAAGGGGACTCCTCGAGGGAGCGCCGTGCACCTCGTGTGGAGGAGGTGCATAGCAGCCGCCCGCCGGCGTTACCGACCGGACCAAGGGCGGAAGGGGACTCCTCGACGGAGCGCCTCCTGCTCCTAGAGGTGCGCGGCGTGGATTGAAGAAGATTTATGTGTCGCTGCAAATCAAAGAAGATTGTTGTGTGTGCTTGTTCGTTCTTGCTGCCAAGTGGAGACATGAATGAGTATGAACCCAATCTTGTGGCAGCCTCTCTCAGCGATCGCATGTATATCAGATATTCAGGCACGTACTACTCCAAGGGAAATAGGGCAAAACATTGGCAATGAGGGAAAGTCAGGGGAGAGGAATTGGTTACCTGGATCTTGGCTGCCGTTCGTGGTCGCCGATCGTGGCCGCGCGACCCAAGTCCGGCCGTTGCCGCCGGCGGCGCTCCCGTGCCAGTTCCTCTCTTTCCGCTCCGCTGCGCAAGGGAACAAGACGAATCCAATTGATCGATCAAACTTGGTTAAGTGAGCCAGGTACAGGGGTATGTAGATATTGTATTTAGAACGTATTTTGGAGTTAAGAATAGTAATAAATATGTATAAAGGGGAAACAGGGCAAATTGTAAAGAAGTTGGTCTAATACATGGCAAATAATAAAAGCCAAACTAAAGAGTGGCAAATTGTAAGTTCCGAACTAAACTGTGGCAAATTGTAAATTCTCCCCAAGGAGGAGACGTTCTGCGGTTTCGCTGATTATCTTGTTTTCAAGAGTTAGAGATTATCCATGTCTGCCATCTCGCTAGAAAATCTCTAGAAATAAAAGAGGAGATTTGGTGCTCCGGAGTTTCATTGATCTCGTTTTTTTTTCAAAATATAAAAAAAAATTAAATTTTTTAAGAAATGTGAGATAAATCATGCATGTTCCCAATAATATCTCTTATAAACATGCAAAATCTCAATACAAAAAGACTTTATTTTTTGAGCTAAACACAAAAGGACAAATGTACATATTTGAGTATAGTGAACATCGAACAATATGTAGTTTCAAATTTCCAAATTTTGTCATTTTTGTGTAGCTCAAAACATATTGTATTTTGTATCGAGATTTTGCATGTTTTGTAAAATATATCACTGAGAACATGCATGATTTTGTTGAGATTTTTTTGAAACTTTTAAATATGTATATTTTAATGTCAAAATGACTTTCCGACAAAATAATCATTTTTAGGGGCTCATCTATATTTGTACTCTTACTAAATATTCACTGTAAGAATCTACTAAACACCGTTAGGGCAGACAGGAGTGTGCTTAACCAATTTTTCTCTGATTTCTACTCCCCCCCTAAATGTAACATGGTTCGGGGTTTTTTTTCAATACATATGTATCTAGATGTGTTTTAATATGTATGTTCACTAGGTTGGGAAAATATCCGGTGAAAACTAACTCTAAGTAACCGGTGAAAACCACAAAAATATGTCTAAAAGTTATGAAAATTCTAAAAGAAATGTATTATAAACATGTAAATTTGCAAGTTGAAACTCAAAATTGTTTAGACGTTATGAAGATGACAAATTCGGCAATGAATATTAGATGTAAATTTATTATTCATTGACCAATTTATCATTTTGTAGCTAAACTATTTCGAGTTTCAACTTGCATATATATATATGCCTATAGAATTCTACATTCCCAACATAATACATTTTTGTTGAGAATTTTGTAGAACTTTTAAACTTGATTTTCTTGTGGTTTTCACCAATTTTCTTTGAAAGTTGGTTTCCGCCAAATACTTTATGCACTAGGTCCACATGTAGTCAACAATGAAATACTCAAAGCATTTATTTTAATTAGAAACGGACCGAGAATTATTTATGGGTTTCATGTTTATTTAGTAGTTAGTCTCAAAATAACTACTAAAAATGCAGTAGACCAACCAAAAAAATCAGCACATTTTAGTATATTGGCTCTGAAAAATGGGGTACACTTGCTAATTTACACTCACTCAAAAAATGCACAATCCTAAAAAATGTACTCACTCAGTTCCAAAATAAGCGTTAGCTCAATAAAGTACAGCAAAAGGATCTCAACATTGTAGTACCCTTGATGGGAAAAGTAAGTGGGAAAACGGGTTTAAAAGGCCACCTTAAGACTATTTTCCAATATTTGGGGACACAAATGGGCCACTTTTTGTCGCTTTCCTTTGTTAAATTCGCATGGGCTAGGGGGTGCGGCGCCCCCTAGCTCTCGCACAGCTCCGCCAGCGAAGTGCACCCTGTCAAAACTTACACATGTAGTCTACTGTCCAAAAGAACAATAACTTTCCTCCCAAAATTGCACTATACTGCCTAAAAAAAGATTGTACAATCACTAAAAATGCAACGCACTAGCTCAAGAAATGAATAACACTTCGAAAAAAATACAGTACACTTGCTCTAAAATACGGTATGCCGGCTCAAAATGAAATGCTCGACCAGAAAATGTAGCACAATTACTAAAAATGCAGGGCGCTCCCTAAAAAAAGGAATACACCTAAGAAATACAGTACAAAATGTAAACATGCGGTAGTTATGAGTTCATACAAGATTGTTGTAAAACACAGTATAAACTGGTGTAACAATGTAGTAGAAACGAGTTCGGCAAAACCTATTAAATTGGCATTTAGTTTTCAAAGATCTCATCAAAACAAAGTCAATGGGGCGAAATGATTCCAACTTGGATTTTGTTTTTCTTAATGAAATTTTGAAGTTTTAAAATTGACTTTAATATTGTTGACAAAAAGCTCAGTCATTAAGAAAAGGGTGTGCCTAGCCGAGAAATAACTTTCGTCTGGGTCGAATAAAGTTACCCACGTTCTAAAAACAAAGTTTAATGCAACTGGTGTTAATCTGTTTAAATTATGGTCTATCCTGCAAAAAAAAAATTGGAATCAGTATACAATTTTTTCTGCACCATTGGATGCACACAACGTTTTATTGCATAGTTCGTTCGAAAGTTATTACAAATCATGGATCGCCAAGGGTCAATCAGTATTAGTATACAACTGAAGAAAAGAAAAGAAAAGGTTTAGTTGCAACATCACGAATCTTGGCTAAGGAGTTGACTGAACTCTAAGCTAATCCTCGTTTGACCGGGAATTAGCAATGCCGTTAAGAAAATGTCTATTATTTTAGTTTTGGAGCTTGATGTTTTTCAGCGAACAAAAATAGTGCGTGACGAGAACTTGCCCGTGGCAAGATGGTTAGGAGGGTGGGTGTACCCCCAGCCCACCAGAGTTCAAACCCTAGGTTTGACGCTGGTGTTTCTCATTTAGGCGGAATATTCTTCAGTGGGAGGCGACGTTCCCGTCGACAGCGAGGCGCCCGTGGTGACTTCGTCAATCTCAAGACCCAACCGCCTGCTCAGTCTCTCGGAGGTGCTCATAGGGGTAGGGTGTGCGTGTGTGCGTTCATAGGGGTGAGTGTATGCGCGTGTATGTGAGCTTCTGCGTTGTACTATGTTTCGCTAAAAAAATAGTGCGTGACAATGTTATGATAGAAGAGCCCCTAAATTACGGAAATGTGCTTTGGCACCCGAGCACAGATGCTCACTTTATCCCGTCCATACGAACTCTCCAAGATTCGTGATGCACAGTTTCATTAGATTCCTTTACTGCAGTAAAAGCAGATATGTGGCCCATATCGAGCGTGGCGGAAACGATACCCTTCCAGGGTTCGTGGTTCGTGTTATATAGGAGAGAAAAGCCCTCTCGTGGCATGTACATAGGGTACGGTATTGGGTGGTGTACTACACCATACCAATACCGTATAGCTGATAGCTGATGTATTACATGTATAAAGTCTAACACTCCCCCTTAATCTAAACTTCTACGAAGATTTAGATTACGCCTAAACTCATGAAGATTTTTCACTGGAAGTGGCTTAGTAAAACCATCAGCAACCTGATCTTTGCTTGATATAAACTTGATCTCAAGATTTTTGCTTGCAACTCTTTCACGAACAAAGTGAAAATCAATCTCAATGTGCTTTGTGCGAGCATGAATACTGGGTTGGCAGACAAATAAGTAGCACCCAAGTTATCACACCATAAACATGGTTTTTCTGTCAATGTGACTCCGAGCTCACGGAGAAGTGCTTCAATCCAAATGAGCTCAGCTGTTGCATTTGCCACTGCTTTATATTCAGCTTCTGTACTGGAACGAGAAACTGTGGCCTGCTTTCTAGCAAGCCAGGAGACCAAATTTGGGCCAACAAATATAGCAAACCCACCTGTGGAACGTCTATCATCAGGGCATCCAGCCCAATCTGCATCTGAAAAAGCACTCAGCAATGTGGATGTAGATTTCTGAAAAGTAATGCCAAGACTAACAGTACCCTGAACATATCTGAGAATCCTTTTAACAGCTGTGTAATGAGAGGTCATGGGTGCATGAAGATATTGACAAACTTTGTTAACAGAGAATGCCAAATCAGGTCGTGTCAATGTGAGATACTGCAAGGCTCCAACAAGGCTGCGATATCGTGTGCTGTCTTCTGAACTAAGCGGCTCCCCCTCAGTGAGAGACAGCTGATCTGTGGAAGATAGTGGAGTAGACGCAGGCTTGCAATCAAACATATCAGCTCGTTTGAGTAAATCAGAGGCATACTTTTTCTGAGTTAGAAGCAAACCATCAGGTGTTCGATGTACTTCAATACCAAGAAAGAAATGCAGGCCACCAAGATCCTTGATGGCAAAATGAGCATTAAGATCTTTAAGCAGGGCAGCAATAGCATGATCTGAAGAGCTTGTAACAATGATATCATCAACATAAATGAGCATGTAGATTGTAACATCTGACTTATGATAAAGAAACAGGGATGTATCTGCTGTAGAGGGTATGAAACCAAGATCATGTAATTTGGAGCTTAGCCTTGAGAACCATGCACGGGGAGCTTGTTTGAGACCATATAAAGCTTTGTCAAGTTTGCATATGTGATGGGGAGCAGTGGGATTTTCAAAACCAGGAGGTTGACGCATGTAAACTGCCTCTTCCAAAACACCATGTAAAAATGCATTTTAACATCTAGCTGCCGTAAGCTCCATCCTCGGGAAACTGCTAGTGCTAAGACAGTACGAATAGTAGCTATTTTAACAACAGGACTGAAAGTGTCCTCATAGTCAATTCCATACCTTTGCTTGAACCCCTTTGCAACAAGGCGTGCTTTATACCTTTCAATAGTGCCATCAGAACGTTTCTTGATGCGGTAGACCCATTTGCAATCAATCAGATTTTTAGTGGAACCAGGAGGAACAAGATGCCATGTTTGATTGTTAATGAGAGCATCATATTCTTCTTTCATTGCATGTCGCCATTGAGGATGATCAAGTGCTTCCGAGAGAGAACGTGGTTCACCTGTGGAAGCAGCAGCAAGAAGACTATACCGCACAACACCACGTTTTGTAGTGTAACGAACAGTGCCATCTTTAAATTTTTTAGGTTGTTTGATACCTTTTTGCAGCCGGGTGCGGGCGCCAGCCACAGGACGGGAAGCAGTGTGGGTGGCGCAGTCGATCCGGTCGGCTCGGGATCCGGCGCTGCAGAAGATTCTCCGTCGGCATCGTCACGAGCATCGGGACCAGCAGAAGCATCTTCGGCTGGTGCGGGCGACGTGGAGCGCGCGGGCTGGTGGGCATCTTCACCAGGCGACGCGGTAGATGGCCCGCCTGCGACGCACGTGAGGCCGGACAGGGGACCGGCGAGCAGGCGACGTAGATGGCTGGTGGCGTGCTGTCGCTGTCCTCTGCGGCGGGACAGCAGAGGAAGAATCCTCCCCGGGATCGGAGTCAGCGCGATCCGAGGCGGACCCCGGATCAGCATGGGATCCGGTGCCATTGTCTTCTTGCGGTTGGAGGCATCCGACATTTCTTGCTCATTTGAGCTCGATTCTTGATCGTTTTCAACGGAATTTTCTTCTGTGAACTCATGCTCAGATGCAGAATCTTCTGAGACAATTTGTTCTTCATGTTCCTGGTCATGGTTAGTCACAACAGGACTATAGGTAAAGGCATGTGGTCATATGTTTGTACATCCCCAATATTAGATGTGTGAGAGGGTGAATCTTTTGGGAGTAAGAGTATTTCAGCACGTAAGCGCCGGCCAGCATTTGGATGTAGATCAGCAAAGGGGAAGATGTTTTCATCAAAGACAACATCACGAGAGACATAAAACGCCCGGTTGACACATCTAGACATTTTACACCTTTATGAAGAGGGCTATAGCCAAGGAAAACACAGCGTTTAGAGCGAAAAGCAAGCTTGCGTTTGTTGTAAGGTCGAAGGTTAGGCCAACACGCACAACCAAAAACACGAAGAGAGTCATAGTTGGGCTTAGTATGCATAAGACGTTCAACCGGAGTGTCAAAATTGATAACTTTGCTGGGTAGTAAGTTTATAAGAAACGTGGCTGTAAGAAAGGCTTCATCCCAAAATTTTAGAGGCATGGATGCATTAGCGAGGAGAGATAAACCAACTTCAACAATATGACGATGTTTTCTCTCGGCAGAACCATTTTGCTGATGCGCATGAGGACATGAAACATGATGGGAAATGCCAGCTTTTTGAAAGAAACTATGGAGTTTTTCATATTCACCACCCCAATCAGTTTGCATAGTTTTAATCTTTCTATCAAATTTGCGTTCAACAAATTGCTGGAAATTGAGAAAAACTTGATAAACTTCACCACGATTTTTGAGCAAATAAATCCATGTGAATTTGCTATAATCATCAATAAAACTCACATAATATAAATGTTTGCCAACTGAGGCAGGTGCTGGACCCCATACATCAGAAAACACTTGTTCCAAGGGAACAGTGGAGACACTGGTGGAAATAGGATATGGCAACTGATGACTCTTAGCTAATTGACAGGCATCACAAACATGAGCATTTATTTCAGGAGTATGAGAGAGTTCATTTTTCCTAAGAATTTGTTGAACCACAAATGATGATGCATGACCTAGACGACGATGCCACGTAGAAGACGTCGGCTTTATTGTGATAAAGGCTTGCTTGGAAGACCCACTAGAGATAGGCACTAGGGGATAGAGACCACCATGACAGGGACCCTCAAACAGAACCGTCTTTGTTACCTGGTCCTTGATCAAAAAGAAAGAGGGGTGAAACTCGATGAACACATTATTATCAAGTGTGAGTTTATGAACAGATAACAGATTTTTGGATGATGTGGGAACATGCAAGACATTGTTTAGATGCAAGGAACTAATTGGGGTATGTAAAACAGAATGACCAACATGTGAAATGTGCATACCATGACCATTGGCCGTGTGAACCTTCTCGCGGCCTCGATACTTCTCGTGCGTGGACAGCTTGCTCAGCTCACCAGTGATATGATCAGTGGCTCCAGTATCGGGATACCAGTTGGTGTCCACACCATAAGAGGCAATGTTGGCAGTCTTGTCCTTGTGATCAACATCATCATCATCGGAGTCATCACGATCCTGATAGCGCCACCAGCACTCACTGGCAGGGTGGCCATGGATCTTGCATATCTGGCAGGTGATATCGACGTAGGGTGTAGGAGCACGGTCTTGACGGCGACGGCCTCCATCACGACTGTCGCGGCGATCCATGCGACGATCGCCACCACGGCCGCGGCCACGTCCGCCGCGATAATCATCTCCACGGCGGTAGCCGCGGTCGTCATCACCGCGGCGGAAGCCACGGTCGTCATTGCCACGGCGATAGCCACGGTCGTCATCGGTGCGGCTGCGATAGCCGCGATCATCATCTCCACGGCGAAAGCCGCGGTCATCATCCCACGGCCACGGTCACCATGAGAGCGACCACGGCGAGCAAGGTTGGCTGACGTTGTGAAGGAATCACCTGTTTCCTGTAGCATAGTCTGACGGATATCATGGGCATAAATCTGATCAAAGAGATCATCAAGAGTGGTGCCCGAGTTGCCATGAACAGCTGCGACAACATCATTGTAAGAACCATCTAAGCCATTAAGAATATAGCCTACAAGTTCTCCTTCATCAACTTCTTTCCCAAGAGAAACTAATTCAGAACTGAAACTTTTCATCTTTGCAAAGTATTGTGCAGCTGTAAGGGAACCCTTCTTGGTGCTATTCAGTTGTCCTCGGAGGTGATTTATTTTAGCAAGAGACTGCTTGGAAAACATACCAGTGATCACCGCCCAGACAGCCTCGGTGGTTTCAAGTCCTACCATGTGCGCGAGGACGTCCGGGGACAGGGAGTTGAGGATGTACGTGAGCACAGCCTGGTCGCGAGCGATCCAGACTCCATATGCAGGGTTGGTGACGACCTTCTTCACCTTGTCAGCATCTTCAACCGTGATGGTCTTGGGTGGGGCGCTCTCACTGCCGTCAAGGAGGCCAGTGACTTGGGCGCCACGGAGAGCTGGGAACACTAGGGTTTTCCAGAACAGAAAATTGCCACGAGTCAGCTTCTGAGACGGAGGGGATCCGAGCTGGGCAGCGACGGATGGCATCGAGGAAGATGACGACGCCATGGGCTAGAGGCAGCTGGGATCGTTTTTGGATCGTGGGTTTTGGGATCGTGATCGTAGGTTTTGGGATCGTAAGTTTTTGGGTCGTAGGTTTTTAGGTCGTGGATCTTGGTGTCTAGATTTTGGTTTGTGTCTTGGTCGTGGTCTTGATCGTGGCTTGGGTGTTTGTATGCGGCGGCAGGAACAAGATCTGCGGCGGCGGGGCTTGGTGCGGCGGCGGCCGATCAATGGCGGCGGCGGCGGCTGTTGTGGATCGTGGCGGCGCTAGGGTAGAAGAGAACTATGCTCTGATACCATATCGAGCGTGGCGGAAACGATACCCTTCCAGGGTTCGTGGTTCGTGTTATATAGGAGAGAAAAGCCCTCTCGTGGCATGTACATAGGGTACGGTATTGGGTGGTGTACTACACCATACCAATACCGTATAGCTGATGTATTACATGTATAAAGTCTAACAGCCCACAGTTGTTCCACAATTAAATGATGGCGGTGCCGTCCCACCCTCACGGAACAGATGGACAATAACGGAATTGGCCCATAACTGTGTCACCCTGTTATGTATTTCTGTAACTCGGCAGGCGGACGAATTTCGACAAAGTGACGTGAAACAAATATCGGCTGTCATATTCAGACCCATCCAAACAATATAGGAAAAACTGGTTTGCACTGAATAATTAACCAGACAAGTAACCCCATCAGGTGTCGTTTAGATTCATAGCGTGCACCCTTCAACCATTAAAAGGACGAAACCACACCTAGACTGGATGCTTAGTACAATGACAAGCGACACATTTCACAACTGCTCTCCATGGTGGATGAAAAATTGTTCTATCATACAAATCAACAAGTTGACATGCGACGATCTACTCCATTCAGATTTACTGGAACACTACAGAAAACTGATATGGAAATAATAGATAACTGTGCATAAAATCCAATCAGATACACACTTAGATTTAGCCCCCACACCCTTTTTACCATTAACTTGAATTAATAGTTAACTGTACATAAAATCCCATCAGATACACACTTAATTAGATTCAGCCACCACACCCTTTTTAGCATTAACTTGAAACAGGTGGTTCGTCTGAATCCTCCTTTTGTCCCCTTATCACGGCGACGGACTTCGCCTACGATGTCGACGGCTGTCGCCTGAATTTGCTCTGCCATGCCTCCAAGGAGTATTTGCTGCAAGAATTATCATAACTAAAGGACATACAACTGAGTGACGAGCACCTAGTATCGACCACCAGCCACCTACCTATTTTCAACTATTTACATCAATTAAAGGAAATAAGACGCATACATGAAGAAGAGCTTCCTCATCTTCATTGAATAGGTTTTGCAAAAAGTCGCTTGGAACAAACCATTTAGCTTGCCCAAATTAGGAGTAGCACATAAGTGTCAAGAAGCATAAGACTAATTTGATAGATTGCATTCTTTAAGATATGACAATGTTTTATTTGCCACATCTCCCAGTCGTTTTACACTGCCCCCACACATGCTGACAACGCCCCATGCACAAATCCCAACGTGACATGGACGGTACAGATAACGGGAGCATGTGTGCTCGGGTGTCAAAACGCCCCTCCCAACCCTAAATTAGTACTAGTAGCTGCTAAAACACGAAAGTAGAAACAAACTAAAAAACTGAAATTGTATATTATTATGCTCTAATTTTAAAATGTTGATAACAGATTTTGTTTCACAAAATCAGGTTGTGCAAGGTGCTAGATTTTTCTTTCCGGAACTATACAAAGAGACCGATGCCCATACAAAACACGGCCGAAACCAACAAAATATTTCATTTTACATGCACCAGGTTGGATCCTGTCATGGAGTAGTTTGCGATCCTGGAGGTAATTTGCAATCCAGAAACTGAAATGTACCGTGAACACAAGAATCATCATATATAGCTTGCCTCAAGCTGATACAATATGCATCCGTTGAGAACTTGGACCTGGAAGGCTGGAACCTATCCACCAATCCACAGCTGTAGAAGCTATAGATCAAAGAAACACACAGAGAAAGCATAGATCGAAGAAACACACAGAAATCATACGTCGAAGAAACACAAAGAAAAAGAGTGGAACAAGTGGAATTAAACTAACAGATCCAGTGTATTCCATGACATCTAAACATGATATAGCTGCAGTAGCACCAACATATTACAAAAGGAGTCATGCAAAAAACATGGCAGGGTACCACGCACACAGAGTACTAGGAGCAGATTAAGCTTAGCGATAGTTCATGGATGAGGTTAACAAAATAAAAAAACTAGTTATGCCTAGATCAATAGCTGCACCATATTTGGTAGTACTAGTTCTCCTCTGTAGCAAAATACCTAAGCCAGCCCTGCAACCATTTAAGAGTACTCCACACTAACCAATCTAACCCTCCACGCCTCCAATTAGCCCTTGGCTCTGTCAGCTCTGTTTATGACTTAGCCCTTGGCTCTTGGGTTCGATTAGCCCTTGGCTTCATGACATCGTCATCAACGTCAAGGTACCGACATGTGAATGTTACCTTGATAGTATCCGTATCGGGCGGCTGAACTGATTTTGGCACCACGAACTCGACGCAGTCGTCGAGAGAAGACAATGCACCGAAGGAGGAGAGAAGACAATGCACCGAAGGAGGAGAGAAAGATCTAATGCTAAATCTAAAGCGTGTCCTGTGAGAATGAAGGATCTACAATGCAGAAAGCAAAAACAGATGAACTCTAGGTCGTTCTGCATCCACAGATTATTAAGACAAACGAGAGATCTGGAAGAGATGAACCATTTACGAGTGTAGCAGAAGAAGTTGCTCCATGGACAGCAGAGGGGAGAGAAGCAAAAGAAAAGAGACCAAAACCAGGAGTGAAGCAGAAAATATGAAGTGAGCGATAAAAAAACCCTGACCGCGTAACAGTGCGCTTCTTTTTAACACGGAAAGTCCAAAGGAGTGAAGGACCCAGAAGCTTCAATGATTCAGCAGTGGGCATACATTTACAAGGAGAACACCCCATAAAAGATTGCAATTACTGACAAAGTTCAAAAAGAATCCTAAAAGCAAGATAAGAACACAATCAAATCCTTCTCAATGGTCGCAGCAGACCTCAAAGCACAGTCCCTGTCCTCGTCGTCGGGGACGATACCACTTTGGGTGAGGAAGAGATAAGCACCGAATTGAGATCCAAGAAGAACCATGGAAGATGCTTGGGTGTAACAAGTACCCAAGCGCGGAGAAGCCCCTTCGACCAAGGGTAATGGTGACGCACCTTCGTCATCGTTGATGGACTCCAGATGTCGAAGTTCTACAAACTTTCCCTATATCTTCAGATCCCAATGCCTTCAACAAACCGTCTTCACCATGATAATTAGATCTAACGAAGCCACCGAGGATAGGAGTTCCGACGAGTTTACTAGTGAAGGTTACGTGAGATCCAGACCCCTCCATCGATCGCCACCGCGAAGAGTCGACAGAGGAGGTTGCTGGTGTTAGATGTAATAATTATTATTATTGTTTTATTTCAAATTTATATTTTGTGTTATAATTGCTATGTTTTTTAAATGTGAAATTCAGAGGAAAAGTCATTAGCATGCATGGAAACATAAACACAAAGAAGTCTCTACTCTAGCATTGGGCAATGTTAAAATAGAGAAGGAGGATGCCGACAACAACGAGAACACATTGCCGACAACAACAAGGGTGTTGCACAGTACTAACTATTTGATATACTACGAGATCACATCGCCGGACGTTGTTATTATGATCATAAAAGTTATTATGATCATAAGTGTTAACGTATACTACATCGTTACATCATGAGAACTAGCGGAGTATCTTGCGAATTTCCGTGGCTAGATTATTTTCTACAATATTCACCTATGCAAAAAAAAAACATTTACAAATTTCTATTTGTTTCCCTAATTTGAATGCTTTCTAAAGACAATTACATATTTTAGGAAAATGCTTCCATAAACATGATTAAATGTCATAATGTCACTAGAAGGAAAAAAGTGACGTTTATCACACCGGATTTTCATGGTAGAATGGCTTTTTTCTAGCTAAAATAGTTTTTACCAAGTTAGGGGTGCCGTGGTAGTAGCCACGTGGCTGAATTATCAACACTGTTCACATAGTACATGATAAATGGTTTGCGCATCAACCATGCGAAAACGGTCATTTGACGCCATCCTGTTACGTTACGTGGCACCACCGAAACAGAACATTCGACATGGCGCCACCTAGAAATGTGTTTGTATGTCCACATAAGCATGTTTTTTGACTGACGTGGTAATTATTTTATCACAAACCTGATCTTTGATTAGCCTCCATAAAGTTTAAACATGCCGGCCCAACAAAAACCCTTTAGATAAGCAGGCCGGCCAATCAAGTTAGACAGGCTGGCCCATTAAAGCTGCCAGGTGGGCCTCGGGTAGCCCTTTTTGGCCCACCAGATCCTTTATTTGGTCCCGTATATTTTGTTGGCCCTGTTCTGTTTCTAGTTTAGGCCATTAGACGGGCCACTAATTAGGGAAATTATTTACCAATGGCCCAAGAATATCCGATAGGTGGATTGGCTAATTAATTTTAGAAATCTTAATTAATTAGCACATATGTTGTTCAAATTAAAATTACCTTAGAGTGTGTCAAGCACAATATAGTTTGGACGAAAAGTTTTCTGACAGAATCTTACAACAGCCAATTAACAAGATTTGAATCTTACGAGTTCAGGCTAGACTTTGCCATTGTTCTTGGCTTGATCAGTTGCGTGCATGTATTTTACCTTTTTGCATTGAAGTTTGAGTGCACATTACGAAATCACATAAGGGTTGCCCTACTATATGTTTGAATTGTGTGTGTGGTGGTGGGGGGCGGGGGGAGTGAGTGAGAGTACGTACAGCATAGACCGAATCTTAGATGAATGAAGTGGAGAAAATTGGGGGGATTTTGAAGTTTAAGGCTGTCGCTTAACACTTGTGCCTTAATAATTATCTGGGTTGCTAAGAGATGTGGCCTTGAGGTCAACCGCTAGAGTTGTATTGTGCCACCCTAGAAGGAAATGTTGTACTTTATTATCTTTATCATATAACTAATCTTCTTCTTAATGTCTTGTCTACCAATTAGAAGTAGAAAGAACCTTTGTTCACTCATTCCTTTTTAAGTAAGTGCATAAATGGCTACAACTTGGTTATCGATCTTAGGAGAATATATAGTTTTTTCAGCTCCTTGTGGCTTAACACTCAATACTTGGAGAATATATATAGTTTATTCAGCTCTTTGTCGCTTGAAACTCAATACCTATTGAATCGTGCTACAACTATCTATTGCACTTGGCGGTTATCAAGCATTTATTTGACGTCATTATCGGGGAATGTAGTGCTAAGCTTATATTCTTGTTTGCACTTTTATCATAGATCTAACTTAGTTACATATAAATAAAATATAATCAAACTTTTGTTATTGTTGTGAACAGGCTTATCTTGAATTTCCTGTTACGGTATCTTTAAACTACTAATGATTATTGTGATATCTATCTTGGTACTAATGCCTCGATTGAAGAAAATCATGCTGCCAAGGAAAGATGCTTGGAAAGTGATGTTGGATAACAAAACTGAGAAAGAATGGAGTAGCTACCCATCCCCACCTTCCAACAATGGTATCTCTCGAACGCCAAGGACTGTTCCATCCTATATATTTGATAGTAATGCTAATCTTTATGGTGATGAATCTACATTTGATGAATCATTGAACACTTTCCACGGAGATTCATATGATAAATGGATAAAAATATTAATAAAACGGTTATGTTAATACTATTTAGTAAAGTTATTGACGAGGAGGGTTGTGTTGTGTTGATTTATTATATGATAGTGTTTTGGACGACGATCATATTTTTCTCGATGGTCCTCCATATGAAACAGTGGTGACTATTTTATCGGAGGATGATAATGATATTAGTGATATAGATATCGTTAATTTCTCCTCAAATGAAGTCTATTTGTGATGATTATAGTGATAATTATACCGTTGACTGTGCTTACAATGCTTACGATTATTATTAGTGAGGAGGAAATAAGAGCTCTCGCCATGTTCCTATTTATCGAAATTGTAAGCCTCTTATTTCTGATATACAATCGTCTCCACTTTATAGCCATAATTTGTTCAAATATGAAATGGCAATCATAAAAGGAGAGTAAGACTTTATTGTGGAGCCCAAAAATCTGGTCAAATTGTTTCTTATCTTTATTGCGTTGAGAACACTTTAGGATGTTGATATCGTGTATATAAATTTGCTACTATGATTCAATAAATAATACAAGTTTTAGGGTGGTTGGCATTTTTAATAACCGTCCATTCACTGTGATCTAACGGTGTTAAAAGTGTCAGAACCAGACTGACGGAACCGAACAGTTCTGCGGAACCGAAATTTGCGTGGGACCGGAACCAAATTTTTGTGGGACCGGGTACAAATACTGCGGGGCCGGTACCAAATTATGTGGGACCACAATTCAATTTTAATGATTACAATATAGCTGACCGGTTGCTCACTCTCTCTTCTCGACTAATCCACTCACACTCTCTCCACCGCCCTCTCCATCACCGGCGGCGGCGCCGTCGCCGTCGCCGGCCTCCTCCACCTCCCCTGTAGCTTGGCCGCGGGCGCACGAAACGGATCTTCACCTCCCCTCGAGGATTCGGGCGCGGGCGCCGTCCCTGACCTCCCCTCCAGGAGCCTGGCGCGGGCGGCGTCGCCGCCGCCTCCACCTCCCCTCCGTCTGGATGCGGGCGTGCGCACCGTCGGCGGCCTCCTCCTGCTGGATTCGGGCGCGGGCGCCGTCGCCTGTCCTCGTCCACCTCCCGTACAGGATCCGGGCGCGGGCGGCGTCGCCGGTCGTCCTCCACACCTCCCCTCCAGGATGCGGGCGCGGGCGCCATCCCCGGGCTTCCTCCACCTCCTGTCCAGGTTCCGGGCGGGGGCGCCGTTGCCAACCTCATCCAGCAGCAGGAGACGGCCGCGGGCGCGGGCGCCGTCGCCGTACTCCTCCACCTCCCCTCCATCAGCAGAATCCGGCAGCGGACTCCGTCGCCGGCCTTGGCGTCCACCACGTCCGGAGCAGTCGCATCATCTACTTTGCGATCCACCGCGCCGGCTACCTCTTCCGCGTGTTGCACGTGCTGGGACGCCCAATTGCCATCGTCTTCCCCGACACCGGCCGCCGTTCGCCGAGCTCACTCCGGTCGATCTCGGCCTGCTCCTATACTGCTGAGCATGGAATCGCCTTCGTGGTGAGCTCCTGGTCCTGATGGACCAACTACTTCTTGTAAGCGTAGATTTGATTTTAACAACATTATAGGTAGTGCTTCTTGTAAGTGCATACAAATGAGTGATACATACACAAAGTCGGTATAAGTTGTAGATTTTGTGCGTACACGAAGTTGCTAAAAGTTGTAGATAATTCATTTTTTTTTCCAACTCAGCGCATGAGGCCAGAGATAGAGAAGATGTTTGTCAAGCTGTAATGAGGTAATTGACATGGTCAAAGAGGATGCTACAGCAAGACCCCAATGATCTCGTTTGCTGCTGCTGAAATTTTGAGTAAGTAACCTTTTGTTTTGATACTCGCCTGTCCAGTACATTGGAAACCTTGGTTGTGCAGATCAATTAGTTCTTGTTCATGATCGTGTAATGCCTACTTTTACTTATTCGAACCACTAGCACAAATTGGATTTCGAGTCCAGGGCGCTAGTTCAAATTGAGTCTTCTGTGTATTAGTATCGCAATATGATCACCTTGAACAAGAACTAAAACGTTACTTGCATAGTGATTCATGAAAACAAGAAAGTATAAAAGCTGGAGCACCGTATTAAGGAATTCATGACCTACAACAAGTTCCTTAAAAGCACTAGCTTACAAATATTATGAGAAAACAAGAGAACATAATACAACTGCCACCCTGTAAACTTCATGACGACTTGTATGGGTCCAGCTTCAGGTGTGATTTGATGCGTTTGCGTGGGCCCTCGACAATTTCAGTGAGATTCTTGGTGGAAAGTTGTTCTTTGACTGTATTTTCAGCAGGGGCAATTTTTCTCGGACGTCCACGTTTCCGCTTGGGTTTTTCAGGTGAAATAGTGGTTTTGTTGGGAGCATCAGGATTAGGGATTTCTTCGACAATGTCGTCTTCTGCACCTTTGTTTTTCTCTGCAATGCTTGCATCGTGCTCCTCCTTATGTACAGGAGAAAACGGTGCGTTAGTTGCAATCTCGAAAGATAGAAAGTAGGTGACATTCAAAGTCAGTTCTGTATCACTAACCGTTATAGGATTTTCGTAGGATTCTCTTCGAACCCCGTTGCAATCAGAACGCAGCAGCCATGAACATACTTTAATGCTAAAAATATCTATTTGTGCCTATATTTGATAGTGATACATATGTTAGCATAGCGTCCAAGGCATAGAAAACTCTTGAGTGGAAATGGAACTTAATGTTTCGCTGACCTTTGTAAAATGCTCGGTCATCCTTTCCCCGTCCCATGACAGCATGTACTTTAGTGTGTACGCCCCGCAAGAATAGCTGCGTAGTATAGTTGAATTTCAGAAATCTTGTGTAGGCGAGTAATAATTTAGGAAGACAATACCTACCCATCCTTCTGTTGTGGTATGTCTGAATAGTTTACGGTTTTCCACTCGGTAATGTTGGTCGGCTTAGCCGTTGTTACCAAGCCAGCATCGACTGCTTCGATGATCAATGCCTGAATGGACTTCACCTGGTGTACGTCGAGTAATACATAGGGGTGTGTTAGTACCTTAGAAGTTTACGTGGCATGGTAAGAGGCATCAATATCATGCTCACCAGGGCCTTTTCCTTGGCCTCGTCACGATATGCTTGGCTGGATTTCAGGACCTGAATCTCTTCCTTGTCGAAATTTAAATTTAGTACAAGCCAGTGTATAGACTGTACATTCAACGAGATACGCACCTGCCGTACAATTAAATCAGTGTAAGTATGGGACACTAGAAGACAGGTCGATGAGATGACATGCTTCCTGTAGTTTCCAAGAATGCGTAATAAGAAAATTGAGGGGGAAAATGTACCATGCGGCGTCCTACAATTTTGTTTGCTATACGTGCAACCCAAGAGCTTCTGTTTCCCCGAGGAATACCCCCACAGTCTCCTAACAGCTTCCTGGATTCTATGGTTGATAGGAATGATGTAGTAGCAGTCTCAACATTGCTAATGTGTGCATATGCATCAATAACCTGGAAAAGTTGCAATCATGTAATGCGCCATAAGTTGGAATAGTTAATGAAGATTGCAGTATAAGGGCTCACCGAATCGACATAGAATCCTTGGCTGACATTTGGCTTAAGGCAGTGAGCTGTTAGGACTTGGTCTGCGATGAGAGCTACTTCTGCACGGTCGTAACTACCGCGGATGAAAATTGCTGCCTCCTTGTCTTCATCTGTCAAGTGATAATCGTCGTCGAATATAGGCTTCCGTGGTGGGGTGATTTTGTCGAACTGTATGTCATGCACCACGTGTTGTTTGCTGGCTGTTGTAGCAGTAGTATGACCAAACATCCTTGATGCATCGCAAGGAGGAGTTGGTGGTAAGCTAGCATTGACTCGATTGACTCGTTCCTAGAAGAAAAAGTTGATCAGTGATTAGAAATTTATTCATGTTATGACTAAGGAAGGTGTTGTGCCATAATTATTACCTGGACGTGTCCGTATGCATCCCTTGACATTGAGTGTGTCTTGGTTTGAAATAGGGTTTTCATTTCCTGTACCACAAAATACATGGAAATGAATGCGTAGTAAGATATGCATAAAATCGATGTTGTAGTTTCAGATACCTGGAGTTCCCTTTTGACGTCTCTAAGTTCGTCCTCCGCCTTTGACAACCTAGGTTTACTGCCAATTGCTCTCCTAATATCTATCAAGGCCTCGTTTATGGTAATTATTTTATCATCAAATTTGTGCTCTAGATCGAGGATTTGTCTGGCAACCCTCTTCTCATGGTCTGAAATTCGGTCGTCGATCCGTTGAAGTATCTCATCCATCTGTAAAATAATAGTAGCAATCAGTTTTTGTATGAAGATGAACGAGTTAGGTCAATGTGACATTTCTGCGGCATTTAAAAGTATGAGTCTTTGAAGCACTTACTTGCTGGCTACTCATAGTCGGAGCTTGTGGTTGTGCTTGATGGAAAACCTCTTCATCCGCATGCGTATGGTTGTTGGTAGCATGAACATTTGTAACGTTTGTATGTCCATTCAAAATAGAAATGTTCATGGTAACCTTGCGAAAGGTAGGATGCATCAGTCTTAAGAAAGAGCCAATTTTAAATTATAAATGTTGTCTAGAAAAGTACCACTCCACTATCTAGGTCGCCAGAATCATAAGCATCGGTTCTCAGTTTTGCGTTGTCTTCATTCCATCGTGCCATGAGCGGAGGGGGTATAGTAGAATATGAAATAGAGCCATCACGGACGTGCTCCCAGTACCAACACTATAGCATACATTAGTACGTCACTCATAGAGAAATTGTCATGGTATCAATAGAACACAGTTAAACTAGTGTTGTATCACTTACTTGCAACAAAGCTAGATTTCCTTGAAGACAGACCAGATCTTTTTCATTAAAGTTCTGGATGGAACTGAGCAAGTGAGTCAATGTGAAACGTCCCCAGTTAAACATGGGAAAGTCTTCCACCTTCTGAACCAGGTTTAAATAACTGTTGTCGACGTAACTTTTTGATGTCGGTGCAATGATAGTGCCAATAGCGTACAGAACGAATTGTCTGATGAAATTATGATCAGGAGTTGTGGAGGCCTTCATGAGGGTCTCAAGATGTTTCAACGTAACTTTCCCATCAACTCCATAAGCATTTAACAAGTTTTGGTTTTTTTTATCATTTTTCAAAAGTATAGTTATATCGTCTCCATCTATGGGAAGGTCCATTATATGGTACACGTCCATTAGAGTGATAGGAATTTCGTTACCACCAATGGAAATAGACTGCTTCTCGCTGATGTAGCGCTTGGCTAGCCTCACCAACATTATGCGTCGGAGGCACGTTGGGTGCATATGTAAGAGCCCTCCAAGACCGGTTTTGTAATTGGATGGCCTTTTTGTGCTCCGGTGAAAAACTCTTGACGGTGTTAGCGAACCTTTGCGGTGAGCACCATACCTTCATTTGAGTATATTTTTCAAATAGTCGCTGCAACAGAACATGATATATGTGTAAGTCTAAAAGACGTATGTGTAGATAGAGATTTTAGACAAACTGACATCAATATACCTCGTCTTCTGTTGATTCTAATGGTGGTGGTACTTTTGTGTCAGCATTACTTGTAGCAGCAGAACTATCCATTTGTGGCACTTATGTATTAACAGAAATTGGATCACTGCATTTGTGTAGTAGTTGTATGAAAACAAGAGTAAATAAGGAGGCGAAAATATTTGAAATTATACTCAGCTTGTTCATTCAGAGACATCTTCATACGCTTATAAGCCCCATCAGATTCAGCTGCTCTGAAACATACCGCGTCACTCATCTTCCGCAACTCACGGTATCTTAACATGAATATCGAAAATTCATACATGTCGTTCGTTCTGGTCGGAGGGTATGCAGACTTTGCACTCATCGTCCACCTGGTGGGGACACAACACTTGGGCAGTTCTTCTATTTGTAATTTTCCAACACGTAAAATATGTGTGAGCATGGTGTGCCTACGCATTCCAGCTTACGGCAAGAACAACTGATCCTGTAGAAAGAATCATCTTTCTCCTCAACGCGCACTTCAGACTTTTTCTCCCTTCTATCCTTATTAGCCACAACAAAAGTACTGACATCGTGTCCATCTAGTATCCCGATGGTACAACGATTGCTAACAGCACCTATGCTCCATCTGACCAGCCCAAACACATCAGGTGTGAAAACTTTTGAAGCATGTTTCTCAACACTTGAGGCATCGGCATCTGTAAATGGAACGGACTGCAAGGCCTCAATGTCTTTGAGGGCCTCGTTCAGACGACGTGTGGAAAGGCAACGCTCATAGTGCTCTAGCATTTTAAACAATGTCATATTACCATCAAGATGCGTATGTAGCACTGAGTTCAGGCTCTCGCTCCGCTGATTACTGCTCAGTCCTAAGAAACAAAGCCCCACCAGATATGGAGCACACCATAACTTCCTCATCTGATACATCTGATGCAGCCACGAGTCCTCACTTGTTACCTGGTTCCTCTGTAAGAAATCTGCCCATTTTATCTCATGCTCTTCGATGGAAGAGGAATCATATATGAAAGATCTAAATTCTTCCTTCACCGCGTCATCGTGCAGATGACGTACAATGTTCTGCTGAATGTGCCATATGCAAAGCCTATGGTTCGAGTTAGGCCAGATCACCCTGATTGCTCTCTGCATTGCAAGGTCCCCGTCTGTGATAACGGATATCGGATGCTTCTGGGACATGGCAGCAGAAAAGGTCTGCAACAACCACTCGTACGCCTCGGTGGTCTCATGAGAAATGATACCACATCCAAAAATAACAGTGCTCCGGTGATGATTCAACCCGACAAACGGCACAAATGGCAGATTGTACTTATTGGTCCTGTAAGTGCTATCAAAGACAACAACATCAACGAAAGCCTCGTAGTCAAGCCGGGATTGACTGTCGGACCAGAACAATCCTTCCAGATGCCCATCTTCGTCTACCAAGTACCTGAAGAAAAAATCCGGATCTTTCTCCTGCCGCGCCATCATGTGGCCGATCACCGTTTTAGCATCACCGGCATCGACTGTTTCCTGCTTGTACCGATGGCAGAAATTATAAATGTCCCTCGTCGTGCATCCAACTTTATCAAACCCACCGCGTTTCATGCGCAATACATCCATGATTTTGTGCTTGCGGATCCCACAATTTTGCATCTCCACAATGTCTGCTTTCTGCTCGTCGCTGATCCTTCTATGCGAACGCAACAGACATGCAAGATCCGGTGGGGCCAGGGGATGTGTGTGGTCATCGATGAAATCCTTCACAAACCACCGCCCGGTTTCATCGACTCTTGCAATCACCAATTTGGCTTTGCACCCAACACGAGTGATATTCCGTGGCTTCCTCTTCCTATCTTCTATCTTCCTCTTCATGTGCTTCTCTTCACAACAACCTTCACGACTACAGACAAGTTTCCTCAGAATTATCTCCACATTGGCTGCATCCCACTCAACATTTTCCGCACACTAAAACCTTTCTCAAGAGCATAATTGTTATAGAACTGAAAAGCTTCATCCTCGCTACCAAACGTCCTTCTCGCAATGCCAAGGTACTCATCAGCCATGTCTTCCTGCATATCACATACAAATCGAAATTAAAGGTATTATCAAAATGGGTCAATGAGACATATTCAAAAACACTCCAAAAACTAAGAGAGAAAACAGTATATACTATACTAACTACAGGAGATGAGATTAGAGCAGCTACTACTAACTATAGAGTATATGAATTAATTCAAGCTTCAGGTAACCACCGGACGTTGTCATGATTAAATTGGCTTCATGTATCCCTAATAAGCATGGTTTACTTATATTCGGAAAATACATTGCAGCATCACTATTTTTTGAAATCAAATATATGCAGACCACCAAAAAAATTTGATACGAATAAGCCACAACCAGGGATGTGTATAAAAACTCTAAATTTGTAAATAAAAATGCTAATATCTCTACGGACAGAGTGATGTAGAGTTACCTAGTGTATCTGCTAATAAAACATGAACCCAGAGTAATATCTCTACCGCATCTCTCTCCCCAAAGACTGAATTTTCTAAAAACTCATGTCCGATCTCTATCCACATGACTAGTGTATCTGCTATACAAGCTTCGCACCCTGAACCCAGGAACCGGACAGAGTGACATAGGACTACAGAACATGAGCATCTCACCTAGCTTTCTGAAATCCAATTTCAGTTTTCGGAGCACGCCGTCACCTCGCCGCAGACTATGGGGAGTGGGGATCGGCGTGCGGCAGTACCGTGGCCTCACCCAGCTCACTCCACGCAACCGTCGTTGCCGACCAGCTCACCGCGCGCCGCCGCAATCCGTGGTCTCCGCCTGACCCGTCCGCGATGCCGTCGTCAACCACTACCGCCAGCAGCCACCGGGAGACCACGACCCAGCCGCCCACGCCGCTCACCGAGCAATCCGTTCTGCAAGATCGAAATACTGCTGCTACTCGAGTGCTGTCAGACGGCCAAAGCAACGTTCCTAGAGTCGTGCTGAAACTGGAGCATCAGCTGACCTGCCCCGGCAGCGGTCACAAAGGCGTCAATCAAGAACGCCTCTCGACCGAACCTGCAGGCGTCGAGTAGCTGGCAAGCGCTAGGCTACTTGAGTACTCTTGTAGAATCAATTTTTTGGACAATCGCTGCTCCAGCGTTGAATAGAGCGAGAATTGACAAGCGAGATATTTTTGGGCGCTGACCTGTGAAACAATGTTTGTTCCGCGATAATGGTACTGTAAAAAAATTTGACATGCGATAATGGTAACTTTTCTCAAGAAGAAGATGCATGGTGCTGATCAATCCTTTGAAAACGAACAAATTTAGGGAGGATAGGTATACCGAGGCCTCATTTGATTCGTATGATAGAAAAAGTTTGATTCGAATGATAGGAAAAGTTTAAGATTACTAAACTAACAGTACTAGGATCAGGATGCATGTTTAGGGCATCTTTGATTCGTAGGATAGAAAAATTGTAGGAATAGGAAAATTATACGATTCCAATGTCATGCATACTCTAATTCTATAAGATTTTGCATGCACTAAAGTTTGTTTTATTCCACCAAATGAATTGTAAAATGAGCTTGGAGTGAATGTTAGATTTACTATGGGAAGTACTACAATGTCCTATAGGATCCAATGCTACAAATCAAATGATCAAGATAGGAAAATTTCTTATAGGATTCATTTCTTCACAAATCTTTTGCAATTCCTTTGAATCAAATGAGCCCTTAATGATTATGGCGAAGAAATTTTTCATGAGGTTGGACCTAATGTTATTTTCCTATGAAGTTTGCACTAGAAGATTCATATAAGAATTTTTCCTATGGGATGTGATGATATGAATCGGCTTAGGAAGGAAAAAATCCCATAGGATTCCACTACTACCCAAATATTTTGAAAACCATACGAATCAAAGGAGCCCTAAAATTTTGGGATTACAATCTCACATAGTATATGGCGTTATTTTCTGTGAAAATATTCTCCCTGAGCACTATCACTACGGGAAACCGTCAAAACGCCGACGGCCGTCCTATACGCCGACGGCCAAATGTCGGGGCCGTCGGCGTACAGCACGGGCTAGGGCAGACGACGAACAGGCCGTCGGCGTACGAAGCGCCGTCGGCGTAGAATTACGTCCCCGACGGCTGCCGTCGGCGTTCTAAATCCCGTCGGCGTACAAAGGGCGGCATAACGGAACCGTCCAGCGTCGTTGATACGCCGACGACACACGCGATAAAAAACACCGACGGCTGCCGTCGGCGTTTAGTAGTTTTATTTATTTATTTTTGTATATAATATTCATTTCTTTATTTCTCTATAATATTTAATGTAGTTGTAATCTTTACTATTAAAGCGCTCCCTGCCGGGATGGTACGTCGTGTGGTGTTCCGTGATACGTCGCTCCCCTTCTCCACTTCGCGCGCGGTAAAATAATCTCCCTCCCGCACAGAAGAAAAACCGCCGCCCACGTCGCCCCCACGCACGCACGGTTCCGCACAGAAAAAAAATACTAGATCGTCTTCGCAGTCAAAGTATCGATGATGCGCCGCCCATCTTCTTTCCCCCACCGCGCCGCCACCACCGTCCCTCACGCCGACATCTCATCTCCCCCGCCGCCTTCTTCATTCCCCACTCCCATCCACCATGGTTTCCTAAGCCGGCCAGCTCCACGGCGCGCAGCGCCCCCGCCTCCGAACGCCTCTCCATGTGCACTCGACACCCTGGCCGCATTTTCCCCCGGTCTCTGCGCAGCTCGACTCCTCCCTTGATTGCGTCGCCGCCAATCCCGAATCCGTCGTTTAGATCCAAAACACCACGCCGGAGACGGTGGCGTACGAAGACTGCGAGAAGAAGCCGATGAGTCTGATTACCCCGTTGTTTCCCGTGATCTACTTTGAACCTTGCGCATCTCTCGCCCCCTCTTTACGATTCCCCGTCTCATGTAATTTCTCGAAGGATCAGATACTTCCGGCCTGCCGCGGTCTAAGCTCGTGCGCCATCCGAGCTCCATCGGCTACTGATGGCTACTCCCTTTAGTGAATCAGATGGCCAAGAACGGTAACACCCGTCCTCCTCCTCCAGGAGTCCTCCCCGTGCTCACGTGCTCCGACTCACCTTTCATTGCTCATTTCATTCTGTTGGTTGATGGTCACAGGTTCAGACATCTTAGGCGGCAAGGACACGCATTCAAACATAAATGTTTCCATCTCGAACAAAGAGCTCAGCCTCATCAAATCTAACGCTAGGTTGGGCAAAGAGAATCATATTGGAGCTATCCCTGGGGATTCAGTGGGGCCGCTTGCTACGAAGTGTGCGAAAGACTAGGAGATGAAAGAGTGATGTTACGGTGTCTCTACTGATCGCCCAAGCACCAAGCAGGCAAGCAGCCAGCCGTTGAGTTTATTGATAATATGATCTCTCTTTTTTTTTGTCCGTCATGTGTGCTTTCAGTGTATTACTCTCTGCACGAGGTCAATGTTTCTTCAACAGGAATAATGACGTTCTTCCATTTGATGCCTTTCTGCAAAGGGAGTGTATGGAGCAGGTTCACATACATATTATGGCCTAATCACTCTCTTAGCAACCAAAGATGTAGTTGGTCTCCAGTAATAAATCTTGAAACAACACGTTCTCTGATATTTGTCGTCGTAAAAAAATTCACTGCAATTTTCCCTCTACGGATATGCATGGATGAGATGCTCAGCCTCAAGTATGGGAATATGTAGCTCCTGTGAAAGGTTAGCCTTTAATCTAAGTAATTACACGTAGTGTCACTCTTAGCTGATGGCATAAAGGCTTGAGATTGCGCTTTTTTAATCATATGGTCAAGACCCTAAGAAAAGAATTATTGTTTGAACGTGGAGTAAATGCATTGTCAGGTTTGTCAATCTATCTTGTGAACTAGGTTCATAGTTATCATTTTTTCGGCATCATGCTCCTCGAGCAAACTGTTTATTCAGGGTAATTTAGCTGACATAAATCGTTTGCTTGGTTCGGTTATTATTGTTATCTAAATCATTTCAGTAATCGTAGGTCAACTTTCCAGCCTCACTTGTAACGATTGAGAAGGAACTTGGTTTTCAGTCATCTGCTAATAGATCGTCTGGTGTTGCACCATTGAAGCCGAAATCCCAGCCTCCATCCCACAGCATTCATGTTAATCGAAAATATTTGGAAGCAAGATAAAAACTACAACAACAAAATAAGGCAAGCCGCATATTATTTTGTCAATTTCTGTAGATGTACTCATGCTCGGCTCTTATTGATGGGAAACATCCGAACAATTACATTTATCTTGTGAAAATGCATCCTGATTCCTGAGTATAGTGTTGTATGTACTGTTTTTTCACGTGCAAGCTGAAGGTATCAAAAGACACATGCTTTTGTCGATTTGGCAGGTAAAATATTGATAATTCGGTTCACATGAGGATACTCTCTCGGACAATGGGGTGTAATATGTTTAATGCTACAACACATTTTTAGATAACTGCTATGCTTTTTTGATGGAAAATAAAGCTTTTCTTACAGTGCAATGTAAAATATGAGAAAATAATCTAATTTGAAAAGACAGTCTTGTATAGCTTACCGAGACTGCAATGTACACTATCTCTACTATATTAAAGCAGAGCCGGTGGTGTTCCGTGTACGTCCTCCTACCCACCCTGCCCTGGTACCATCCCGCGATCCCGCGATAGGAGAATCACAAAAAATAAAAACAAAGGCAACCGGTACGTCGCCGCCCACTTCGCATCCCTCACCTACGGGAAAAAAGGAGCAGGAAAACCGTTCCCCATCCCCTCGACCACAACCCCCCAGTCGTATGCCGCCTCCCCTAGCCCGCGCCGCCGGCCGTCGACCTCCAGCCCCGTCGCGCTGCATCTCGAGCAACAGATGTGCCACCGGATCAGTCCGCCCCGCCGGAACCTACCACGACAGATCCCGCGCCCCCTCGCGTCGTGGTCAACTCCAGCTAGGTAGTACGTCCCAGCCCCACTCAGTCTCATATCCACCTTGCTGTCGTGCTCTTCACCGTCGCTTGCACTCAAGCAGTTTTCCATTGGCAGAACAACCGCACTACGGCCTCAGTGCCTCGAGGCCTCGTGTTGCAGAAGAAGCCGGCGGGCGCCATCCTTCAGTACACCCACCCCGTCGAGCGCGAGTTGCCAATCGAGCAAGGTGAGATCCTTGTCTGTTTTCTGCATCGTCGTCCTTGATCCGTTAGCGCGGTGGTGATGGCGAAACCATTCTACATTCGTGCATCCATACGCAATAACAGAGATCTCTCCTACTGAATTCGTCTTGTGTCACAGCTACTTACTACTGTTTAGTTGAGTTTTGGATAATTGGTCTCCATCACGTTAGTTGTACTTGTACAGATCATGATGCCTGCGCTCTGTAGTGAGAAGTACTTTAGCTCTTGCTTCCTTGCAAAGGATTCTGATTATGATGCATGGTTGCCTGTGATTTGGTGTTGATTGCAGACGTCGGGGCACAAGGGATTTGGAGGAGCTTGACTGGAACAAAGTCAGCAAGTTTGTGTTAAGCGAAGCCAATCCTGACAAGTGATGAAGTTGCATGGTATGACACTCAATTTTAGGCTTTGTTTATAAAGTGCAAACTTAAGAAGCAACAGTGAAAGGTAGTGAGCAATTACATTGAGTCGTGACTCGTGAGCTTTGTTCTTACAATTTGTAGTAAATAGAAAATAATAGTTGTTTAAAATACATTTGTTTGTGTAATTGCGTTCCTCTCATTGTTGTAGTACACATGTTACTAAATACAATCTGTTCACACACGAAATTATTCTGCTTTGCAGTACCCTACAAATAGGAAACTGTGGCGAGAAGCTTAAAACTGTACAGTTGAGCAGGTCAAAGGTGGAGCTCTCTGAATTTCCAATGCTTGTCAAGCTACATTTTCCAAAAGTTTTCAAGTCATAACAATATAAATTTACACCCTCTGTTTAATGCTTGCAAGTCGTACTACTGTAGTCTGCATGTCAATTTAAAGGATTTAACAACCATGTGCAGTTCAACCCCGCCTTGCATTGACCATCAGAAAATTAACAGGGAACGATTTCCTATTGCGGTGCAAAGTAATCCTCTGATCATATATGTTAATTGAACTGTCCATGCTTCAGCTCAACATTTTGTATTCAAAAACATCTATACTCAACAGGGATCAAGTTTCCACTGCAGAAGGATCTGCTATGCATTCAGACATTCGACCAATTCTTAAAAATTAACTATCAATTACTATTCTGCAAATTCATATCTTATGCATAAGATAATTGACATGCACCCTTTTTTGTTACCTCAAACTATGATGCATGGATACATAGTTTAGTGAAGCATAGCAGTACGCTGTTGCTATACTAAAGCCACTGTTTTTAGTACATGATATGTGGGTCGGTGTCATGGTTTTAAAAGGCATCCGCCTAGGTGTCAAGGCGCCCCCCCTCCGCCTTGAAAAACGACCGCCTTAGGCGCCTAGGCGCCTAAAGCGTCCGCCTAGGCGTCGCCTAGGCGCCAAGGCGCCCCCACTTTGCCTTAGGACGCCTTAACGCCTTAAAAACCATGGTCGGTGTCACCTAAATTATTATGCCCTTAGTTGTCAATCATAAATTTCCTTCATGTGTGGGTCGAATAACTAGCAGTCCTGACATATTTCACCTAAAGTAGATTTCTGCCAACCTGCTTACTATATGTTTTCCTGTGTTCTAATACTTCATCAAAAAATGAGTTAGCCTGGAAGTTCTGTTTAGCCCATGAAGTAAAGTTCTGTTTATATCACTTTTTCTGAAAGAACTTGCACCTGTGGCTTGATATATTGTCACTTGTGCCAGAGTTTTAAATTTCCAACAGAAAAATCTAAGGAGGAGAAGTCACAGCAAGCATAAAGAAATATATCCTCAATTGCTCATTATTTGATTTCCTACTCAAGGTACGTATTTCTGGGATTTTATCTTCCGTTTTGCTTGTGGGATCTATTGTTGTATGAAGTGATGTGAGTTTTTCGGCAAATTTTCTTTAGAAAGTTTTCTGGTGAAAGTTATTCTTAATCTGCCTCCAATTTCCAAAGTTCCTTTAGGAAGTTTTCTGATGAAATTCAGACTACTTAAAGAATGCTCTCATATTTTTGGATAGACTGTTGCTTTCTTGTTCTCATCTATGTTAATTTCCTTTCTCTCATATCATTTAGTAAAACCAACCCAAGTATCATGTCACTATCTCAATCAGGATCAGGATTGATTTATCTAGCTGTGTTGGTTATCTTTTGTACTGAAAATGCACAACTGATGTACATTTTGGAAGCTGTTAGACATGAAAAAATATTCAGAGCATATATGTTGGTTCACATTTTCATGCATATTTTGGGACGGGATGGCTTTTCGTGACAGTGCTATCATTAAACCTTCAGTATCTTTCTTGTGTAGATGAAACCCATTAGACTTACAAGTAAGTGGACGTATGCGGACATCACAGAAACCCTGGCAACATCCGGCAAGCCTGACATCTTCATGACGATGACTTGCAACCCAAACTGGCACGAGATAAAGGACGTGCTGCTTCCAGGCCAAACCTTGCACGACCATCCAGATCTCGTGGCCCACGTGTTTAGGTCTAAACTGGAGATGATGAAAAAGATGCTTACCAAGAAGCATATCACAGGCGTTCTAAAGGCGGACATCTATGTGGTAGAGTTTCAGAAGAGGGGCCTTCCCCATGCTCATTTCATATTGATGTAGCTGGACCACATTTGAGCTGCTTTCTGGATGATCTTTAGTCTTTAAAAATGTAATGCTTGATGGAAGATTTGAGACAATACACACTAATTTGAGGTGGGCTGGGCCTTTTGTTTTAATCCAACAAATGCATTTGAATTACCACTTGGCTATCTTTTCAATATACATGTATATTTATATGCACTTCATGTTTACATGTTTGATGACGGTAAAAATGAAAATGCCGTGGCAAAGCACGGGCATCCAACTAGTTTATATATATTGGACCTATAATTGCCCTCCCAATTTCAGTATCCCACCCCCGTAAAATAACGGTTTGAGTTTTCCGGAACCCAACCCTACAACATATACATGTAAAACAAATAAAAACTTTTCCTGGCTATCTAGAGAGAAAGTGAAGCCGGTGATGTCGGTCACACCTAGGAGTAGATTCTTGCACATTTACAACACACAACACACTTTTATACATATGGTGTGTCACAAGCTAGGTTTGGGTGGGTTCCGACGCTCCGGGGCCCCGCTTCGGTGAAACCCTGAATCCGCTGGAAAAACCCTAACGTTTCCGTCTACCCCCATAGACGTGCGTCGAAAGGGGGTAGCCCAGTGGACTTTTTTGCTTGGTTGTGTTATGTTAGGCCATAGGAACATGAGAAACCAAAATCTACCCCAAATCGACACACGATTCCATCCGGTTCGCCCGAAAGGGGAGTTTTCACCTCTAAGTGCAGAAACTCACTAGAGAGGAAGTGAAGCCGGTGATGTCGGTCACACCTAGGAGTAGATTCTTGCACATTTACAACACACAACACACTTGTATACATATGGTATGTCACAAGCTAGGTTTGGGTGTGGTTCCGACGCTCCGGGGCCCCGCTTCGGTGAAACCCTGAATCCGCTGGAAAAACCCTAACGTTTCCGTCTACCCCCATAGACGTGCGTCGAAACGGGGTAGCCCAGTGGACATTTTTGCTTGGTTGTGTTATGTTAGGCCATAGGAACATGAGAAACCAAAGTCTACCCCAAATCGACACACGATTCCATCTGGTTCGCCCGAAAGGGGCGTTTTCACCTCTAAGTGCAGAAACTCACTAGAGAGGAAGTGAAGCCGGTGATGTCGGTCACACCTAGGAGTAGATTCTTGCACATTTACAACACAACACACTTGTATACATATGGTATGTCACAAGCTAGGTTTGGGTGGGGTTCCGACGCTCCGGGGCCCCGCTTTGGTGAAACCCTGAATCCGCTGGAAAAATCCTAACGTTTCCGTCTACCCCCATAGACGTGCGTCGAAACGGGGTAGCCCAGTGGACTTTTTTGCTTGGTTGTGTTATGTTAGGCCATAGGAACATGAGAAACCAAAGTCTACCCCAAATCGATACACGATTCCATCCGGTTCGCCCGAAAGGGGAGTTTTCACCTCTAAGTGCAGAAACTCACTACAGAGAAAGTGAAGCCGGTGATGTCGGTCACACCTAGGAGTAGATTCTTGCACATTTACAACACACAACACACTTTTATACATATGGTATGTCACAAGCGAGGTTTGGGTGTGGTTCCGACGCTCCGGGGCCCCGCTTCGGTGAAACCCTGAATCCGCTGGAAAAACCCTAACGTTTCCGTCTACCCCCATAGACGTGCGTCGAAAGGGGTAGCCCAGTGGACTTTTTTGCTTGGTTGTGTTATGTTAGGCCATAGGAACATGAGAAACCAAAGTCTACCCCAAATCGACACACGATTCCATCCGGTTCGCCCGAAAGGGGTGTTTTCACCTCTAAGTGCAGAAACTCACTAGAGAGAAAGTGAAGTCGGTGATGTCGGTCACACCTAGGAGTAGATTCTTGCACATTTACAACACACAACACACTTGTATACATATGGTATGTCACAAGCTAGGTTTGGGTGGGGTTCCGACGCTCCGGGGCCCCGCTTCGGTGAAACCCTGAATCCGCTGGAAAAACCCTAACGTTTCCGTCTACCCCCATAGACGTGCGTCGAAACGGGGTAGCCCAGTGGACTTTTTTGCTTGGTTGTGTTATGTTAGGCCATAGGAACATGAGAAACCAAAGTCTACCCCAAATCGACACACGATTCCATCCGGTTCGCCCGAAAGGGGAGTTTTCACCTCTAAGTGCAGAAACTCACTAGAGAGAAAGTGAAGCCGGTGATGTCGGTCACACCTAGGAGTAGATTCTTGCACATTTACAACACACAACATACTTGTATACATATGGTATGTCACAAGCTAGGTTTGGGTGGGGTTCCGACGCTCCGGGGCCCCGCTTCGGTGAAACCCTGAATCCGCTGGAAAAACCCTAACGTTTCCGTCTACCCCATAGACGTGCGTCGAAACGGGGTAGCCTAGTGGACTTTTTTGCTTGGTTAAGTTATGTTAGGCCATAGGAACATGAGAAACCAAAGTCTACCCCAAATCGACACACGATTCCATCCGGTTCGCCCGAAAGAGTAGTTTTCACCTCTAAGTGCAGAAACTCAATAGAGAGAAAGTGAAGCCGGTGATGTCGGTCACACCTAGGAGTAGATTCTTGCACATTTACAACACACAACACACTTGTATACATATGGTATGTCACAAGCTAGGTTTGGGTGGGGTTCCGACGCTCCGGGGCCCCGCTTCGGTGAAACCCTGAATCCGCTGGAAAAACCCTAACGTTTCCGTCTACCCCCATAGACGTGCGTCGAAACGGGGTAGCCCAGTGGACTTTTTTGCTTGGTTGTGTTATGTTAGGCCATAGGAACGTGAGAAACCAAAGTCTACCCCAAATCGACACACGATTCCTTCCGGTTCGCCCGAAAGGGGCGTTTTCACCTCTAAGTGCATAAACTCACTAGAGAGAAAGTGAAGCCGGTGATGTCGGTCACACCTAGGAGTAGATTCTTGCACATTTACAACACACAACACACTTGTATACATATGGTATGTCACAAGCTAGGTTTGGGTGGGGTTCCGACGCTCCGGGGCCCCGCTTCGGTGAAACCCTGAATCCGCTGGAAAACCCTAACGTTTCCGTCTACCCCCATAGACGTGCGTCGAAACGGGTAGCCCAGTGGACTTTTTTGCTTGGTTGTGTTATGTTAGGCCATAGGAACATGAGAAACCAAAGTCTACCCCAAATCGACACACGATTCCATCCGGTTCGCCTGAAAGGGGAGTTTTCACCTCTAAGTGCAGAAACTCACTAGAGAGAAAGTGAAGCCGGTGATGTCGGTCACACCTAGGAGTAGATTCTTGCACATTTACAACACACAACACACTTGTATACATATGGTATGTCACAAGCTAGGTTTGGGTGGGGTTCCGACGCTCCGGGGCCCCGCTTCGGTGAAACCCTGAATCCGCTGGAAAAACCCTAACGTTTTCGTCTACCCCCATAGACGTGCGTCGAAACGGGGTAGCCCAGTGGACTTTTTTGCTTGGTTGTGTTATGTTAGGCCATAGGAACATGAGAAACCAAAGTCTACCCCAAATCGACACACGATTCCATCCGGTTCGCCCGAAAGAGGAGTTTTCACCTCTAAGTGCAGAAACTCACTAGAGAGAAAGTGAAGCCGGTGATGTCGGTCACACCTAGGAGTAGATTCTTGCACATTTACAACACACAACACACTTGTATACATATGGTATGTCACAAGCTAGGTTTGGGTGGGGTTCCGACGCTCCGGGGCCCCGCTTCGGTGAAACCCTGAATCCGCTGGAAAAACCCTAACGTTTCCGTCTACCCCCATAGACGTGCGTCGAAACGGGGTAGCCCAGTGGACATTTTTGCTTGGTTGTGTTATGTTAGGCCATAGGAACATGAGAAACCAAAGTCTACCCCAAATCGACACACGATTCCATCGGTTCGCCGAAAGGGGCGTTTTCACCTCTAAGTGCAGAAACTCACTAGAGAGGAAGTGAAGCCGGTGATGTCGGTCACACCTAGGAGTAGATTCTTGCACATTTACAACACACAAACACTTGTATACATATGGTATGTCACAAGCTAGGTTTGGGTGGGGTTCCGACGCTCCGGGGCCCCGCTTCGGTGAAACCCTGAATCCGCTGGAAAAACCCTAACGTTTCCGTCTACCCCCATAGACGTGCGTCGAAACGGGGTAGCCCAGTGGACTTTTTTGCTTGGTTGTGTTATGTTAGGCCATAGGAACATGAGAAACCAAAGTCTACCCCAAATCGATACACGATTCCATCCGGTTCGCCCGAAAGGGGAGTTTTCACCTCTAAGTGCAGAAACTCACTAGAGAGAAAGTGAAGCCGGTGATGTCGGTCACACCTAGGAGTAGATTCTTGCACATTTACAACACACAACACACTTGTATACATATGGTATGTCACAAGCGAGGTTTGGGTGGGTTCCGACGCTCCGGGGCCCCGCTTCGGTGAAACCCTGAATCCGCTGGAAAAACCCTAACGTTTCCGTCTACCCCCATAGACGTGCGTCGAAGGGGGTAGCCCAGTGGACTTTTTTGCTTGGTTGTGTTATGTTAGGCCATAGGAACATGAGAAACCAAAGTCTACCCCAAATCGACACACGATTCCATCCGGTTCGCCCGAAAGGGGTGTTTTCACCTCTAAGTGCAGAAACTCACTAGAGAGAAAGTGAAGTCGGTGATGTCGGTCACACCTACGAGTAGATTCTTGCACATTTACAACACACAACACACTTGTATACATATGGTATGTCACAAGCTAGGTTTGGGTGGGGTTCCGACGCTCCGGGGCCCCGCTTCGGTGAAACCCTGAATCCGCTGGAAAAACCCTAACGTTTCCGTCTACCCCCATAGACGTGCGTCGAAACGGGGTAGCCCAGTGGACTTTTTTGCTTGGTTGTGTTATGTTAGGCCATAGGAACATGAGAAACCAAAGTCTACCCCAAATCGACACACGATTCCATCCGGTTCGCCCGAAAGGGGAGTTTTCACCTCTAAGTGCAGAAACTCACTAGAGAGAAAGTGAAGCCGGTGATGTCGGTCACACCTAGGAGTAGATTCTTGCACATTTACAACACACAACACACTTGTATACATATGGTATGTCACAAGCTAGGTTTGGGTGGGGTTCCGACGCTCCGGGGCCCCGCTTCGGTGAAACCCTGAATCCGCTGGAAAAACCCTAACGTTTCCGTCTACCCCATAGACGTGCGTCGAAACGGGGTAGCCCAGTGGACTTTTTTGCTTGGTTGTGTTATGTTAGGCCATAGGAACATGAGAAACCAAAGTCTACCCCAAATCGACACACGATTCCATCCGGTTCGCCCGAAAGAGGAGTTTTCACCTCTAAGTGCAGAAACTCACTAGAGAGAAAGTGAAGCCGGTGATGTCGGTCACACCTAGGAGTAGATTCTTGCACATTTACAACACACAACACACTTGTATACATATGGTATGTCACAAGCTAGGTTTGGGTGGGGTTCCGACGCTCCGGGGCCCCGCTTCGGTGAAACCCTGAATCCGCTGGAAAAACCCTAACGTTTCCGTCTACCCCCATAGACGTGCGTCGAAACGGGTAGCCCAGTGGACTTTTTTGCTTGGTTGTGTTATGTTAGGCCATAGGAACATGAGAAACCAAAGTCTACCCCAAATCGACACACGATTCCATCCGGTTCGCCCGAAAGGGGAGTTTTCACCTCTAAGTGCAGAAACTCACTAGAGAGAAAGTGAAGCCGGTGATGTCGGTCACACCTAGGAGTAGATTCTTGCACATTTACAACACAACACACTTGTATACATATGGTATGTCACAAGCTAGGTTTGGGTGGGGTTCCGACGCTCCGGGGCCCCGCTTCGGTGAAACCTGAATCCGCTGGAAAAACCCTAACGTTTCCGTCTACCCCCATAGACGTGCGTCGAAACGGGGTAGCCCAGTGGACTTTTTTGCTTGGTTGTGTTATGTTAGGCCATAGGAACATGAGAAACCAAAGTCTACCCCAAATCGACACACGATTCCATCCGGTTCGCCCGAAAGGGGAGTTTTCACCTCTAAGTGCAGAAACTCACTAGAGAGAAAGTGAAGCCGGTGATGTCGGTCACACCTAGGAGTAGATTCTTGCACATTTACAACACACAACACACTTGTATACATATGGTATGTCACAAGCTAGGTTTGGGTGGGGTTCCGACGCTCCGGGGCCCCGCTTCGGTGAAACCCTGAATCCGCAGGAAAAACCCTAACGTTTCCGTCTACCCCCATAGACGTGCGTCGAAACGGGGTAGCCCAGTGGACTTTTTTGCTTGGTTGTGTTATGTTAGGCCATAGGAACGTGAGAAACCAAAGTCTACCCCAAATCGACACACGATTCCATCCGGTTCGCCGAAAGGGGAGTTTTCACCTCTAAGTGCAGAAACTCACTAGAGAGAAAGTGAAGCCGTGATGTCGGTCACACCTAGGAGTAGATTCTTGCACATTTACAACACACAACACACTTGTATACATATGGTATGTCACAAGCTAGGTTTGGGTGGGGTTCCGACGCTCCGGGGCCCCGCTTCGGTGAAACCCTGAATCCGCTGGAAAAACCCTAACGTTTCCGTCTACCCCATAGACGTGCGTCGAAACGGGGTAGCCCAGTGGACTTTTTTGCTTGGTTGTGTTATGTTAGGCCATAGGAACATGAGAAACCAAAGTCTACCCCAAATCGACACACGATTCCATCCGGTTCGCCCGAAAGGGGAGTTTTCACCTCTAAGTGCAGAAACTCACTAGAGAGAAAGTGAAGCCGGTGATGTCGGTCACACCTAGGAGTAGATTCTTGCACATTTACAACACACAACACACTTGTATACATATGGTATGTCACAAGCTAGGTTTGGGTGGGGTTCCGACGCTCCGGGGCCCCGCTTCGGTGAAACCCTGAATCCGCTGGAAAAACCCTAACGTTTCGTCTACCCCCATAGACGTGCGTCGAAACGGGGTAGCCCAGTGGACTTTTTTGCTTGGTTGTGTTATGTTAGGCCATAGGAACATGAGAAACCAAAGTCTACCCCAAATCGACACACGATTCCATCCGGTTCGCCCGAAGAGGAGTTTTCACCTCTAAGTGCAGAAACTCACTAGAGAGAAAGTGAAGCCGGTGATGTCGGTCACACCTAGGAGTAGATTCTTGCACATTTACAACACACAACACACTTGTATACATATGGTATGTCACAAGCTAGGTTTGGGTGGGGTTCCGACGCTCCGGGGCCCCGCTTCGGTGAAACCCTGAATCCGCTGGAAAAACCCTAACGTTTCCGTCTACCCCCATAGACGTGCGTCGAAACGGGGTAGCCCAGTGGACTTTTTTGCTTGGTTGTGTTATGTTAGGCCATAGGAACATGAGAAACCAAAGTCTACCCCAAATCGACACACGATTCCATCCGGTTCGCCGAAAGGGGGTTTTCACCTCTAAGTGCAGAAACTCACTAGAGAGAAAGTGAAGCCGGTGATGTCGGTCACACCTAGGAGTAGATTCTTGCACATTTACAACACACAACACACTTGTATACATATGGTATGTCACAAGCTAGGTTTGGGTGGGTTCCGACGCTCCGGGGCCCCGCTTCGGTGAAACCCTGAATCCGCTGGAAAAACCCTAACGTTTCCGTCTACCCCATAGACGTGCGTCGAAACGGGGTAGCCCAGTGGACTTTTTTGCTTGGTTGTGTTATGTTAGGCCATAGGAACATGAGAAACCAAAGTCTACCCCAAATCGACACACGATTCCATCGGTTCGCCCGAAAGGGGAGTTTTCACCTCTAAATGCAGAAACTCACTAGAGAGAAAGTGAAGCCGGTGATGTCGGTCACACCTAGGAGTAGATTCTTGCACATTTACAACACACAAACACTTGTATACATATGGTATGTCACAAGCTAGGTTTGGGTGGGGTTCCGACGCTCCGGGGCCCCGCTTCGGTGAAACCCTGAATCCGCTGGAAAAACCCTAACGTTTCCGTCTACCCCCATAGACGTGCGTCGAAACGGGGTAGCCCAGTGGATTTTTTGCTTGGTTGTGTTATGTTAGGCCATAGGAAGTGAGAAACCAAAGTCTACCCCAAATCGACACACGATTCCATCCGGTTCGCCGAAAGGGGCGTTTTCACCTCTAAGTGCAGAAACTCACTAGAGAGAAAGTGAAGCCGGTGATGTCGGTCACACCTAGGAGTAGATTCTTGCAATTTACAAACACAACACACTTGTATACATATGGTATGTCACAAGCTAGGTTTGGGTGGGGTTCCGACGCTCCGGGGCCCCGCTTCGGTGAAACCCTGAATCCGCTGGAAAAAACCCTAACGTTTCCGTCTACCCCCATAGACGTGCGTCGAAACGGGGTAGCCCAGTGGACTTTTTTGCTTGGTTGTGTTATGTTAGGCCATAGGAACATGAGAAACCAAAGTCTACCCAAATCGCACACGATTCCATCCGGTTCGCCCGAAAGGGGAGTTTTCACCTCTAAGTGCAGAAACTCACTAGAGAGAAAGTGAAGCCGGTGATGTCGGTCACACCTAGGAGTAGATTCTTGCACATTTACAACACACACACTTGTATACATTGGTATGTCACAAGCTAGGTTTGGGTGGGGTTCCGACGCTCCGGGGCCCGCTTCGGTGAAACCCTGAATCCGCTGGAAAAACCCTAACGTTTCCGTCTACCCCCATAGACGTGCGTCGAAACGGGGTAGCCCAGTGGACTTTTTTGCTTGGTTGTGTTATGTTAGGCCATAGGAACATGAGAAACCAAAGTCTACCCCAAATCGACACACGATTCCATCCGGTTCGCCGAAAGGGGCGTTTTCACCTCTAAGTGCAGAAACTCACTAGAGAGAAAGTGAAGCCGGTGATGTCGGTCACACCTAGGAGTAGATTCTTGCACATTTACAACACACAACACACTTGTATACATATGGTATGTCACAAGCTAGGTTTGGGTGGGGTTCCGACGCTCCGGGGCCCCGCTTCGGTGAAACCCTGAATCCGCTGGAAAAACCCTAACGTTTCCGTCTACCCCCATAGACGTGCGTCGAAACGGGGTAGCCCAGTGGACTTTTTTGCTTGGTTGTGTTATGTTAGGCCATTGAGCATGAGAAACCAAAGTCTACCCCAAATCGACACGATTCCATCCGGTTCGCCCAAGAAAGGGAGTTTTCACCTCTAAGTGCAGAAACTCACTAGAGAGAAAGTGAAGCCGGTGATGTCGGTCACCTAGGAGTAGATTCTTGCACATTTACAACACACAACACACTTGTATACATATGGTATGTCACAAGCTAGGTTTGGGTGGGGTTCCGACGCTCCGGGGCCCCGCTTCGGTGAAACCCTGAATCCGCTGGAAAAACCCTAACGTTTCCGTCTACCCCATAGACGTGCGTCGAAACGGGGTAGCCCAGTGGACTTTTTTGCTTGGTTGTGTTATGTTAGGCCATAGGAACATGAGAAACCAAAGTCTACCCCAAATCGACACACGATTCCATCGGTTCGCCCGAAAGGGGAGTTTTCACCTCTAAGTGCAGAAACTCACTAGAGAGAAAGTGAAGCCGGTGATGTCGGTCACACCTAGGAGTAGATTCTTGCACATTTACAACACACAACACACTTGTATACATATGGTATGTCACAAGCTAGGTTTGGGTGGGGTTCCGACGCTCCGGGGCCCCGCTTCGGTGAAACCTGAATCCGCTGGAAAACCCTAACGTTTCCGTTACCCCATAGACGTGCGTCGAAACGGGGTAGCCAGTGGACTTTTTTGCTTGGTTGTGTTATGTTAGGCCATAGGAACATGAGAAACCAAAGTCTACCCCAAATCGACACACGATTCCATCCGGTTCGCCGAAAGGGGAGTTTTCACCTCTAAGTGCAGAAACTCACTAGAGAGAAAGTGAAGCCGGTGATGTCGGTCACACCTAGGAGTAGATTCTTGCACATTTACAACACACAACACACTTGTATACATATGGTATGTCACAAGCTAGGTTTGGGTGGGGTTCCGACGCTCCGGGCCCCGCTTCGGTGAAACCCTGAATCCGCTGGAAAAACCCTAACGTTTCCGTCTACCCCCATAGACGTGCGTCGAAACGGGGTAGCCCAGTGGATTTTTTGCTTGGTTGTGTTATGTTAGGCCATAGGAACATGAGAAACCAAAGTCTACCCCAAATCGACACACGATTCCATCCGGTTCGCCCGAAAGGGGAGATATGCGGGGCCCATCAGACTAGGGTTTCGCTGGAAAAGGATAGCGGAGCGCAGGAATAATTTGCGCGTGGGCCTACCACATAATACAATATATTATAATAAAGGTCTAAAAAATTATAATATTATTGTATAGTACAACTTAAATAAATTAGGGAATATGGACTAAATTAGGGAATATATTGAAAAAAAAAAGGATACGCCGACGGCAAGTCTTATCCACTTACAAAACGCGCGACCCGCGCGCGTGGTCGTCCCCAACCCACCCACACACACACACACCACACACACACACACAGCACGCTCGCCGCCGCCGCCCTCGTCCCCCTGCTCGATCTCCGGCCACGGCGGCGCCGCCCTCGTCCTCTCCTCTCCTCCAGCCCAACGTCGACCGCACCCACACCCAGCCTCTCCTCTCCTCCACCCGCGCCGCATCCGGTCCGGTCGAGCACCACCGCGCACCCCGCGTCGAGCAGCGCCGCCCGGTCGAGCAGCGCCGTCGCCCACCCGCCCCGTCGGCCCAGCCATCCCGCATTGCCGCCGCTCCCCTCCCCTCTCCGGTACACCCTATTCCTCCTCATCCCCTCCCTTCCCCTCCTCTCTCCTTGTCCTCACCACGGATTTGAGCTCACCACGGATCACCTCGACCCATCTCCCCCGATTCCGGCGATCCAAGTCGAATCCGTTCGATTCGAGGTAGCTCGAGACGGATTTGTGGTGCGGGGATTTGTGGTACCATGGATTTGTTTTCCGCATTTACTAGCAACCATGAATATAAGATTGTGTTAGTGATTGTGTCGGTGTTTAGTGCTAAAAATTATAGGATTTTAGGAGTAGGATTTTAGGGATTTTAGGAGTAGAAACCACTGGAAATTATAGGATTTTAGGAGTAGGATTTTAGGGATTTTAGGAGTAGAAATTATCCACTGTAAATGTAGTATTGTCCACTGTAAATTAGATTTTGTTCATCAAAATCCATGTTATAATAATTGTTCATTTAGTACAAAAGAATGTTGTATTTAGGGAAGTGTTGGATGGGTCTTATTATCTTAATGCGGGATGGTTTGGTGTTAGGTTTACTAAATTGTGAACATTTTCAAAGAAATAACCAGTATTGCTCCCATAATAATGATTAATAACGCAACACATGCAAAATAATGTAGCAAATAAAATGTTGTTGACAATTATTTTTCATATATTCATTTCATATATGACTAACCCTGTATCAAATGCTTTTACTTAACTAAGTATCATGTCGGAGCCGGAGCGAAAGTTTCGTGGTGTTCACCGGAGACCCACGAAGATCCCGACTTGGGCAGCTCAGATCACAGTGGATCACAGGAAGATCCAGCTTGGTACTTTCAGGTGCCCGTGGCAGGCGGCCCGCGCCTACGACTGCGCGGCGGTCCAGCACTTTGGGGCGAGAGCGATCCTCAACTTTGAGGATGAGCGGAGCGTGGCGCACATGTTAGCGCCAGATGGCATGAGGATCGCGACGAAGGCCGAGGAGAGGGAGCACCGGCAGGCAGAGAGGCTGCTCAGGGCGCGCCACCAGCGCGAGGAGGATGACCCCTTGGTCAAGGATCTCCTCCTTGATCCCCAGGTGATGGCGGTCCAGTACCAGGTCTTCAGCGAGAGCCGGCAGCAGCGCGGGCAGGGCGAGGCCGGCCCCTCCGGCACGCAGCAGCAGGGCGAGGACTCTAGCAGCAGCCTGTCCTCTTGTTGGGGCCGCTTGGACGACGTCACTGACACCGGCGCGAGTCGAGTTTAGGATGTCTATCATCCTACCTGTCGTACTACTAGACTTATCTTGCTACCTGTTGTACTGCTAGACTTATCATACATGCTACCTATGTATTATTGTGCTACTTGTCTATATGTGTTATGTTTAGCTAATATGGTTACATCGTTCTATGGTTTATTCTGTTTTATGTTTAATTATTAGGTAAAATGGAGGGATATTTGCTTATATATTTCGATTGTTTGTACTTTTTAGATGACGTAGCTTCCCGCCAGCCAGCACCGTCGGTCCCGCGCGTCGTCGCGGCTTCTCCAGCTGAGGAGGGGCCGCCTCGGTGCCCTTTGTTTTGTCGCTCTCTTGGAGCACGTCCTCGACCTTCTCCGGCCACCGATCACGCTTCGAGGGTATAAATCTTTCGCCTCTCTTGCTGCATAGGTTTATTTTGGTCTAGATCACCAAGTCAGTCGCGTAACCCGAGTCAGATCCCATCCGGAAGGGTTACAAATTTATAAATATGCAGGATTGTCCATCTTTGCATATTTATAACCGTAACACTTCCGGGTTGTCCTGTTGGACAGTCCGAGTACGTGTAGATCGGGTCGTGTTCCACGTTCTACCCCTTCCTGAGACGGAATTTCGGCAGCACCTCCCTGTTGTTCTTCGGATGCACACCCTCTCGGCTTGACAAGCTCGAGACGTGTATTCTGAAGAACAGCGGGGAGGTGCTGCCGAAATTCCGTCTCGGGTCGGGGTAGAACATGGGACACGACTCGATCTACACGTACTCGGGCGGGATAGGCCCCTACCTATTAGAAGTGTATGTGAACCCTTGCATGTTGTAAAAGATAAAATTTGGCCGTAATAAAATGGTGACATTGCATGCAAGAAAATAAAAATATGATGCATTTAATTTCATGTTATTATTATTTGGCTCACAGTAAAGCAGCAGAGGATGGCAGATAATGGGTGGATGTACAGTGGCCGAACTAGTTTGGTTGACAAAACAGATGAGTGGGTATGGAAGACGCATTTGTTAGTGAAGGAGTTAGCGCGTAAGGGTTCAGAGTCAGGCGCTCGTGGACAGTGCCCTTGCCCTCGTTGCAAGTTTCGTACACGTCAGGGAAAGGATGATATGATTAAACACCTCTTCTCTCGTGGGTATATGCCGAACTTCGTGACGACAGTCAACTTTGATGAGTACGAGCGCGAGAGTGGCAGGGTGATGCGGCAGCGGATCAATGGCAATGAAGATGATGGGATTAGAAACTGGCTAGATGATCTCCGTGCTGGCGACATGCCAGATTCGCCACCATCACAGGAAACCGGAGGAACCTCCAGAAGGAGGAACCGCGTGAACCGGAGGAACCGCGTCAACCAGAGGACCCAGAGCCAACCGCGAAGGCCTTCTTTGCTATGATGGCCTCGTCTCAGAGGCCTCTGTACGAGGGTGCAAATGTTTCTCAGCTCGATGCCATCTCGCAAGCACTAGCCAACAAGCTCCAGTATGGCAGCACCCGTTCATGCTTTGAAGCGCATCTGCAAACAACTGGTAACCTGTTGCCTGAAGGGCATTGTCTGCCTCAAAGCATGTACGAAACGAAGAAAATCCTGCGAGATCTCAGCATGGATTATCAGAAGATAGATTGTTGTCCAAAAGGATGCCTTTTGTTTTGGAAACAGTTTGCCAATGACAAGTACTGTATCTTGTGTAAGGCCTCTAGGTATCATGTGGTAAAAGGAGCCGATGGTACGAAGACGCAGTCAATGTCGCCGTTAAGATTCTTCGTTACCTCCCATTCATACAAAGAATCAAGCGGCTTTACATGAACAAAGAGTCTGCCACACAGATGCAATGGCACAAAACGGGGAAGAGATACAAGGATGAGCACGACCGGGAATTGATGGGACATCCATCTGATGGTACGGCATGGAAGAACTTTGATGCGAACCACCCCGATGAGGCAGCAGATGCTCGAAACGTGAGAATCGCGATAGCAACCGATGGATTCAATCCATATGGTTTGTCGACTACCTCGTACAGCTGCTGGCCCGTGTTTGTTATTCCGCTCAATCTCCCTCCTGGAGCCCTAATGCAAAAGAAGACCATATTCCTCTCGCTGATCATTCCAGGTCCTGAATATCCGGGGAAGAATTTAAGTATGTACATGCAGCCAATTGTGGATGATCTGAACCACTCTTGGCACCACGGGACGTTGACATATGATCGTGCATCGAAGACAAACTTCTTGATGAAAGTTTGGTATCACAATTCCATGCATGACATGCCCGGGTACGCCCTATTCTGCGGATGGTGTACAGCTGGTAAGTGGCCATGCCCAGTGTGCAGGAACCGACTTGAGTTCATGTGGCTAACGGCGGGACGGAAGTATTCCGCGTTTGACACACATCGAAAGTTCCTCAAAAGAGGGCATCCGTTTAGAGAAGACAAAAAGAACTTCAAGAAGGGCAGAGTTGAGCGTGAAGAAAAAGCGATACCAACTTTCGATGGTGCAGCTGTTGACGCCGAGCTAAGTGCTCTCGTGCCTGCCCAGGGAAAAGGCCCACGATATGTGGGATATGGTGTGGCGCACAACTGGACTCACGTGGCAGGCTTGACGCAACTCGAATATTACAAGGACCTCGAACTTCCCCATAGCATCGATGTGATGCACACCGAAAAGAATGTTGGAGAGTCCCTCTTTCACACAATCCTGAACATTCCCCGAAGTCGAAGGATAATGTTAAGGCTAGAGTTGATGTTAAGAAGCTCTGTGATAGGGAGAGAATGCACATGAAGCCTCCTGAAGGCCGTCAAAAGAACTGGTTCAAGCCGCATGCTGACTTCTGCCTTAATAGTATGCAAAGGTCTGAGGCATTCCATTGGCTCAAATTCGTCGTGATGTTCCCTGATGGCTATTGTTCGAATATAAGTAAGGGAGTCAATATACAATCGGCAAAAGTCACCGGGCTCAAGAGTCACGACTATCATATATGGATTGAGCGGCTGCTACCGGTGATGGTTCGAGGGTATCTCCCCGACCGTGTCTGGCGAGTGCTCGCGGAGTTGAGCCATTTCTTCCGCACGCTCTGTGCTAAGCAAGTATGTCCCCTGATTATTCAGAAGCTGCATGAACTAGTGCCGGAGTTGCTGTGCAACTTAGAGACGATATTTCCGCCAGGCTTCTTTACTCCGATGGCACATCTTGTTGTGCATCTTGCGAATGAGGTACTCTTGGGTGGACCGGTGCAGTTTCGTTGGCAGTTTTGTATTGAGAGAGAGTTTAAGTATATTCGAACCAAATGTGGAAACAAAAATAAGATTGAGTCATCCATAGCCGAGGCAACTATCCTTCAGGAGATGGCAGACGCCAGGCTAACGTACTACCCCGATGATGTTCCCACTATGCATAACCAGGCCTCTCGGTACAATGTCGACGAGCCCAAGCGAGACCCCAAGCTCGTCCTCTTCCAGTGTCCCGGTGGCAAGAGCGGTGGCCCAACAAGGTATAACTTGACCAATGATGAGCTGGAGTGCATATGCTCTATGTGCTTATGAACATGAAGGAAGTGACCCACGACGAGGGAGAAGAGGGCAGTTTCTTAGGTAAAATGGGGAACAAATTACTTTGCAACTACTATCAT